>OU342740.1:186905305-187035361 GCA_910589775.1 Avena eriantha | reverse complement strand
GCCGAAGCTCCCTCGTTTGCACTACCTCCTTCCCTTGGTGCGCCATGAAGCGTACGCATGGAGACGAGCCGGAGGTGAAGCCAGTTGAATGCGCAGCAGTAGATGGCTCGGTCATCGCTAAACAGGCAGAGGCGTCTTCTCCAGGCACGAACGCCGCTCGTTGCCGCGCCGTCGAGGGAGCAAGCCCATTTGTCTAGCCAGTAGCCGTCACCGCCGAGCAGCAAGTGGTAGCCGTCGCCGCCAAGCAGCAGGGGGTAGCCGTCGCCGCCGAGCAGCAGGTGGTAGCCATCGCTGCGGAGCAGCAGGTAGTAGCCGTTGTCGCAGAGCAGCAGGTGGCCGACAACATGGTGGTGCCAGCAGCAGATCTGGATGGGGGGCAGGCGGCAGGCGGAGGCAATCCGATGATCTACATCAACGACCCCATCGTCGTACAAGAAATCTTCGATGCAATCGCAGAGAATGATGAGTTCGAGGAGGAGGTCCCTGATGAGGAGCCCGAGGTACTACATTGCTAGCTTCTCTAGTCGTAGCCGCAGTTTTCACTATTCATACATAGGATTTGCTCAATCGTGTACAAATTCTTTTGCTCTTGAAGTAGGGTAGTATATATGATTTGATCGGTTGATCGATGCATCTGCCATCTAGTCACAAAACCCCAATCTGTCTAGTCACAAAACCCCAATGTGCTCATATGCCATCTAGTTGAGTTTGCTAGTTGAGTGTTGATTTCGATACACAGTAGGCCTATAACATTACATTTCTATTCCTTAATGAGCCCAATGATTCAATTTTTCCCCAAAATAGTGCAAGGGCATCTGATGGTGTTGTTTTCTTAGGGATGGTTAGTGAACCTAAGGCAGCAATGCACACAAACAATATAGGTTGTGATGTTGGTATTTTGGTTCTCTGACTCCATCGCTGAAAATAATGAGGCCCTGATTTTTCTCTCATATGGAACCTAAATATATAATCTTTGTATTGTTTATTATCTATGAATGTGTTGTATGATGCATTTGTATATCCCTGAATATTGTTTGTACGATTACATTTCAATTTCTTATTGTGGCCAATGATTCAAATTTCCCCAAAGAGAGGCAACCACATTAGTGTCAGATTTTTTTAGGGATGAGTGAGCGAACCTAGGGCCATGTACAAGATCAATATAAGATGTTCAATTGTTACTTGGTTCGCTTACGCCATCTCTGTAGAAACTTATGAGGCTGCAATCTTTATTCTACATTCATAGAACTATGATATTTGAATTATCTATTCCATGCATTCATAGTGTATAAGAATTACATTTTAGTTTGTCACCGAGGCCGATGATTGAAATTTGCCCCAAAAGAGTTCAAGGAGAGACACGTATGATGGTGTCGAGTTTTAGGGATGGGTTGGTGAACCTGAGGCAGCAATGCACACAAACAATATAGGTTGTGTTGTTGGTACTTTGGTTCTCCAACTCCATCTCTAAAACAAATTATGAGTCCCTTCATTTATTCCCATATGGAAATACATATATAATCCTTGAATTGTTTCTGATCTTTTAATGATTGGTATGATGCATATGTATATGAATGGTTTTGATCATAAGTATTTTTAACATGTACCTGAAGATTAATTGTTTGGTTTTTTATTTATAATTACAATATTTAGGCTTGTTTTTGTACCTAACTATGCATATCCCTAAATATTGTTTTGTACGATTACATTTCAATTTCTTATTATGGCCAATGATTCAAATTTGCCCCAAAGAGAGGCAGACACATTGGTGTCAGATTTTTTCAGGGATGAGTGAGCGAACCTGGGACCATGTACAAGAACAATATAAGCTATGCAATTGTTACTTGGTTTGCTCACGCCATCCCTGAATAAACTTATGAGGCCGCAATCTTTATTCTACATTCATAGAACTATGATATTCGAATTTTCTATTCCATGCATTCATAGTGTATAAGAATTACATTTTAGTTTGTCACCGAGGCCAATGATTGCAATTTGCCCCAAAAGAGCTCAAGGGGAAACACGTATGATGGTGTTGTGTCTTAGGGATGGGTTGGTGAACCTGAGGCAACAATGCACACAAACAATATAAGTTGTGTTGTTGGTACTTTGGTTCTCCAACTCCATCTCTGAAACAAATTATGAGGCCCTTGATTTATTCTCATTTGATGATCCGTTAATTGTTTCTGATCTTGTAATGATTGGTATGATGCATATGTATATGAATGGTTTCGATCATAAGTTTTTTTAACATGTACCTGAAGATTAATTGTTTGGTTTTTATTTATAATTACAATATTTAGGCTTGTTTTTGTACCTGACTATGTATATCCCTGAATAATGTTTTGTACGATTACATTTCAATTTCTTATTCTGGCCAATGATTCAAATTTGCCCCAAAAGAGAGGCAGAAACATTGGTGTCACATTTTTTCAGCGACGAGTTAGTGAACCTGGGGCGATGTACAAGAACAATATAGGCTGTGCAATTGTTACTTGGTTCACTTACGCCGTCCGTGTAGAAACTTATGGGGCCTTAATCTTCATTCTACATTCATAGAACTATGATATTCGAATTATCTATTCCATGCATTCATAGTGTATAAGAATTACATTTTAGTTTGTCACCGAGGCCAATGATTGCAATTTGCCCCAAAAGAGCTCAAGGGGAGACAGGTATGATGGTGTTGTGTTTTAGGGATGGGTTGGTGAACTTGAGGCAACAATGCACACAAACAATATAGGTTGTGTTGTTGGTACTTTGGTTCTCCAACTCCATCTCTGAAACAAATTATGAGACCCTTGATTTATTCTCATATGGAACTACATATATGATCCTTGAATTGTTTCTGATTTTGTAATGATTGGTATGATGCATATGTATATGAATGGTTTTGATCATAAGTATTTTTAACATGTACCTGAAGATTAATTGTTTGGTTTTTATTTATAATTACAATATTTAGGCTTGTTTTTGTACATGACTTTGTATATCCCTGAATAATGTTTTGTAAGATTACATTTCAATTTCTTATTCTGGCCAATGATTTAAGTTTTCCCCAAAAGAGAGGCAGAAACATTGGTGTCAGATTTTTGCAGCGACGAGTTAGTGAACCTGGGGCGATGTACAAGAACAATATAGGCTGTGCAATTGTTACTTGGTTCACTTACGCCGTCCCTGTAGAAACTTATGAGGCCCTAATCTTCATTCTACATTCATGGAACTATGATATTTGAAATATCTATTCCATGCATTCAGTGTATAAGAATTACATTTTAGTTTGTCACCGAGGCCGATGATTGAAATTTGCCCCAAAAGAGTTCAAGGGGAGACACATATGACGGTGTCGTGTTTAGGGATGGGTTGGTTAACCTGAGGCAGCAATGCACACAAACAATATAGGTTGTGCTATTGGGACTTTGGTTTGCCAACTCCATCTCTATAACAAATTATGAGGCCCTAGATTTATTCTCATATGGAACTACATATATGATCCTTGAGTTGTTTCTGATCTTTTAATGATTGGTATGATGCATATGTATATAAATAGTTTTGATCATAAGTATTTTTAACATGTACATGATGATTAATTGTTTACTTTTTTATTTATAATTACAATATGTAGGCTTGTTTTTGTACCTAACTATGTATATCCTTGAATAATGTTTTGTACGATTACATTTCAATTTCTTATTGTGGCTAATGATTCAAATTTGTCCTAAGAGAGAGGCAGACACATTGGTGTCAGATTTTTCCAGGGATGAGTTCGTGAACCTGGGGCGATGTACAACAACATTACAGGTTGTGCAATTGTTACTTGGTTCACCTACTCCATCCCTGAAGAAACTTATGAGGCCCCTAGATTTATCCTACATTCACTCTGATGCAATTATTTGCTATTGTGTTGAGATGAAATGATATATGAACGGATCAAACTATTGCTGAGATGCTTTATCTTTGATATCCACGGATATATTGTCATACATATACGTGTTGTCAATTCTTGTGATATGGTGTGGCCCGATCTTCTCAGCAAGCTCTTGTCGATGGTGATGGTGGATGATAGATAACTAGTGCGTAGCTATGATCTCTCCCGCTCGATCCCTGATGCCAATGCAACAACTCTCGAACCTTGTAGGATATTCACAACACCACACTCTTGCGCACGCAGCCGTGACCACGAACGGTAGTATGCAATCTACTAATTCCCAATGGAACAACAGATCACACTCAATTATAGTTGGCAGATTCGAACACAGGGTAATTCCAGAGGTTCTATGAAAGAAACAACTCCAAAATATTTTAACGTGGTCTAAAAACTAACTTGTGACGGCTACGGAGGTTTATATGAGGGCTGGGGCGTCCTCCCCTCTAAACGGGCCTAAAAACAGCCATAACTTGGCCCAAACTGACTCAGTTCGACTCAAACTGATACATACCGACCCATATATGGGTTCGGCCTTATTGGCACGCAGTCCAAACGTCGTGGGAACACCTCAAACATGTAATTCTTGGTGCGCCATCTCTCTCTCTTGCTCATACGTGATTTCCTCATTGCATCCTAGTGCGCCTGCCTCCCGCTCCTCCCTCGCGCACTTGTTGATATTGGAAATCAGCGCTTGTCCTTCTTGCTGCAACTCTCCTCCTCCTCGCGCAACGCTTGTGTTATCAATAAACCTAATCATACAAAGATGCATAGACTTAGGTAGTATAAAGTTCTCATTAAATAAAACATCAGGTTCAATTAAGAGTGAATTCACCTGTTGCTCCATCAGCTTTGCACGAGCTCTTGTAATGGGTCCAATCCTGATTTCATTGGACTTGTTCTTTGCAGCAATATCTTCATTGTGAATAGGAGTAGGAGATAGTGGAATAGTATGGATGTCCTCATCATCTCCCCCCTTCAAAAGGCGTCGACCTCGACACTCCAAGGTCTTCTCCAGCATATGGTGATAAATCAGCAACGTTGAAGCTGTTGCTAGCACCACCAAACTCCTCAATAGGTATATCAACTGAATAGGCATTATCATTAATTTTGGCTAGCACTTTGTAAGGACCAGCACCACGTGGCTTCAACTTGGACTTGCGAAGTAGTGGAAATCTGTCCTTGCGTAAATGCACCCAAACCATATCTCCAGGCTCGAACAACACTTCTTTTCTTGCTTGATTCCTTGCATCAGCAATGTTCTTGCCTTTCTTCTCAATAGCCTCTCGAATCTTCTCGTGTATTTTCTTCACATAATCAGCACGTTTTGATGCCTCCATATCAACTCTCTCATGTAATGGCAGAGGCAACATATCGAGTGGCATTAATGGCTTCAAGCCATACACCACCTCAAAGGACAAAGCTGAGTAGTTGAATGCATAGCCCTGTTGTAAGCGAACTCAACATGTGGCAAAAACTCTTCCCACTCCCGCAGATTCTTTTTAATCATGGTCCTTAGTAGTTGTGACAATGTTCTATTCACCACCTCCGTTTGACCATCTGTTTGGGGGTGACATGTAGTACTGAACAGCAACTTCGTTCCTAGCTTCCCCCCATAAGGTCTTCCAAAAGTAGCTCATGAACTTCACATCACGGTCAGAAACAATCGTCTTGGGTACTCCATGTAATCTCACGATGTCCCTGAAAAACAGGTTAGCAATATGCGACGCATCGTCGCTTTTGTGGCAGGCAATAAAATGAGCCATCTTAGAGAACCTATCCACTACCACAAATATAGAATCATGACCTCTCTGAGTTTTAGGTAGACCTAGCAGAAAATCCATACTAATGTCTTCCCATGGAGTAGTAGGTGCAGAGAGAGGTGTATACAAACCGTGAGGCTTCAGCTTCGATTTTGACTTGTGGCAAGTAATGCATCTGCTCACAAATCTGTACACATCACGCCTCATCTTGGGCCAATAAAAATGATCAGCAAGCATGAGCAACGTCTTCTCACGCCCAAAGTGACCCATCAAACCACTAGCATGTGATTCCTGCACTAAGAACAAACGCAACGACAATTCTGGAATACATAGTTTGTTAGCTCGAAACAAATATCCATCATGTATATGATACTTATCCCATGCGTTTCTAAGAGCACATAAACGATATGGTTCAGCAAAATCATGGTCAGTTGCATAAAGTGCACAAATAGCTTCTAATCCAGGAATTTTAACATCAAGATTGGTTAATAGCATGTTCTTCCTAGATAGAGCATCAGCAACAACATTCTCTTTTCCCTTCTTATAATTAATGATGTAAGGAAAAGACTCAATGAACTCAACCCATTTAGCTAATCTTCGATGCAAGTTTGATTGAGCTTTCAAGTATTTCAATGCTTCATGATCAGAATGTATGATGAATTCCTTTGGCCACAAATAATGTTGCCAAACTTCAAGTACTCTCACAAGTGCATACAATTCTTTATCATAGATGGAATAATTCAAACGAGCACCAGTCAATTTCTCAGAAAAATAAGCGATAGGCCGACCCTCTTGCATCGAAACGCCACCTCTGCCTATACCACTAGCATCACATTCAACTTCAAATTGCTTCGAAAAATCAGGTAATGCAAGCAATGGTGCAAAAGTAAGCAAACGTTTCAATGTATCAAATGCAATGTCTTGGGCCGCGCCCCATACAAAAGGAACACCTTTCTTTGTCAAATCATTTAATGGTGCAGCAATGGTGCTAAAATCTTTCACAAAGCGCCTATAGAAACCAGCGAGACCATGGAAACTACGCACTTGACTTACATTCATTGGAGTAGGCCAATTCTGAATTGATTCAATTTTAGATTGATCTACCTCTACTCCATGTTTAGAAACAAAAAATCCTAGGAATATGACCTTATCTTTTGCAAATGTACACTTCTCAAGGTTAGCATACAGTTTATTATCACGTAACACTTGTAAAACTTGTCTAATATGAGTGCAATGTTCAGAATCGGTGTGGCGTATATGAGTATATCATCAAAGTAAACAACCACAAAACGACCAATAAACTCTCTCAAAACATGATTCATCAAACGCATGAAAGTACTAGGTGCATTAGTAAGACCAAACGGCATGACTAACCACTCATACAAACCGAATTTAGTTTTGAAAGCAGTTTTCCATTCATCCCCTTTTTTCATCCTAATTTGATGATAACCACTACGCAAGTCAATTTTAGAGAAAACAACAGCACCACTCAATTCATCTAGCATATCCTCTAAACGTGGAATAGGATGACGATATCGAATAGTGATGTTATTAATCGCTCTACAGTCAACACACATGCGCCATGTACCATCTTTCTTAGGAACTAAAATAGCAGGAACAGCACAAGGGCTAAGAGAAACACGAATGTACCCTTTATCCAGCAACGCTTGTACTTGCTTCTGAATTTCCTTAGTTTCTTCGGGATTAGTCCTGTAGGGTGCACGGTTTGGAAGTGTGGCACCAGGAATCAAGTCCACTTGATGTTCTATACCACGCAATGGGGGTAAGCCTGCGGGTACATCTTCTGGAAACACATCCCCAAAGTCCTGCAAAACAGAAGAGACACCAAGAGAAATAGGGGTCATGTCGTTAGAAACCAATACCTCGCCCTTATACATGAGCACAAGTGGCATGGCTGTAGGATCCTCATGAAACTCTCTCATATCCTCCTTGGTGGCTAATATCAATAACCCAGACACTCTCTCACTTTTCGTTATATCACTCAATTTCGGCTCAATTACATCAGGAACAGCTGTCACGCAATCTCGCCGAGTGGTAGTATCTTCCTTCAAGTTCACCTCTATCTTCTGGCGAGAATCATTCACAATTTCTTGTGGTGTCATTGGCTGCATAGTAATCTTCTTTCCTTTGAATTCCAAGTGATATGTATTAGCTCGGCCCTTGTGTTGCACATGGCGATCATAGAGCCAAGGCCGACCCAATAGTAGGTGACAAACAGTCATAGGAACCACATCAAAATCAATAGAATCTTTGTATGGCCCTATTTGAAAGTTCACTCGTACCATATGATTTACCTTCATCTCACCATTGTTGCTCAACCATTGTATGTAGTATGGCTTGGGATGAGGTAAGTATGTAAAATTCAGTTTGGCACATAGTTCCTTACTTGCAAGATTTCTGCAGCTACCTCCATCAATAATGACCTTGCAAGCTTTGTTTGGTCCAACTAGAGCTTTTGTTTGGAACAGGTTGCAACGCTGGGATTCCTCAACCGGTTGCACACTAAGTACATGTGAAGACACGACGATAGTTGGTGCACGCTCAGCATATGCATCAACACCACCCTCGCCGTCATCAATATCATCATCAGAAACTTCATCTCCACTTTCTACTTCACCTTGTTCATTAACAAACATAACCTTGCTGTTTGGACAATCCTTCTTGTAGTGACCTCTGCCTCCACAAGTATGGCACACCACATCATGAGTACGTGCAGTAGACATGTTGGAACCCGAGCTAGCAGCAGGAGCAGCGGGTTTCCGAGTATTAGAACCAAACGAAGGTGTACTTGCTGGTTTGGCCGATGGTGTAAACGGAACAGCAGCTGGTGGCATGACAGTGGGAGGTGTAGATCTGGCCGAAAATCTGCTAGAAGATGGAAATCGAGCACGTGACTTTGCCTCTTCAGCCAACTGGGACTCGGCCTCTCTAGCATGGTGCAACAGCTCGTTCATTGTCTCATACTTGTGATAACGCACAATACTCTTGATTTGAAGCTTCAAATTGTTGATGAAACGTTGCATCGTCATCTCTCGTGATTCACGAACATTAGCACGCTGCATAAGCATCTCCATCTCCATGTAGTACTCATCAACTATCATTGTGCCTTGCCTCAACTGTGTGAGCTTGTCAAACACAGAACACAAATAATTGGAGGGAACAAAACGAGCCGCCATGATGGCCTTCATCTCACGCCAATCCCTCACAGGAAGTTCATTGTCGTTCCGTCTATTCTGCACAATAGCTTCCCACCAACGCAAAGCGTAACCATCAAATTCTGACGCAGCAAGTTTTACCTTCTTGTTTTCTGGGTAGTCAAATAAACGCCAGAGCTTTTCAATCTTCAACTCCCAAGTAATATAATCCTCACGATCAAGCGAGCCATTGAACGAAGGAATTGAGAACTTGGGCTTGCCCAAACTTTCATCAGCTGGATTGTAAGCACGCTGGGCACGTCCAAGAGGAGCATACCCACGGCCATACAGAGGAGCAGCCGCAGGTGCAGGGGGATTTGCACGTCCCTGCCACGATGTGGAGCCGCATCAGCCGCACTCCCCTCATCAAAGTCCTCAAACCCATCATCATGTTGTACCAGTCCGGGCTGGAGTGTTGCCTGAATTGCCTCAATGGAACGCTGCAAAGTGGCAAAGTTGACATTCATAGCAGTCAGCTGCGTCTCAATATTATTGATGGCTCCAGTATTATTCTCCACAGCATCTTGTATGTCGGTGATATTTCTATCAACAGACTCTCTCCAAGTAACAAGCTCCTCCACCTGCTTTTTCTGTGACACACTTTCATCATCACTCAAAGACATGATTAGTAAGTTAGTGCAAAAATCAAAATCAGTGTGGTGGAAACTCTCACAACTCACTCACAACTGATAGGAAAGAAGATCTTACCGTTCCAAAGTGAATAGAGATGCTCTACCAAACGTAATCAAAGACTGATGCACTGACGTGATGAAGTGAATATCAAAGGTATAGAGAACGATCACAGCGCACATAGGTTATTTATGGTGGAGCTATAGGTATGGTATCCTAACTACATCGCAAACAAGTCCTAGTGCTGATCGTATGACAAAGACCCACGGAAACACACACGGTGGAGATAAATGTGGCAATTGCAACTATGAAAATGAGCTCAAAAATTAAGGTATGTCGGAGGAATGCTCGTGTTGCAATGCACAAGGAGAGACGCTAGCAATGTCTCAACGAAACGGGCACAAGATTGCTAACTGAGCAGCCCATAGAGCACTAAGCACGCTAGTCTCGTAGGATAGTTGTAGACACAAAGAAAGGCTTACTAAGGCTCACAAGGATAGGTACGCTATGTGGACTCAGTAAAAAAAATAAACAAAAAAAGAAAAAAATTTGACCTGAGAATTGGTCTCTGCCACGGCAGAAAAACGGCCTAAAATCCTACCGCGGCAGGATGCAGGCATATTTTTTCTTCCTTTTTTTTCCTCTCGTACTAGCACAGACTGGTCTGTGGTAAGGCGACGGTTCGATTTTTTTTTTTCGAAATTTTTTTTGGGGTCACGCTAGAGCACAGACTTGTCTGCGGTCAGGCGTGAGGCAGCGAGCCGAATTTTTTTTTCTCGCCAAGTAGTACACAACTAGGAATCTTTACTTGGATCGGATCTGACTTGATGGTAGCGGAAAAAGATGGTGGAAAACAACTAGAACACTAGAAAACAAATCAACGAAGAACAGATCTAGATCTAATCTAATAGAGGAACGCGATCAGCAACTATTACTCGAATACGATGTAATCTAGGCTATGGCAACTCTTTTTGTGGGGCTTTTTCTGTATAGGATGAAAAACACTCTCTAATCTATGGATGGATTGTGGATTGCTTACCGAGGCAACGAGGAAATCTGATACCAAGATGATATGGGGTGGCCCGATCTTCTCAGCAAGCTCTTGTCGATGGTGATAGTGGATGATAGATAACTAGTGCTTAGCTATGATCTCTCCCGCTCGATCCCTGATGCCAATGCAACAACTCTCGAACCTTGTAGGATATTCACAACACCACACTCTTGCGCATGCAGCCGTGACCACGAATGGTAGTATGCAATCTACTAATTCCCAATGGAACAACAGATCACACTCAATTATAGTTGGCAGATTCGAACACAGGGTAATTCCAGAGGTTCTATGAAAGAAACAACTCCAAAATATTTTAACGTGGTCTAAAAACTAACTTGTGATGGCTACGGAGGTTTATATGAGGGCTGGGGCGTCCTCCCCTCTAAACGGGCCTAAAAACAGCCATAACTTGGCCCAAACTGACTCAGTTCGACTCAAACTGATACATACCGACCCATATATGGGTTCGGCCTTATTGGCACGCAGTCCAAACGTCGTGGGAACACCTCAAACATGTAATTCTTGGTGCGCCATCTCTCTCTCTTGCTCATACGTGATTTCCTCATTGCATCCTAGTGCGCCTGCCTCCCGCTCCTCCCTCGCGCACTTGTTGATATTGGAAATCAGCGCTTGTCCTTCTTGCTGCAACTCTCCTCCTCCTCGCGCAACGCTTGTGTTATCAATAAACCTAATCATACAAAGATGCATAGACTTAGGTAGTATAAAGTTCTCATTAAATAAAACATCAGGTTCAATTAAGAGTGAATTCACCTGTTGCTCCATCAGCTTTGCACGAGCTCTTGTAATGGGTCCAATCCTGATTTCATTGGACTTGTTCTTTGCAGCAATATCTTCATTGTGAATAGGAGTAGGAGATAGTGGAATAGTATGGATGTCCTCATCATCTTGAGTTATAAAAATTCAATCATATGTATGAGTTCTTAGTTATGTTCTTAAAAATCAACAGGAGGATGATGATGAAGTGCATGATAGCAAGGTATCTAGGGACAACATGAGCCGCTACGTGCTGAGGTGGTTAGGGTGTGGGCTAATCCGGTTACACCGTAGGGGAGACTGTTTTACCCATTCTGTTGCAGAACAATCAACGTGGACCTCAACAGCATGATCCAGCATGCGGAGGGCGTTGGTAGAGGCGGAGGCAGAAGCCATAGGCCGATTACCTTGGTGTGGCACGCAGCCTATGGCAAATTCCTTCGGGAGTATGTCAGGACTGGCCTGTATCCCATCGACTAGGCTGTCGCTGCCTCCTGCTGATAAACCCCTGCCCTGCTAGGCGTCTCCGTGTCCGGGCCTCCTACTGCAGCCCCTGCTTTTATTTTGTTCTAGTTAATTATTACCTGTGTGTGGCATGTAAGACAATATATCTGTTGTGTCTCTGGTGAACCTTCTATATTAATCTACTCCTTTATATGGAGTGCCTTAAAGTTTCTAGTGTTCAATTATATTTACTGATCATGCTCATGCACACTACAAAATATTTCTAGTGCTCGATCATATTATAATTGTCAAGAAATACATCAAAAAGTTAAATTGGTCGAAATGTTGTATTGAAGTAACTAAATGTATCAAACACATAATAAACTAGAAACTAAAATCTAGTTCAAACACATAATGTATCACCACCACTTGTTGTCGTCCTTGACTTGCTTCCCCTTCAACCGCTTGATGTCGCCACCGTCCCAAGATACCTGCTCGTCCTGAAACCACTTTATTCCTCCTCGCACTTCTTCTCCTGGGCTAGCTTTCAACCAAGGCATAGCTCTCTCGCGAAAACCCCCGCCTTAACCATCCCATCTTCCCGAACAGAGGAAGAAGAAGCACCCAAGAAAAACTACGGAGGAATGACTGAGGAAGAGGAATGACTGCGGAAAAACATGGTAACTGCAACTTTCGGTTCGAGAACTCACCGTGGTTACGTGGAGATCGTGATAGTGCTGCCGGTTCAACGAGTGGGGCCTGTTCCTGCGAGAATATGAAATTAGTTGTGCATTTTTCTATGCGAGAAATTGAGAGAAATCATTTATATTTTGTCTTTAATAATTAAACACAATGAATTTGGTACAACCCAAGAGATTTGAACAAAAGAGATTTGCTAGGTTAACATACAACAACACTTACAGGCCAACATGGCAGAACTTGGAGAGCCCCAGAACTTGAGCTACCACAGAGACCTCGACAGAGGTGGCAGAATTGGTGTGGGTGCAACCACGATGACGGCGAGCTCAGATTCTAGAGGAGGAAAACAGAACCGAGCATGGTCGACGATGTGATAGATCTCAACGAGAACCAATTCTCGTCCTCGCACCGTGCCATGGGTGCGTCCATAGTGAGGGCGAGCTCTGACTCGGCATGGGGAGGAGAGCGGGGCCGAGCAGCTTCGTCATGTCCTAGCTCTGCGCCATGGCCGCGACCACAGATTGCTGCTCCGGGGAAGAAGACGTGTAATGGATGCAGGCACCAACGCTGCAAGCCTACAGGGAGGAGAGCTGGGCCGAGCAGGTTCATCCACGTCCCAGCTCCGCGCCATGGCTGCGATGCCCCACATATTGCCGCTCCAGGGAAGAAGAAGATGCGTAATGGATGCATGTGCCAACACTGCAAGCCTAATTGACACCTAAGCGACGGGAGCGACAGGAGCGACATAACGGCGACAACTGACAGGGGGCCAACTTGACGGCCGTTATTCTGATTTTTTGTATTGAAACGTAAAGTTAAATTCGTGCCGAAAAAGACCCTCTGAGTATTTGGCACACCAATTGTAGTCATCCCGGCTGATTTCAGGGAACTTGGGTACCGCATTGCCTAGACACCCCAACTTTCGGGCCGCAAAATGATATTCTCCACCAACACCTCCATGTCACCACCACAATGCATCATCAGTACCACACCACCAAATGCTAGAGAGATCTAGCTAAACATATGGATAAACTGAGATAAAAACGCTAGAGATGTGCTCCACATCATTTGAAATGAGACAAAGACCAACGCATGTCAGTGGTCTTGAACAACTAAAACATGGACAAGGCCAGAACAACACCTACGGGGTCACAGATGGGCGGCTCCCAACGTTGGAGCTACAAGGGAGAGGACAATGCTGGGTAGCAAGGTAAGGCGCCTACCGTAGTGAAGAGTTCAGGAGGAGGCCGTCCATTGTGGTGGTGATGACTTGGTCTCCGGCAGTGAGGTCAGGGAGGAGCGTCGCGGCATGGCACCATACTTGCGAGCGGAAGCTCATGGGATAAGAGCGAGGCGGCGAGGTATTTGGAATGGGATATGATTATGAGAAGAGGTTGGTGGCATGCGACAGGTAGCTTGCGTGTGTGATGCGGTGGTAGCGTGTATGCAGTGTGATTTGTGTGTGGGCTGCATGAGTTGGGTGCGTGTGTGGTTGGGTGTGTCAGTGTGTGGTTGTGTATGACCGGGCTGGGTCGTGAGTGTGGCGTGGTGTGCGTGTACCTGGTGGCAGCGGTGGGGTGTGGTGCTAGGTCAGGTTGGAGTTAACGTTTGGCTTAGGTAGGTTTAGGGTTTGGTTTGGGCCAACACTACTAGGAAAAAACCTATCTGTGGCGCATGGAAATGGGACTTCTTTGGTGCATATCCTAATCGCCACTATTACCTCGCCATTGATAACTACTTTTGTGGCGCATTTCTTCATATGCACCACAGGAAGAACTTCTGTAGCGCATTTACATATATGCGCCACAGAAAGCCCATGCGCCACTGACTATATAATTATATGCGCCACTGATTGTGTAACACGTATTCGAAGTAAACTACATTCCTGGTGTATAATGAGGTATTTATACAGTATTTATCCAGATGAGTATAAAGTACATTGCACAAGTAGTAGATGCATGAAAACCGACATATATATAATACAAACACTTAGAGCCCGATCGAGATACATATATAGTGTCAAGTGCCGAATTTTTGCACAAGTGCCGAATACAAAGTTCATATCATCTCACATTACAAATATGAAGTGGCCACCGCTGCCTACACTAGGATCAAATAGAATACAGCTGTGATAATGGTGAGCAAGAGCATTAGCCCGACCAATATCTTCATCCGGTTCTTCTTCCACAAGTGGTTCCTCCACTTGGCTACCGCCTCCTCTCTAGTAGCATATCGTTTGTAGATGTTGCCGCTGAACTTGTTCACTTGTTTGTGACAATCCTCCCACTCCTCGTAGACTCTTGGAACCCTACCCATGTACACCACATACCACCTCGTCGCCATCTATATAGACGACAAGGCATATTAGTAAAAATACAACAAAAAGAATTAATAAATGGTTCACATCCATATATATATATATGTTCACAGAATATAAAACAATGGATCCATAAACCTAAAATATAGATCATCATAGAAGAAATAAGTTCAACAACAACACGACCACAAGGTAGTTTAAGTCTAACAAATATGACCATTTCAACCACGAGATAGTAAAGTTTATGACACAAACACTAATACAGTAGGCGTCCATCAAGAATATACACACACTAGATCATGCTAGAGGCATACATCGATCATGAAGACTTCCTCTTCTCGCTCGGCTTCGGGAACGATAGATAACCCTTTTTCGTCATCCACCATGAACGATAGAAAATACGTGGCTAGCGAATACCTCGGGGCAAGGACGATGAGTGTGCAGTATTTGTCTCTGCGCAACACAATTGGAACGGAATGCTGGAAAAAGAGCAAAGGAAGAAATCTATATGAAATGCATAAGTTACGGTGGCGATGAGCGAGTGTGTGTACTTACTCGGGAAAGAAAGGCAAAAGAAGTGTGCCCTTCCTCTTGTTGTCCACCATGAACTTCTCGAGGTACGCCGTCGCGTTGGTCCGTGTCTCTGATCCTTCGACCAACTGGCTGTTCCGCATGTAGTAGGGATCCACTATCGCGATTTCCAGGGTACTCTCTCTCTTGATCTTGATTGCCAGATTGAGCACGTATAGGCGGACCAAGTTATAGTCCAGCCGTTTCTCATATATGTCCTCGAACACTGTGAAGAATATATCCGCAGGGGGTTCATCGACGAAGCCCACGTCCAATGGCACCTTGGCCGTGAAAACCAGTTAATTTGGATCTTCGTCTTTAAGAAGGAGGCCCTCTAGTGTCTTGACACCCTTGTGCAAAGTTAACATGGCTCCAACCGCAATGTGGATCATATCCGGAGTCAATATCGGATCACCAGCTACATGCACTCGGGGCAAGCCATATTGTGTGGATGGTACAACGACGGCGTCCTGACCTCGAATCCTCTTCGGAAGAGGCTGGCTCGCACCCTTCTTATTATTATTATTACCTCTCTTCCTGTAGTGCTTCTTCTTCACAACAGTGTCAGCCACTACCATCTGCTCATCAGCCGCCTTTCAGAGTGTGTTGGGGCTGAAAACCAATCCCGGTTTCTCTTGTGGTGGACCGGCGGCCGGAGGCGTCTCTTGAGAAAGACCATAGAAGACTAGGCGCTGCGTGCATGTATTGGGCCGACCAGCTTGATGGTCGTCGCGAGCTGCGAAGGGTTCTTCATCCGCAGAAGGCATATACAATCCTTTGGCGGCGCCGGTGTTGATGAAGTCGTCAACGTTGACCAATTCATCATCATCTTCATGGGTGCCATCATGTGGTGGTGGTAGCGGGGCGACGGCGGTTGCGGCACAACGTCTTTGCCATGTGGCGGTGCACACGCTTCCAACAGTTGATGGTGACGGCTAGTGGTGGCGACAACGGCGGCTACTGGCTTCCGAGGTTGTGGTCGGGCGATGATCGGTCGAGTGGTGGCGCCGGTGCTCCCCCTCGCAAGACGAATCTGGGTCTTCGGCCATGTCAAGGGCTAGTTGTAGCATTCCCCAAGGATCTTGTGTTCGTCGACTCCCTGAGATTGAAAGGGGGGTCCATGTCGTCGCACCCTAGCAACACCCGAGCCAACCCGACCCTCATCACGTCATCATACATTGGATTGTTGTGCATCGCGCGGCTCGCTGGTTGTATGAGAGTGCCCTTGGCAACATCGTTCAACTCACCCCCGACAACTTTAAGCAGGCGTTCGCAAGAAGTGTCCTGAGGCAAAACATGTTGTTGGGCGTCATGAGATGGCAGCAGTCATGCATCAAAGGCATAAAGGAGATGACATGCACTAACTAATTAGTTACCTTGGTGATGGCATGGATCTCGGCTAATGTAGAGACACGGCCGATGCCGGCGGCCGGCCTATCATCATCTGCAATCTCCCGCTCGGGTGCCTCACCAAGCACCACCGCCGTCGGCTGTGCCTTATTGGTATCTTTGGTGGGAGGGGGCGTCGGTGTGACCAAAACGAGCGGATGCGTCCCGACGTTGACGGCCGGCGGGGTTACCAGGTCTGGTGACATGGTAACATTGATGCCCGAGTTGCTGCCGCTTAAGCTGGTTAGATGTATCGACCCCTGGAGACCTCCCGCGTTCCAAGCAGTAAGCCCCTCGAAAAACTCAGGGGGATCATCGAGCGGAGCTTATCTTCCACTAACTTGTCCACCGTTTTCTGGTCCACCGCCTTCTCCTCCAGTGTCTGCACCTTCATCTTCAGCTCTGCAACAGCGGCTTTATCCTGGTTCTTCCTCTCCCTTCTTTTCTTGGCGTCCTCTTTGTAGTACTCCTTGAACTTCATCCTCGTACCGAAGCCGGACACACGGCCAGCTGAGGATGGCGGCAACCCCTTGTCCCTCTTCTTGTAAGCATTGGTCGCCCTGTTGAAAACCGTGTCCCATGGCTCCATCGAATCCTGGGACGACTCTGTGGCAGTAGCGTTCAGTTCATCCTCCTACAGAGACAAGGAAAGGTGAACCCATTTAGATTCTTGGCTTCATTATTTTAATTAGAATGCAATAGACTTGAGATCGGTGATAACCAGCTTCTTCTCGATTGCCTTCACCTTCGGATCGTCGGTGATGAACTCCCCTGTTTCCTTGTCGAGGTAGTAGCGGGCCCGAACAAATTGCCTAAGATGCAAGTCCGTGATTTTAAGCCAAGGGTTGTCTTTACCAAGGCGTTCAAGCTCGGCGTCCTCCTTGTCCCAAATGGCCTGTTTCCCCCTATAACCGCCGCTTCCAAGGCGGTGGTTACCTATGTTCTGTTCCCGCATACTCCTTCCCCATTGAGTCCATTTTATAGCGCCAGCGGTAGCTATATCCGCCTTGAAAATCCTAAACTCCTCTTCGTCGAGCATCGGATTTTTCTTACTAATAACCTCCCAACTTTCACCTTTGTGAATGCTATTCTTCACCCGGGTTTTCCAGCTGCTCAAGGCGTTGCTCATCTTCGTGAGGGCTAGTTTGTTCACCGGGTTCTTATTTCTCTCGAGGTTTCTAAACTGCTCTGGGAATCTGTATCGCTTGTGAAGCTTCTTAAGGAGGTTATCGATCAAAGCTATTTGGTCAGCATGTCTGATGTACTTCGTGTTGATCGACATGCTTTCTCGGACGATGCACCCAAGTTGCAGGCCATACCCTTTAGCAATCGCCTCTAGCGCAATGGGTTGGCCACTTTCTGTGACCTCAGTGAAGTCATCGCAGCCGGTGGCGAGCAGTGGCACCTTCCACTCCTTGTTCTTCTTCTTCTTCTTCTTTTTCTTCTTCTTCTTCTTCTTCTTCTTCTTCTTCTTCTTCTTCTTCTTCTTCTTCTTCTTCTTCTGAGAAGCCGCCGGGTTGCCGCTACCGCCATCCGTGCGCTCGCCGCCATCGGTGGTGTCATCCTCTTCGCCGCTGCCTTCACTAGTTCCATCGTAGTCCTCTTTGTCCCCCTCGTAATCAGGATCTCCACCCTCATTGGCCCCAGCAGCTCTGGCGACGGTCGCCTCCTCCTCCGGTGGTGGTGTCATCCTCATCGCGTCCTCCTCCTCCTCCTGTTGGGACCCCTGCCAGAATGACTGGTTGGCCTGTCTAGCTTGTTCTTCGACGCTAGTCATGTGCTTAGAAGGACCAAACTCCTTGTTGCCCGACATGTCTGCACTACTCTATTCAAAAGAGGCAAAAATTTAGCACAAATCTCGACCGAAAAATTCGGCATGACCTTTGCTAATTTTTTGACCTAGGAGTGCCCATTTCTCAACCGAAACGGAAGTGAATCGACACTTCGGGAGAAATGGGAAACTCAAATGAAATCCCTGCAAGACAAAACACCCCATCCCCATGTTGACTGCCCCATGCATTGACCCCAACATCCATCATATCCATCATCCACATGCACAGTATATATATAACAGATATAGTACCAGTCCATCATGTATCTATTATACTGGATGGGCTGCTGGATGGCCATCAAATGCAAGTATACTTGGTTTGAATAACAGATATAGTATACTTGTGCTTCTATTGAATGAAAACTGAGTAGCAGTTATAGTACACACAGTATATATATGACATCACCTTGCACACAGACATCATCAAGCAATAGAATTTATAGAAAATCCCACTGCCAGTAGCAACATAGTGTGTACTGGGCAGATTATGGACACATAGAAAATAGCCTACACATCTCACTACCAGTAGAAACATAGTGTGTACTGTCAAGTTAACAACATCGACACTATCAAGTATTCCCCTAGAACTAAACTAGAGTATGTGCAGAAACATTCCACAATATCCCACAGTACAAATTATTGTGCCAAAATTGATAGCAAGTAGATAGTAGCACATAATCAAATATGTAGTGCAATACACAACAGATGAATTCAAACCAATGGTTTGAATCCAAACATGTCTCACAACACATGTACAAGCTATGAAGTCAAAATAGATGAGCACGATTGAACTACTGGTACTTAATCACTAGAAATACCTCAATTTGGATGACCTAAATCTAACAGATTCCAAAATAAAGAACCTTAGACTGCACTTGTGGTACCTCCATTGAAGTCTGAAAAAAAAATTCAACAGAATGCTCAACATATCTCAAAATTATTCATTTTAACTCAAGCTTTTATGAATTCCTAAATTTCTTACCTGAAGGTTTTATGAATATCTCAAAATTATTCATTTTAACTGAAGCTTTCATTTGATTTTGTTTGTCTTACATGAGCCCAACTACCTGAGAAAATCTTTCTTTAGGAAAGGAAAAAAACTTCATATCTATATGTATCACAGCACAATCTTGATGAACTGAACATGTGACTGCAACAAACACTGAAAAGAAAGAATCATGCATACAAATAAAAAACCGAACTTCACTCCTGAGAAAAATTCTTATCAATCAAGTAGCTAAATATGAGATGGTATAGATATGCTGTTATTAGCAATCAATCAATCAGCATTGAAAATTCAAATGTTGTTATTAGCAGGAATGAAAGAAGTTAGGATAAATGCAAGGTAAGATATTCCAATTGTAAGTAAAGAAACACTTATATTAACTGAAGATGAAGTATTCACTAAACCTGGCAGAAACAAGGTTGCAAACATTCTGTTATTAATCACAAAGGAATAAATTCAAGACGAAAGGCATGAAGGAATAAATTCAAGACGAACCACTGTGAGAATCAGAGGGGGTCGGGGTGGGAGGGACGAGCCGTGCTCCGGTGATTCGGCTATGGTGGTCGACGACGACGAGGGTGGCGGGCTCCTCCACCACGGGCTGCTAGGGCTCCGGCACAGCGGTGGCTAGGGCTCCGGCAACGAGGTTGGCGGGCTCTGGCACGGTGAATCCTCCTCCGGGCGCTCCTCCTCTGCTAGGCTTCGGCGCTAGGGTTTGCAGGCTCCGGCGGAGGCAGGCGAGATAGATTAGGGAAAAGAAAGTGGAAGGGGAAAAGGAGGAGTGGCGAGCCGTTTTGGCTAAGTACCAAGGTTCTGTGGCACATTACTCCGAAATGTGCCACAGAAGCTAAAACTTCTGTGGCGCATTTCAGAGTAATGCGCCACAGAACCTAGGCACTTAGCTAAATAAACGGCGCGAGGCTATACTTGGACAGCAAACACACACTAGCCTAGTGGTTATGATGCATATTTAGAGACCTGTGGCAGCCAGGTTCGAATCCTGGTTGGGTCAATTTTTTTTCTTTATTTAAAAATGATATGTTACAAATATATTTAAAACCAAGCACATAGACTCAGAGTGAAGCAGGCAGCACGAAGCACTATCAGGGTACTGAAGATCTTTCTTTATGCCAAGCAATTTAAGGTCCTTTCTTGCTTTCGGCCCATCCTTGGTCCTCACTGGCATGTTCAGTAGAGTACCAAGCAGACTCTCGGTAACGTTCTTCGTGATGTGCATTACATCGAGGCTATGGGGAGTGTGAAGGACCTTCCAATACGGCAGGTCCCAATAAACAGACCTTGCTTTCCATACACCCAGCAGCGGCTTTGTCCTCGGTAGTTTTTTTCCAGGCGCAGGGCAATCTACCCAATTATTCAAAAGCTCCTCGATTTCTTCGCCGCTCCTCGGACGCGGGGCTCTTTCGAGCTCGTCCTTACCATTGAACATGTCACCATGTTTTCTCCATGGGTGATCCATGCGGAGCAACTTTCAAGTACCTTGGAACACGATTTTCGAAGACCCGGGATCCCTTGGTAGCTGGAGATGCGGTGTCTCATCCATGCACTTGACGCATGCTTTGTGTCCGTGGTTCACCTGGGCCGATACATATGCGTAACCAGGATAGTCCTGCACGGTCGTGAGCAACGCGGCTCTCAGATGGAAATATTCTTTAGTGTAGGCGTCCCACGTACGGGCCAGCGTCTCCCACAAACTGGTTAACTCCTCTCTCAATAGCCCGAGATACAGATGCATATCGATACCTGGTTGTTTCGGCCCCTGAATAGGAATGATCATGTGTACATACCTTTGCTTCGTGCATAGCCACGGCGGGAGGTTGTATGGCCATACAAACACAGGCCAGGTGCTATGCGTGCTACTCTGGTTTCCAAAAGGATTGAGTCCATCGGTCCTCATACCCAACCTGACGTTCCTTGCATCGCCCCCGAACTCTTCGAACTCGATGTCTAATGCATTCCACTGGCTAGCGTCTGAAGGGTGTGTCAGGATCTTTCCCTTCTCTGGATCATCTTTGGGTTTCTCTCTTTCCGCGTGCCATTGCATGAGCTTTGCTTCCTTAGGATCTACGAAATATCGCTGCAGACGAGGGGTGATAGGAAAGTACCATACCACTTTTCGAGGAACTTTCTTGTTCCCTCTCTTGTACCATCCTTGGCCACACACCGGACATGTGGTTCTATCCGCGTACTCGTTCTGATAAAGTGCGCAATCATTGATGCATGCGTGGTATTTAATTTGTGGTAGATCGAGAGGGCACACGATTTTCTTGGCCTCCTCGATACTTGTTGGCAATGTGTTCCCCTTAGGAAGTCGATCGTGCCAGTATTCCATGTTCGCCTTGAAGCTCACATCGGTCAATTTGTGTTCGGCCTTCATCTCTAGAGCCTTGAGCGTTACACTCAAACCTGTATCCTCGGGGCGACACCCAGGATACAATGGAGTCATCACGTCTACCTCCATTTGGGCCAGCTTGGCTTTCTCTCTGGGTGCAGCTTTGTCGTTGCTCGTCTCCTTGAGGAGTAGTTCTTGAACATGAGGGTCCTGCAAGACCGAAGTTAGCAGCGTCTATGTGTTCACGTCTTCTCCTTCCTCATGATCATGCCCGTCGCCATCTCCTTCTCCATGATGATCATGCCCGCCGGCATCTCCTTCGTCATGATGATCATGCCCGCTGGCATCTCCTTCGTCATGATGATCATGCCTGGTAGACTCTTCGTCTTCTCTCCCACCCACGTCTTCGTGACCACCACCATGTCCTGCCGGCGCCTCATTGAGGTCACGCATGAAACCGCGCCTGAGCAGGTGACCCTCCAATTGTCCAGATTCAGGGTCGATCCAGCGCTGCAGTTTGCATGTTCGACATGGACATCGTATCATGGTCTTGTTGTTTAGAATCATGCCCTCCTTCGCGCCTTTATTGTACCTTGCAATTCGACCTTCGCTCATCGTGAGGACCATGGTTCACTGAGCAGTCAAAACAGAGAGTATAGGTGAGAACCACACCATATGAACACACACATGCATGAATGCTAGCCGGAAAAAATTCAGCATGACCTTTCCTAAAATTAGGACATATGGGTAGTGCAAAAATTTGCCGAAATGGAAATGAATCAACATTTTGGCAAACATCCATGCAACCACACCGGCCGGGCCCGACAACAACAAGCAACCAACTAAGAACTTCCTCCCATTGCAAACATTCATGCACCACACAAGCATCGTCTCGCCATGGATCGCACACACACACCGCCCGCGCGACAAGCTTCACCTACATGTTCATCATGATGGCCAAGTACTCACCTATAGTAGACACAATAATAGCGAGACGAGACCGCGGGATGAGAGAGTGTGGACAAATAGATCTACAATGCAAGTTGGTGGAGAGGAAATTAGTAAACAAATAGAGATGTGAGAGAGAAAAGTAAGGAACTTTTAGATCTAGAAGTTGGAGCGAAGCTTCCACTTACTAATCTATGGATTAAAGTAGGTTTCGTTACAAGAAAATGGAGAAACTATGGGTAAGATGGAGTGTGAGGGAGGAGGAAGACGAGTTGGGAGGAGGTAGAGATGTGAAATGGTTGGTGGTGGATAGATAGATAAGAAAGCTAGCTCTTGTCACCTTTTTAACATGGATCTGGACGCCCTCATCTGTGGCGCATATCCTCCATATGCGCCACAGATGCTGAAACTTCTGTGGCGCATAAGTCCATATGCACCACAGAAGTGGGTGAATAAGATTCCCTGTGTGGGGCCCACCTCCAAGTTCCGTGGCGCATGTTGGACTTATGCGCCACAGAAGTGACACACATCTGTGGTGCATATGACAACATGCGCCACAAAACTTGGGTGAATTAGATTCCGTGGTGGGGCCCCTCCATGTTCTATGGCGCATGAGGAAATATGCGCCACAGAAGAGGCAACTTCTGTGGCGCATATTTCAGAATGCGCCACAGAACTTGGATCAACCAACCCCGGCCGGTGGGTCCCACCAATCTTCTAAGGCGCATGTTCTGGAGAATGCGCCACGGAACTTCCAATCTTCTGTGGCGCATGCTTTCTGTGGCGCATATCCACATATGCGCCACAGAAGCGAAACATATCTGTGGCGCATATCCACAAATGCGCCACGAATCGTTGGTGAATTAGATTCTGCGGTGGGGCCCTCCTCCATGTTCTGTGGCGCATAATAAAATATGCACCACAGAAGAGGCAACTTCTATGGCACATATCTCGTTATGCGCCACAGAACTTGGATCAACCCACCCCGGCTGGCAAGTCCCACCAATCTTCTATGGCGCATATTTTACAGAATGCGCCATAGAACTTCAAGGTTTCTGTGGTGCATGTTTCCTAGTGCGTCACTGACAAGTCTCTGTGGAGCATGGACTTACATATGAGCCACATATTAACTTGTCTATCTATAGGTTGTTTCCTAGTAGTGCGGGCTTACCGGGGTAGTAGGTGGTCTGGCCCAATGGCTGGGGTGCCTCCCCTGGTACAAAACATTTTATTTGTTTTATTTTTAGGAAGACTTTTATAAATAGTTTTTAAACAAATAAAAGATCCAGAAAAGATTGGGGTTTTAATTTGAATAAAGGAGGGGGTAATTAGAAAACAAAATAGGCTTTTGGAAAAATGTTTTAGGGACCAAAATATGCATGATGATGTCATGTTGTTGCCAAAAATAAAATAATAGGCAACTCTAATATGAAATATTTTTAGGGCATTACAACTCGACACCACTATAAGGATCACGCCCCGAGATCAAAGCAAAGACACCAGGGGAGTGGTAGGATTATTGGATCGTTTTGTGTCAGGTTGATGGTCACGACACCACTAATAAGAATTCTCGCTCCATATTGTAATTGTCGACACCACCAACAAGGGTTGTTGCTCATGTTTTTGAGAGAACACTCTGAAGAAGCAAAGGAGAAAGTAAAGGTATCAAAGGTAAGGCCACCTATAACTTCCATGAGGGGAGTAAGAATTGCATTGAGCCAGCAATTCAATGTACAAGAGCGAATGATAAGAGTAGTGGTATGGCCCTGGCTCCATCTTGTACTCAAATAATTACTCTATACATGAATAGAAGAATCATGCAACCGACTCTCAGGATTCAGACTGAAGATCTTGACAATCGGTATTAACAAAGATTCAAAAAGATGATGTCATCGCAAAAGTTGTAGAACGCCAGGAAACATTTGAAAAGAGATTAGGTAGAATGAAATCTAGATGTAGCTCCGCCGTTACAAAATTAAGGAAGTAAAACCCTAAAGGTATGAAGAAAATCCAACCACGAGAAATCCTGGACTTGAACAAGGTAAGACACCAGATTAATATGTGCAAAAATAAGAGAAGAATAGAGGTAAGGAGTAAAATCAGAGATAATCAGATCTATCCAACGCATTTGTAGCAAAATATTTTTGACACTAGAAAACTTCCGTTAGCTAGGTTAACGTACAAGATGGACCAGTGGGGTATCATAAACCTTTGCTCTGATACCACTTGTAACACCCCCGAATTGGGTCTATGCAGATCTTAGCATTTCCGCAAAAAACCGCATAGAAGCGATTCAAAGATGTCCACTAGAAACTTTTGTGTGGCTGGATTTGATTACAAGTAGTTACATCATAATATTTTACAACATTCGACAAGGGCTTATATATACAAAAACGACTCAACGAGTCAATAATACAAAAGATACAATACAGAAATACAAATCATGAAGAAGGCTAAATAGTATCCGAGTACGTATAAGAACCAAATGGGACTAAGAGTCCTGAAGAATAACCAACTGGTGTCCATAAACCATGCTTAGGACAAACCGGAAGGGTAACCTTTCTAACGTCATCAATCATATACCTATCAATGCGAAAGGGTTACCGACAAAGATGAAAGGAAAATAGAAAGAGAGCGGACAATACTTAGGCCAGTACAAGGCAGGTCATAGAATTCGGCGGCTCTCGCCTAAATATGTATGGTGGGCTTAGTGGCAACAAAGCTTGCACTATCTAACTTATTGAGACACGCTACAACTTCGACTATTAGAGCGAGGTAAGAGAGTGCTATGCGGTAACATGAATATAACTCCAATCATAACCCATCTGAAGGTTTCCACCTCAAAGACCAGTCGAGGAAGTCCTCCTGCAGAAGACAAACGTTGCAATTTTAATTATCCAATTGTTTAGTTGGTAATACTAGTTACTAGTCATATTATAAGAGGAAAAGCATTAGTATCGTTGTCTATGATCATGACACCATACTCCTGAGGCATCCATAATCATGGACACATTGCTTCTTGAAAAGATTTACCCTGTAGGGGTGCCCTACTGTAACCAGACACATGTTCAACCCTTTAGGAAACATATTACGCATGCCGTCTGAATCTCACAAAAAGAACTATCCCATAACTATGCACATATCCAGAGGTATCACCTACTGTGTGCAACCAACCAAGACGCCGATTTTCAAGGAAGGCGCAATATTTGCACCTACTGGTGGATCCGGCCTTGCGGGAGTAACATGTAATCCATGGGTGCCACCACCATGTACTGTGATTTATGTATGCAAGCCATGGCAGTCCACCAAAATATCAAGTCTAAAGACATATCAACTCACCCATGTCCGAAGACATATTATGCGTATGCACAAAATGGAAAACCAATTTTGTGACCCTCTGGATATACGAATATCCCCGGTAGTTGAGGGGGATCCCAGAGGCCCCACCTTTGGTTAGCACGATTAACTAAGAACTAGTATCATAGAACAAATGGTTCCTAGGTCAGCTCAAGCAGTTCCCAAAGGTGGTCCATGTTGGGGCCTTATCATTAGGTGAAACCATAACCATAACCATAACCATAACCAACATCACCAGTTTTATTATCATGGTATCAACCATATCCAGATATCACGGTTCACCTATATGAGTGCGGCAACAGACCTAAGCATTCACTATGACTCGCAAGTCCAACCTATCTTCTCAAGCAACAAGTAATAGGATAACCAAGGTAATATAGTAGTTGAAGCGGAGTTAAAGGTACGATAACTAAAGCATCACCAATAAGGGATAGTAGTAGACAAAGGAAGGAAGTAAAGACTATAAATGGAAAATAAGTAGAAGGGGGAAGAGCGATCACCTGTGAGACAAAGCCAGGTAATCGGAGGCTTGTCGTATCTCACATCGACTCATAGTTCTAACCGGTGAAGAGGTGAAACACTAGAAAGATCAACCAATGCAATATTTAATACTACGGTAGAAGACCCGACATGTGTATGATGCATGACATGGCAATATGGAATGAAACTTAGCAAAGTTAAGTGGAATCAGAATCCCAACAATTAATTAGAAGGTTCAATTTTTTTAAGTACCCCACAATTTAAATGTTGACTTAACAAGGCAAAACATGGCATCGGTGAGCTACACAATTTAAATGGAGTCGATATAAAACAATAATATCCCGCATATAGGCTACATATTTAATTATTAAGTAAATTGACAAAATGTCCCGAAACCACAAGGTATGTATGCGAGCATGATGATTCAAATATACAAAAAGTTGTATTATATTATCAAAATAGGGTATCAGATAGGGGTCACACATTGGGTTCAGAACCAAAGATCTTGGGATTTGATTGGTTCAGGTTCGGTCTTGGTTTCTCTGATCGGGGTATTCGAGTGGCACCATTTACATCCTTAGGAATCATCGGCATCAAACCGGTCTTCCCGGTGAGTATCCATGATATGGGTGGCCCGATCTTCTCAGCAAGCACTTGTCGATGATGATAATGGTGGATAGATAAATATCCTGTAGCTATGAACTCTCCCGCTCGAACCCTAATGCCAATACAACAGCTCTCGAACCCTATGGGATATTCACAACACCATGCTCTTGCCCACGCAGCCGTCGACCACAAACGGTAGTTTGCAATCCACTAATTCCCAATGGAACAACAGATCACACTCAATTGCAGTAGTATAATTCAATCACATGGTAATTCCAGAGGTTCTTTGAAAGAAACAACTCCAAAATAGTTTAAACGTGGTATAATACCTAACTAGGGGTCGTCCCAGGGCTTATAAGGGTGGCTGGGGTGGCTGATACGTTGCAAACGTATCTATAATTTTTGATCTTCCATGCTTGTTTTATATCTACTTTCTTATGTTTTGTCCACACTTTGGAGTACTTTTACACATTTTCTGGAACTAACCTATTAACAAGATGCCACAGTGCCAGTTGCCTGTTTTCTTCTATTTTTGGTTCCAGAAAAGCCAGAAAATGAATATTCTTAGAATTGGACCGGACAAAAGCCAAAGTCGATATTTCCCCGGAAGACTCACGGAGGCAGAAGACAAGATGGAGAGGGGCCAAGGGCTGGCCACACAACCTGGTGGCGCGGGCCAGCCCACGCCGTGCCAGGGGTGGTGTGGGCCCCTCTGGCCTCCACCAACCTTGCCCTTTCGCCTATAAGAAGCCTCCGATGAGTAAACCCTAGATCGTCCAGCCTCCATCCACGAAAAGTTCCGCTACCCCGCCGCCACCGAAGGGGAGATTCGGGGAACAGAAAGTCTTTGTTCCGGCACCCTGCCGGGACGGCGAAGTGCCCCCGGAGCCATCTCCATCGATCTCCACCACCATCTCCATCGTCGTTGCTGATTCCCATGATGATGAGGGAGTAGATCTTCCTCTAGGCTAAGGGTTCTACCGATAGCTATGTGTTCATCTCTCTCTCTATGCATGATCATATTGTGATCATGAGCTTTGTAATCAAGTAGATCTACCTTGCTACTCAAGTGCTTTAATAGATCTCTGCTCTCCCCATGAGTGTGAAAGTGACAGCATGCACACCATGGTGGCACTTAGGCTAGAGATTACAAATACTTGTTATGAGTTATATTTGGAGTTGGATGTCTCTATGAAATTGTGGTGTTTGTTGGAACAATCTAGAGCTCAAGGTGACAGTGTGCGGTTACCTAGATGGGGAAAGCTAACTTTCAGGAGTGTTGTTATAACCCTACCATGGATTAGAGTGTCCAACTAGAGAGTAGTTAAGAGTAGTATCATGAAGAGAAGATATTTATATGAGAGTGTTCACTAGCAAAAGTATGATCCCTAGGCCTTGTTTCTAAGCATTGAAACACCGTTTGCAACTAGATATGTTACATGTTTGCTTGCTTCCATCTTTATTTCAGTTTGCCTTTAGTCTCTTCCACGCCATCAAGCTATTTCTGGCACCGTTGTCTTATATCCATACCACTTGTATTTCACTATCTCTTCGTCGAACTAGTGCACCTATATACCTAACAAGTGTATTGGGTGTGTTGGGGACACGAGAGACTTCTTGTATCTTGATTGCAGGGTTACTTGAGAGGCATACCTTTGACCACTTCCTCCCTGAGTTCGATGAACCTTGGGTAATCCACTTAAGGGAAACTTGTTGCTGTTCTACAAACCTCTGCACTTGGAGGCCCAATAATTGTCTACAAGAATAGAAGTGCGTAGACATCAAGCTATTTTCTTGCGCCGTTACCGGCGAGGTAAGGTAAAAGGTACTCACATCTTCTGGCTACTAAGCTATCTTCTAGTACTGTAGCTGGTGTATGAGTGCTCGAAGTTATTTCCTTTAGATTCTGCAATTATATCATTTTGTTTCTTGTTTTTATTTTCACTAGTTAGGCTTAATAGAAAACAACAACAAAATTAGAGAGCTTTATAGTATCGATCTTGAGCTAGGACATGAAGAGTTTGAAGAGCAAATTAAAAAACCTATGGAACTTTATTTGCATGCTAATAGCAATGTTATTAGTATGAATTCTTTGAACACTATTATTGATAATGCTATGGAAAAGTCTAAGTTTGGGGAAGCTAGTTTGATGAGCATGATATTTTTAGTCCCCCAAGGAAGGAGGAGAAAATTTACTTTGATGATACTATGCCTCCAATATATGATGATTACAATGAATATGATATTTTCAGTCCACCTACTATTGAGGAAAAAATTAATTGTGATTACAATATGCCTCATATATTTGATGATTATGGTGATGAGAATAATAATGATATCTATTTTGTTGAATTTGCTCCCACTATGATTAATAAGAATGACTATCCTTATAGGGAGAGTAATGATTATTTTATGCATGTGGCTCATGATAAGAATGTTTTATGTGATAGTTATATTGTTAATTTTATTCATGATGCTACTGGAAGTTATTATGAGAGAAACATGGTTTTATGTATCTCAACAATATTAAGTTTCCTCTCTTTATGTTGAAAGTCTTGAAGTTGCACTTGTTTTGCTTTCCTATGATTGTTGCTTTCAGCTTTCATGACTTGTTTATTTACAAGATTCCTATGCATAGGAAGTGGGTTAGACTTGAATGTGTTTTGAATTTGCTTATTGATGCTCTCTTTTACTTCAATTCATATATCCTATGTGAGCATCTTCTCAAACTATCATGCCTAACTTAAAGGTGTTAAAGAAAACTACTTATTGGGAGATAACCCAAAAGTTTTAGTTGAGTCTTGGAAGTTATTACCTCAGTAATAACCTCTACTTAATATTTTTGTGTGTTTTTTGTGCCAAGAGTAACTTCTAATGAGATAGAAGTAGTGCTTGGGAAAGTTGTTGTCTCGAGACAAATTTTTGTGCTTCGTTGTAAACATTTGTGTCAAATCTCTGTACGTCGGTTTGAGCTGTGAATTTTTGTGCTTATTCCCTAGGTTGTTATATAACTTTTGTTAGTTCAACACTTTGAGCAACAGAAGGTCTTCAAAAAATTGATTTTTCCTGCTGGTCTGTTTTGACAGATTTCTGCCATTATTTGCATTTGCTTCTTGTTGATTTTTTTTGGGTTATTTTTGGGGAAATAAGATTTTTGACTGAAGTGCTACAGTAGCTTGTGTTTTCATGGAAGTTTTATTGGTGTTGGAAATGAACCCAAAGACTTATTATCTTGAGTACACTAATGTTGCTAATAAAGATTGTGTGAAGTTTTGTATGAAGGAAAATTTCAGGTGTATGGAAAGAATGATGTAATGAGATGAAGAATGGACTAAAGCTCAAGCTTGGGGATGCCACGCGTGTCACCCCAAGAAATATCCAAGAAGTACAAGTGTTGAAGCTTGGCGATTCCAAAGGCATCCCCTTCTTCATCAATAAATATCTCAGGTTTCTTCCAAACACTTCATTTTTATTGTTTCATGGACAGTTCTGTTGTTCTTGGAGCGTCTTCGTTTTTTAGTTTAGTTTGCTTGAATACATTGGTTGTACCCCCCTCATTCATACATTACTTTACAAATAAGTTTGGTTTGGATTGGAAAAGAGTAGCAAAAGTTCATGCTTAAGTAGTAAAAGGAGCTTGTTTTTGACTGAGGCCTATGCTTTGTCATGTCATGCTTGATATTGTTTTGGCTTTATGCTTAGTAATTTTGTCTGTAGCATGACATGTTATAAACAATTGAGATTGCTTAATGTGCCTTGAAATGCGTTGTTTTAGCATATTAAAGCATAGTATTGTGGCATTCTCCTTTGATGCTTTATTTGGGTTGACTTGGCGCATGCTCATACCATGTTAAGACTATACCAAGTCACCATAGCCTCTATGTTCATTTAGTTTTCGACTTGTAATATCACTTTATGCTTTAATTAATAATGTTTTGTCGCTTTGCATGATTATGGACATTATTGCTCTCTTAGTTGGTCGCTCCCAGTATTTTTCTAGCCTCCATACCAAGTATGAGTTCCACTCATGCATCCAACTCCAAATAAAACCAAGTTATTCCAAAGAATCCACCATACCTACATATTAGCATTTGGTATTCCAAGTATATTCATGTTTTTATCTACCTTCCGAATTAAACTTGTTATGTGAAAATTAGTGATTAAAGCTCTCACGAACTTGATGGCACAATTTACTTTTCTTGCCCCTAATAAACTTGAACCATTGTGTCATCTATGTTGTATATGCTTGCACTTATATGTTTGGAATTAGTAGAACCATGCTGTCATGGGGAACGCTTTCAACATTGCACTTGTACATTGTACCTAGTTGATATCATTCTCTTTTGTCTATGGATGTCGTCGGTGTGAAATGAAAGTGCAGCTTGTATGTCCATGGAGTTATGTATGTGTGTTAGAGAAATGCCTGGGCCGCTGGTCTAATCCATGCCTAATCATTGTGGAAACCTGGAGCGTAACCATAATGAGCAATCTATGAAGCATTCTTTTATAAAAAAAGAAATAGAGATTGAGAAAAAAGAAAAAAAAGAGATGAGAAAAGAGGAAAGAGAGAAAAAACACCATTTTCCCGTGGTAAATAAGAGGATTGCTGAGATGCTCGTTGTCTGCTTGCCTTGTCCTTTTGATATGGGGATTCTTCCGTATCATCGGGCAAGGGGTACCCCGTTGGCGGTTCTCTATGATACACATGTACTTACTATGACAAGAACTTACCGAAAACTAAACTTGAGTAGCATGAGGAGCGACCCTCGTATTCAAGGGACATGAGATTGCCAACTTATACTTCGTCAAGCATATACTCCATAGTTTGTTCACTTTAACCTTAATCACTTCGAGATGCTTATGATAGGTGCAATGAGAGCTGAAAGCTAACCGTCATCCAAGCTAACCCTATGCTAGCCCCTACTTCGTCGTCCACCAGGGGATCAACGGCCACCGTCGATCCCACCCGTCAAGTAGCCCCACCACCAACGGCGATCAAAACCTAAGGCAGAGTACCCGCATGATTTCCGAGGCATGTCTCTCTAAGGCCCCTTCCATCGGCTCTCGACGGCGTCACCCTAGCGCCGTCGCACTCCATACCATGGGTTCCTCTATTCTTGTTCTTCTGGTGGAGATTGGAAGATCACCTATTCAGGAAGTTCCACCGATGGTAAGTTCCTTGTTGGATCTCTGATTCTCTCGGCTAAACGCTGGCTAGTCATTCTCAATGCCAATGGTTTTCCTCTAGAGGGTAAATGCATGGAAAATGGTGAGGTTCTCTCGATTGGATCAGTGGTGAGGTTCCCCTCTCATCTTGCTAGGATCAATGATCTCTCGACCTCCTCTCCTGGTTTTCTTGGGATTTCTTCTGCTGAGGTTGACAAGGCTGATGATTTGAAACTTATGTGGCATGTTACCTGTTCTTCCTTGCCTTCTGATGATTCAGACAAGGCCCCTGGTTGTTTGGTCCTCCACTCTCTTTCTAAGCGGGTTGTGTTGCTTAATAAAGATAAGGTGGTGATTGATGCTAGATTCCTTCTTCAAAATGAGAAGATCTTCTCAGGAGTGACTTTGGATCTTGTGGTCAAAAAAGTTGTTGTGGGTCCTCAAATCCTTAAAGACCTTAATTCTGACAAGGCACAAGTTTCATCGGACAAGATTAACAAGTGCATTTCATTGGATTTCTCTAAAGGGAGAATTTTTTAGACAAATATTTTCTAGAAGTTTGGTCATCACATCAATTTCTCGGGAGGTTTCCGAAGAAGACCTTTTTTTTTCTAGTTGGCTCTTTTGGTCGTGCCAACTTTAAAATTGATAGTCATACCATTGGCATTGCACTTCAAGGTTGTTTTTGTGGCTTAGCTTCAAAATTTCAAGTCAAGATACTCCAAGACAGAACATTTCGATTTTCAGTCGCTTCACGTGCTATGGGTTTTGAAATCTATAATTCAAGTACTTTCTCAAATGAGTTTTTTGTCTTGAAGATCAACCTTTGGGGTGAATGAGGTCCAAATTGGAGATTTGAGGAGAAAGAATATTACAAAGAATTGGACAAGGACTCGACTTTTATTTCATACAAAAAGAAAAAATCTTCGGTATTTGAACGTATTGGATCACCGCTTTCCTCGTGAACGACCCCATAACGGTCAAATCATGGATGATATTAAGCGAAATAAACCTGGCACGTCGTTTGCGGAAGTTGTGGTTAATGGGAGAGTTATTGAGGGTGTGAAATCTCCTGCAGACAACAAATCGTCCTCATTTAATCTGCCTGGTCTTTTACCTTTTTTGAAATTCCCAACCTTCCCTTCACGTCCTTGGCCCGACAAATCCTACCTTAATTGGTCCAGGGCCCATGTATCGCCGCAAGTGTCGCGACCCAGGGTGTTTGATTGTCTTAAGGAGTTTGCCATTGCCCCAAAAAAGAAAATTCCCGAACCCCCTGCCTCCTCAACTCCCACGCCTGCAGAAACCCCAACTACCTTGCTCCGCTCGTCGTCGGCGACAACCGTTGCCACAATGGCGAACATTCCGCTTGACCCATGATACATTGCAAATCTATCTATAATTTTTGATGTTCCATGCTTGGTTTTATCCACTTTCTTGTGTTTTGTTCCAACTTTGGAGTACTTTTCTTATGATTTCTTGGACTAACCTATTAACAAGAGCCACAGTGCCAGCTGCCTGTTTTCTGCTGTTTTTGGTTCCAGGAAAGTCAGAAAATGAATATTCTCGGAATTGGACGGGACAAAAGCCAAAGTGCCTATTTTTCTGGAAGGGATCAAGTGCCAGAATACGAGACGGAGAAAGGCCAGGGGCCGGCCACACCACCTGGCCGTGCGGCTAAGCTGGGCCCGCGCCAGGGGGTGGTGTGGTGGCTCCCGGCGCCCCCTCAACCTCTCCTTGCGCCTATATATTGCCCTCGGGATGAAAACCCTAAGGACCCGATCAAATATCCACGAAAGAGTTTGTAGCCGCCGTCATCTCCATCCCTAGATCGGGAGGGATCTGAAGCTCTTCCCGGCACCCTGACGGAGAGGGAATTCACCCTGGAGGCCTTCTTCACCACCATGCAAGCCTCTGGTGTGATGCGTGAGTAGTTCATCCTTGGACTATGGATCCATGTAGTAGCAAGATGGCTGGTTCTCCTCCTTTGTGCTTTCATGTTTAGATCTTGTGAGCTCCGTTCATGATCAAGATCATCTATTTGTAATTCTGCATGTTGTGTTTGCGGGGATCCGATGGATATTGAGATGCTATTTCAGATTGATTATTGATTCTATCATGTCTTTGTTATTTGTGATCTTGCATGGTTTCCGTTGTTAGTAGCTATCTTGGCCAAGTAGATGCTAGCAACTCCAAGAGTTAGTATTTATGCTCGATAGTGGGTTGATGCCTGTGGTAATCTGGGGAAGTGACAGAAATCTCTAAGGTACTAGATGTGCTGTTGCTACTAGGGAGAAAACAACAATCCTTTGTTCATAGAACAATCGTATTGTTTTCTTTACACGCAGTTCGTAAAGCAATAATCTGTTGCTTGCAACTTAATACTGGAGGGGGGTCGGATGATAACCTGAAGGTGGATTATTAGTCATAGATGCAGTTGGATGGCGGTCTATGTATTATGTTGTAATGCCCAATCAAGTCTCAAAGGAGTCAAGATGATTAGTATATGCATGTATTGCTTTCTCGGTGTTTGTCAATTGCCCCGCTGTAATTTGTTCACCTAGCATGTTATCTATCTTAAGGAGAGCCACCTCTAGTGAACTATGGATCCCAGTCCTTGTCTTTTACATTCAATCTACAATCTTTTACTACTTTGTGTTTACTTTCTGCAAACTTTTACTTCTTTCCATTCGATACGTTTAATCCTTTGTTTTCCGCAAAACACGGTGAGATTGACAACCTCATCTCAAGTTGGGGACAAAGTTCTGTGGTTGTGTTGTGCAAGTCTCCAAGTTGCTACTAGCACCGGTAGTGCACCCTACCAAAGCTCAGCTAGTAACACCTTTGGGGTGTTTCCTTGCTCCTACTGGTTCGATTAAACCTTGGTTTCATAACTGAGGGAAAACTTGCTGTTGTGCTCATCGTACCTTCCTCTTGGGGTTCCCAATGATCTCTACGAAGAACGGCGAGCACATCAAGATTTTTTGGCGCCATTGCCGGGGACTGAAGAACAAGAAGAAGCTCCCACGTCAACTCCGCACCAGCATTTTTCTGGCGCCATTGCCGGGGAGTCAAGGACATCTTCACAAGGGGAGTCCCTCATAACCAATCTCTTTACTTTGTTGTTTTTGTTTTGCTTAGTTTTCGTTTTGCTTTCTTTGCTTGTTTCTTTATCAACAACACAAAAACAATTAGTTTTGCAAGTTTGCTTTCTTATTGGAAAACCCAAAAAAATGACTACTCTTGGAAACACTAAGTTGTGTGACTTCACTAGCACCAACAACAATGATTTTATGAGCACACCTATTGCTCCACCTATGGCTGAAAATACTTTCTATGAGATAAAACCTGCTTTACTCAATCTTGTTATGAGAGAGCAATTTCTGGTATTGGTAATGAAGATGATGCTTCCCATCTAAATAACTTTGTTGAACTTTGTGAGATGCAAAATCATAGGGATATAGATGGTGATATTATTAAACTGAAATTGTTTCCTTTCTCTTTGAGAGGAAAAGCTAAAGAATGGTTGAATTCCTTAACTAGGAATAGTATTGATTCTTGGACTAAATGCAAAGATACTTTTATTGGAAAATACTATCCTCCTGCTAAGATTATATCCATGAGAAGTGAAATAATGAAGTTTAAACAAATTGACAGTGAGCATGTTGCTCAAGCTTGGGAAAGAATGAAATCTTTGGTAAAGAATTGTCCCACTCATGGACTGACTGCTTGGATGATCATCCAAACTTTTTATGTAGGGTTGAACTATTCTTCAAGGAACCTATTGGATTCAGCTGCTAGATGTACCTTTATGACCATCACTTTGGGTGCTGCAATAAAACTTCTGGACAATATGATGGTTGATTATTCTGAATGGCATACTGAGAGAGCTCTACAAGGTAAGAAGGTAAATTCTGTTGAGGAAACCTCCTCCTTGAGTGATAAGATTGATATTATTATGTCTATGCTTGTTAATGGGAAAGCCCATATTGATCCAAATAATGTTCCTTTAGCCTCTTTGGTTGCTCAAGAAGAGCAAGTTGATGTGAAGTTCATAAGAAATAAAATTTCTGGCAACAATGCTTATGGTAATAATGCTTATAGGAACAATTTTGGTAACAACAATTATAAGTCATATCCTCCCAACAATGGTAATGCTTATGGAAATTCTTACAAAAATAATAAGAGTGCTCCCTCTGAACTTGAAGTTATGCTTAAAGAGTTTATTAGTAAACAAATTGCTTTCAATAAAACTATTGAGGAAAAACTCTCCAATGCTGAAAGAAATATAGCATCTTTGGCTGAAGCTCAATCTACTTTGAATAAAATGGCTGTTAAACCTGAAACTAATGAGAATCCCTTTGCAGCTACCAATGCCATACAAGTAAGAATTGATGAAAATGTTAGACTATTAGCTGAATTACATGCTAAGTGGGAAAGAGAAGATGAAATTGCTAGAAACATTAGTGTTTCTACTATCACCACAACTAGTGTTGAGGCGAGTAATAGTTCTACTACTTTAGATGATAAAGTTGATTTTAAGCTTGATGGTTTGCAATATCTCTGAAGTTATTAAGTTCCTACAAAATCTTGCTAAAAGTCCTAATGCTAGTGCTATGAACATGGCTTTTACAAAACACATTACTGATGCTCTCATAAAGATTAAAGAAGAAAAGATGAAACATAAAGCTTCTATTCCTATAAAGCAAGAAGATGGTTGGGAACCCATCATTAATATGAAAGTGAATGACTTTGATTTCATAGCTTTGTGTGATCTTGATAGTAGTGTTTCTATTATGCCTAGAAGGATTTATGATATGCTTGATTTGCCTCCTCTTGAAGATTGTTATTTGAATGTCCCACTTCATGCTAATGCTAAAAAGAAACTCATGGGGAGTCTTAATTATGTTCTTATTATGGTTAACGATTCCTATGTCCCCGTTGATTTCTATGTTTTGGATGTTGAATACAATGCTTCTTGTCCTATTACTTTGGGAAGACCTTTTCTTAGAACTATTGGTGCCATCATTGATATGAAAGAAGGAACCATTAAATATAAACTCCCACTCAAGAAAGGTATATAACACTTCCCGAAAAAGAGAAAAAAGATTTCTTTTGCTTCTCCTATGAAAACGAAATTTGGTCTTAATGCTTCTTCATTTGAGAACACTTGATTCTTTGTTTGCTTCTTATGCCTAACTTAAAGGCGTTAAAGAAAAGTACTTATTGTGAGATAACCCAAAAGTTTTAGATGAGTCTTAGAAGTTATTACCTCTGTAATAACCTATCCTTATCCTTTTTATTTGCTTTTTGTGCCAAGAGTAACCTCTAATGAGAGTGAAGTAATGATTGGGAAAGTTGTTGTCCCGAGACAGATTTTTGTCCTTCACCATACAAATTCGTGAGAGAGCTCTGTATGTCGGATTGAGCTGTAACTTGTTGTTCTTCTTCCCCAGGTTGTTATCTAACTTTTGTTAGTTGAACACTTTTTGATTCCAGCAACAGAAGGTCTTCGAAAAAATTCGTCTTTACCTGCTTGTCTGTTTTGACAGATTTCTGCCATTTTCTGCATTTGCTTGTTGTTGGTTCCTTCTTGAGTTCTTTTGGGGAATTGAGATTTTTAAGGAAAGTGCTACAGTAGATAGTGTTCTAATGGAAGTTTATTTGGTGTTAGAACTAAACCTTAAGACTTATTTATCTTGAGTGCACTAACATTGCAAATGAGATTGTGTGAAGTTTTGTATGAAGGAAAATTTCCAGGTGTATGGAAGGAATGAGTAATGAGATGAAGGATGGAATAAAGCTCAAGCTTGGGGATGCCACGCGTGACACCCCAAGAAATATCTAAGAAGTACAAGCGTCAAAGCATGGGGATTCCCAAGGCATTCCCTTCTTCATCAATAAAAATTTCAGGTTTCTTCCAAACGCTTCATTTTTATTGTTTCATGCATAGTTGTGTTGTTCTTGGAGCGTCTTCTTTTTCGTTTTCGTTTTGGTTTTCGTTTTCCTTGGTTTGCTTAGTTTTCTGAATAAATTGGTTGGACCCCCTATTTTATACATTGGTTTGCAAATAGTTTGGTTTGGTTTGGAAAAGAGTAGGAAAGTTCATACTTATGTGGTAAAAAGAGCTTGTTTTTGACTGTGGCCTATGCTTTGTCATGCCATGCTTGATATTGTTTTGGATTTATACTTAGTATTCTTTGTTGTAGCATGACTTGTTATAAACAATTGATATTGCTTAATGTGCCTTGGATGAATCATGCGTTGTTTTAGCATATTAAAGCATAGTATAGTGGTATTCTCCTTTGATGCTTTATTTGGGTTGACTTGGCGCATGCTCACACCATGTTATGACTATCCAAAGTCACCATAGCCTTTATGATCCTTTAGTTTTCAACTTGTAGTATCACTTTATGCTTTGATCAATGATGTTTTGTCGCTCTGCATGATTATGGCCATTATTGCTCTCTTAGTTTGTCGCTCCCAGACTTTTGCTAGCCTCCACAACAAAGTATGAGTTCCACTCATCCATCCAACTCCCTAAACCAAGTTATTCCAAAGAGTCCACCATACCTACCTACTAGCTTATTCTATTCCCAGTATATTCATGCTTTTGTTTACCTTCCACTTGTTATTAGAAAACTAGTGATTAAAGCTCTCACGAACTTGATGGCACACTTTACTTTATTGCCTCTAATAAACTTGAACCATTGGGTCCTTCTTTGTTGCGTATATGCTTGCTCTTTATAAGTTGAAATTAGCAGAACCATGTACCATGGGGAACGCTTTCAACATTGCACTTGTACTTTGTACCCCGTTGATATCATGTTCTTTTGCTTACGGATCCCGGTGGTGTGAAATAAAATTGGAACTTGTAAGATCATGGAGTTTGTATGTGTGTTAGAGAAACGCCTGGGCCGCTACCCTAAGCCATGCCTAATCATGGTGGAAACTTGCAACATCACCATAATGAGCACTCTATGAAGCATCCTCAATAAAAACCTATGCAAATAGCAAATAAAAAGATCGTTGAGATGCTCATTGTCTGCTTGCCTTGTCATTTTGATTATGGGAAAGCTCCCGTATCATGTGCAAGGGGTACCCCATTGGCGGTTCTTAATGATACACATATACTTACAATGACAAGAGCTTACTCGTGACTAAAGTTGAGTAGCATGAGGATCGGTCTTCGTAAGTAAGGGGTATGAGATTTTGGTTTATAACTTGTCAAGCATATCCTCTTAGTTGTGTCACTTTAACCTTAATCACCTTCAAGATGCTTATGCTAGGGGTAATGAGAGCTGAAAACTACAAGTACCATAATTTTTGTAAGCTCTTTATGAGAGTTCAATCCCTACTTCCTTTTACAAAAGGCCATTCTTCCACCATTATATTGAGTCTCCACCTTCTATATTTATGCACCTACTTTGAGCGCATAGCGGCCATTCTTAGTTCTATGTGCATTGTCCCAAGACTAGTTGATTGATGCATAACTTGTTATTGCTTGTTTTAAACTATTGTATCTAGTCACTCTTATGAACTTTGAAGGTGTCCTATGCATTTATATTTGCTACTCTATTGAGGGACAAGCTGAATACTATTATGCTATGTTTTCTTTATGTGAAACAAACAAACGTCTTGCAAAGCATTGTTATTCATGAATCTTTTGTTGGTGTGTTTTCATGTTGCATTATAGTTTCTTTGCTTATTGCTAGAACTTTGTCTTTCATGTTATGATTGAAGTACTATGATCCCAGCTTTGAATGTTTTGCAAATACTTTGATCAAGTCTTTGATGGTGCATGTCACCTCAAAAATTATTCTTTCTTTTTATCACTTACCTACTCGAGGACAAGCAGGAGTTAAGCTTGGGGATGTTGATACATTGCAAATGTATCTATAATTTTTGATGTTCCATGCTTGGTTTTATCAACTTTCTTGTGTTTTGTTCCAACTTTGGAGTACTTTTCTTATGATTTCTTGGACTAACCTATTAACAAGAGCCACAGTGCCAGCTGCCTTTTTCTACTGTTTTTGGTTCCAAGAAAGTTAGAAAATGAATATTCTCGGAATTGGACGGGACAAAAGCCAAAGTGCCTATTTTTCCGGAAGGGATCAAGTGCCAGAATACGAGACGGAGAAGGCCCAGGGGCCGGCCACACCACCTGGCCGCGCGGCCAGGCTGGGCCCGGGCCAGGGGGTGGTGTGGTGTCTCCCGGCACCCCCTCGGCCTCTCCTTCCGCCTATGTATTGCCCTCGGGACGAAAACCCTAAGTACCCGATGAAAAATCCACGAAAGAGTCTATAGCCGCCGTCATCTCCATCTCTAGATCAGGAGGGATCTGAAGCTCTTCCCGGCACCCTGCCGGAGAGGGGAATTCACCCTGGAGGCCTTCTTCATCACCATGCAAGCCTCTGGTGTGATGCGTGAGTAGTTCATCCTTGGACTACGGATCCATGTAGTAGCTAGATGGCTGGTTCTCCTCCTTTGTGCTTTCATGTTTAGATCTTGTGAGTTCCGTTCATGATCAAGATCATCTATTTGTAATTCTGCATGTTGTGTTTGCGGGGATCCGATGGATATTGAGATGCTATGTCAGATTGATTATTGATTCTATCATGTCTTTGTTATTTGTGATCTTGCATGCTTTCCGTTGTTAGTAGCTATCTTGGCCAAGTAGATGCTAGCAACTCCAAGAGTTAGTATTTATGCTCGATAGTGGGTTCATGCCTCTGGTAATCTAGGGAAGTGACAGAAATATCTAAGGTACTAGATATGCTGTTGCTACTAGGGAGAAAACAACAATCCTTTGTTCGTAGAATAATCGTATTGTTTACTTTACATGCAGTTCGTAAAGCAATAATCTGTTGCTTGCAACTTAATACTAGAGAGGTTCGGATGATAACCTGAAGGTGGATTATTAGTCATAGTTGCAGTTGGATGGCGGTCTATGTATTATGTTTTAATGCCTAATCAAGTCTCAAAGGAGTCAAGATGATTAGTATATGCATGTATTGCTTTCTCGGTGTTTGTCAATTGCCTCGCTGTAATTTGTTCACCCAGCATGTTATCTATCATAAGGAGAGCCACCTCTAGTGAACTATGGATCCCGATCCTTGTCTTTTGAATACAATCTACAATATTTTACTACTTTGTGTTTACTTTCTGCAAACTTTTACTTCTTTCCGTTTGATACGTTTAATCCTTTGTTTTCCACAAAACACGGTGAGATTGACAACCTCATTGTTGGGGATATACTTTCTGGGTATCCTCACAGATCCTCACTGACCAGGGTGGCCCACTTCGGGTTAGAGCTTTGCTTCACGGGCGGCCCAGTTAGGGAGAGAAGACAGAGTCCAATCCGACTACGGGAAGGCCCAGAAGACTTACCGAATTAGGCCCATAATGTTACTTGTAGTTCAAGATGTACTCTATAACCAACTCTTAGTCGTAGCCGGATTGATCTCTCCTGTAAACCCTAGGCCGGATATCTATATAAGCCGTCCTAGGGAGAGCCTTTATGGCACACCTCAATAGTCTACAATCTCAACTCGCACAGGCGAAACCTTTGTAACCCATATTCCGGCTCTGCCGTATTACTGGATTGCTAGCAGGAGTAGGGTCCGTCCAAAGCCGGCGGATTCGAACCTGGGTAAACTTGTGTGCTCACCGTCCCGGAACACCGTACGTCTCACACCCCTCTCTTCCGCATGCCTCGAGGACTCCCTCATGGCGTACTTGTCCTCAATCCGACGGCAGTTGGCGCCCACCGTGGGGCAAGTGAGCTTCGAATCTGAGTTCCGAGCGGAATCTGCAAGAATCGGAATCGGCGAAACCATCGCCATCGGTCGCATCCTCTATGCCAGCGACGTCCCTCTCATCGTTCTCAACGAGACTTGGATTCCGGCTACGGAGGCCGTGACTGCCTATACTATCTTGTCTTTCTGCGAGATCGATGTTTACATCGGTTTCGTTGAACCTGCCCAACCCACCCCAGCGGTGATGATAGAGGCAGAAGAATCTTCTGGGTCCCCTTTGTCCGCGGAGGCGGCAGAGTTCCGGATCTCAGAAAACCCTAATCCCACCCAGCCCGCACCAGTTGTGGAGATAGTGGAGAAATCTGAGCCTGAAGAAGACCTGATGGTTCAAATCGAATCTGGAGTGGATCTCCCTGGAGAAGCTGGATCCTAGATCGACCCACCCGTGGAACTCAAAATCCAGGAGGAGCATATCAACGACACTGATTCCGACTCTAACGATGTCGGGACAGGCAGGCCTTTCCTCAGGTACACACTAAGATGTATGATACTGCAAGGCGCTAGCGCAGATGCAATCCTCGAAACCGTTAAAAGTTTCGATATGGCTGATCGCGAAAGCCGCAGGTACCTTAGGAAGCACACATCACACTTTGTCGGATATGTTGGATCCGGATCCGGCTCTGCCGATGCTGGAGAAAACACCGACTCGGTGCTGGAGGCAATTGGAACAAACGCCGACGTTCCCGCATCCTCGGATGAATCCATGATGTCGGCAGATTCCCAAAACTTCTCTGCGGAATATGACGAGGAGTACAACTCCAAAGCTGCAGAAGATGGAGAAGCAATGGACGAAGGATCCGGGGAACACTCTCCCAAAACATAGGATGATATGGAAGTCGGAGACAATCCCGAAGTCTAGATGTCCGAAAGTACCGATTAGAGCTTGACTCCGGGAAATGGACCCAAAGCCGTCTTTGCTACCGGCGCTGCCAAGAAGGCAAAGAAGAAGAACAAGAAAAACAAGACCTCGGCAAAAGACCCTCTGACAGAGGAGGTGATTGCCGAGGAATACGAGGAAGACTCGGATGGAGCACTTATCCTAGACGAGCCGAAAAAAGAGGCATCGGTGGATGGACACGTGATCATTGAAGGTGCGCGTAAACTCATCGATGCCGCGTTAACCACACTTATCTCTACAGCTGTAGACCTTACTGCAGATGAGCTGGACGAAAGGGCCCAAGCTCTAGAACCGCGTCGTCAACAACTCCTTGATGAAGCCAAAAACATCGAGGTGGAGAAGAAGCGCATGTCAAACAAGGAGTATATTTCCCGTCTACGTCAGAAGACACGGAAGCGTCACATAGATGACAACCAATTCCCACATGTCCATGCCGTCCTTTTTGGAGATGAGTTGGGAAAGCCACGGAAGGACAGCAATGGAGATTCGGTTTACCCAACACCAGTGCAAAATACCGTGGCATCTCGCGAAATTCTATCGGCTAATCCAGGACCAGAGGAGTTACGTTTGGGTATCAAGCTACTCAATAAGGGATTGGAGCAGCAAAAGGTCGCCCTGTCTGGAAGTCAAAAGCTGGTCTCGAATTCCGACCAATGTCGCACAAATCCGGCATGGGCTGACGTAAGACCCCACTACGATCGGGCGCAGCATCGTCACCCCGAACGCAAGGAAGACAATTATTCAAGAACCGGATCGTCAGGACATCACCGCAGAACTACACATAATTGGAGCAATGTCGCTCCAGCAGCCGAGAAAGACGCGATCGCTGCACTGATTCCGAGGAATCCTCCTCGAACAGGAGAGGATAAAGAGAAACGTCGGGAGGAGGATCGTCAGAAAATGCCACCTCCTAGACATGAAAACCGTCCGGATGAGCCTCACCATGGTGGGAACGATGGACGAAGGAACGACGGAAACCACGCTGCCACAAACCGGCAGGGGGCTCGTCATAGTCAAGAACCTCCCTGGAACCGGAATAATGACGCTCCGGACGGAGGCCGGCGATCAGCCGGAAACAACCCAGCTGCACCACCCTCTCCACAACACAGTTACCACAACGACCCCCAAGGAGGCCAAGGAGGACGACATGGCGGAGGAGGTGGTGGCAAAAGCCGAAGTACGGCTCCAAGGCACCGTAGCCACAGCCGATATTCTGGACGATCCCTATCCCCAAACGACGCAAGGCACATGATCAACTCCAACATAGAGGCTCGGCGCTACGAAAACGATGACGTGTATGTGGGCCCCAAGTGCTTCGGACCACGCATCAGAGCTACAAAATTCCCGGAAGGATTTGCTATCTCAAGACATATTCAAGCCTACGACGGCATTGCTCGGCTAGACACCTGGTTACAGGATTTCTTCCAAGCTTGCTGCATCGCCAAAGGCGGAAACAACCTGGTCACAACCCAATATGTCCCACTTATGTTGTAGAAGACGACACGATCATGGCTCAATGAACTTCCGGCGAACACCATCCACAACTGGTATGACTTACAAAGTGCGTTCTTTCAGAATTTCGAAGGCACCTATCAGAGGTCCTATACGGTTGGAGACCTACAGCGTTGCACCCAGAAAGCCGGAGAAACTTGCCGAGATTATCTCGGACGATGGATTGACACCAAGAACTCCTGCGAGGGAGTAAATTGTCAAACTGCGATTGAAGCTTTCATTGCAGGTCTCCCAATTGGTTTACTGCGCCATCGCTTGAAGTGTGACAAGGTTACTGATCTAGGAGAGATGATAGAAACAGCGAGCAAGTATGCAGATGCTGACGACGACGCAGAGGGATTACTCAATGTCCTAGTTGTCCCTCAGTCGGCAAAACAACCAAAGCAACAAGTTTAGAAACGCAAAAATACCACGGAAGAAAAACCCAACACGGACAGCAGTAGTCACTACTGTTTCCAGGTCTGGAGGACGAGGAGGACGTGGCGGAGGCCGCGGGCGTGGCCATGGGACATCAAGGGTCCAAGGTAGAGGAGAGCAACAACTAGGCAAAACCTACACTTGGGCCAACATCGCTAATAACCCATTTGTGCATCACTTGGACGCCAATGGGGGCTCGTCCCACACCAACGCTGAATGTCGTTTAACCGACGACATCAAGAGAGATGATACCGCGGGCTACAAAGCTAAGCGGAAGAAGGGAAAGAAAAATCCTGAAAAAGACAAAGAGACCAAGGAAGATTCCGACATGGAGGAAGCCGATGCTTCAAATCCCAAGTCGGAAGGGAAGAAATTTTTTCCTACCAAGGACACTTACGTCACCTTCCTCAGATCTCAACCAGCAAAGGTGAAGAAAGCAGTTCTCCACGAGCTCAACGCAATAGTTCCGGCTGCCCCTCAGTATCTGGACTGGTCGGAAGTGGCAATAATGTTTGACCGCGCTGATCATCCGCGTAAGCTACACATGCGAGGAAAATACGCCTTAATCGTCAATCCACTTATTGACGGTTATGGTTTTTCCAAGACCCTCATGGACGGTGGTAGCAGCATCAATATTCTCTATGTAGAAACGCTACGCCAGATGAAGATCTCGGAAACACAGCTCTGTGATTTTTCACGGAGTTGTCCCAGGAACACAAGCTAATTCCCTGAGAGAGATCACTTTGGATGTTACTTTTGGAACACCAAAAAATTATCGAACGGAGGCACTTTCCTTCGAAGTGGTCCCGTTCAAGAGCGCATACCACGCTATATTTGGACGTCCGGCTTACTTGGCTTTTATGGCTCGTCCGTGTTACATTTACAATATGATGAAAATTCCAGGTCCCAACGGCGTGATCACCATCAGGGGAGACCCGAAGAAAGCGCGAGAGTGCGAGGATGGAAATTCCGCCTTTGCCGAAGTCGTGTTGCACGCCCAGGAGTACCAGGAGATCAAGAAGAGCATAGATCCGTCTGAGATGCCCGCAACAAAGAAAGAGGTGACAAAGCCAAATCCGGAGTTCAAGGCATCAGAAGAGATGAAGACGATGCCATTGAAGGATGATGACACCTCCAAGGTGACCTAGATAGGCGTAGGCCTAAGTAGCGCATAGGAAAGCGCGCTCATCAAGTTCCTCCGAGCAAATCAAGATATCTTCGCATGGCAGCCATCTGACATGACGGGAGTACCTAGGGAACTTGCCGAGCACTCTCTAAATGTAAACCCGAACGCTAAACCCGTCAAACAATCCTTACGACGGTTTGGTGATGAAAAGCGTAAGGCAATAGCTAAGCAACTAGCACGGCTCGAGTTAGCCGGATTCATAGAAGAGGTCATCCATACTGATTGGTCGGCCAACCCTGTAATGGTCCCTAAAAAGGACACCACTGATTTAAGGATGTGTCTTGATTATACTTCCTTGAACAAGGCTTGTCCAAAAGATCCGTTCGCTCTGCCTAGAATTGATCAAGTTATCGATTCTATGGCAGGCTCAGAACTCCTCTGTTTTCTCGACGCATATTCCGGTTATCACCAAATCCGGATGAAGGAATCTGACAAAATCAAAACTTCATTCATAGCCCCCTTCGGAACCTTCTGTTATGTTACGATGCCCTTTGGGCTGAAGAACGCAGGAGCTACGTACCAGCGCACGATGCAGCGTTGCCTCCATGATCAACTGGGACGCAATGTACATGCATACGTGGATGATATCGCGGTCATGTCCAAAAAGAAGGAAACATTGATTTCCGATTTAGAGGAGACGTTCGCCAATTTACAAAAATACAACATCATGCTTAACCCGAAGAAATGCTTCTTTGGAATACCAGCCGGAAAATTGTTAGGTTTTGTCGTGTCTCAACGAGGCATAGAGGTGAACCGTGACAAGATCAAGGCTATTCTCAATATTTCCAGGCCAACTCGCCTGAAGGACGTACAAAGATTATCTCGCTGCATTGTTGCGGTTAGTCGATTTGTAAGCCGGCTTGGTGAAAGAGCCGCACCATTATACAAACTCCTGAAGAAGACTAAGGATTTTGTCTGGACTGACGAAGCTGAAGCTGCATTACAACACCTGAAGAAAGTACCCTCATCTGCTCCTATCCTGGCAGCGCCGGAACCTCAGGAACCGATGTTGCTTTACATTGCTGTGACAAATAGGGTTGTCAGTATAGTTATGGTGGTGGAGAGACCAGAAGAAAATCAGGAGCACCTGGTGCAGCGTCCGACATACTTTGTCAGCGAGGTCCTGACAGAATCAAAACAGCGATATCCGCACTATCAAAAGTTGGCTTACGGTGTTTTTCTAGCATCTCGTAGGTTACGACACTATTTTCAGGAGCATCCAATTACCGTGGTGAGCAAAGCTCCCATGAGAGATATAATCAACAATAGCGATGCCACAGGACGCGTCGCCAAATGGGGTATAGAGCTTGCAGCTTTCGATATTGAGTACAAACCCAGGACAGCAATCAAATCCCAGATCCTTGCAGACTTTGTCACTGATTGGACAGAGACCAAGGAGAACATGGTCCTCCCTGAGTCGTAATATTGGACCCTCTTTTTCGACGGGTCCAAGGCTCGAGAGGGCTCGGGGGCTGGCGTGGTGCTCAAATCACCCCAAGGAGATAAACTTTTATACATGTTGTAGATCCACTTCACAGCGACAAACAACACTGCCGAGTATGAAGCACTGCTGCATGGAATCCGGATTGCTAAGGATATTGGCATCCGACGTTTGATGTGTTACGGAGATTCGGATCTTGTTGCTCAGCAAGTCTCGGATATTTGTAATGCAAATAAGCACATGGCAGCATATAAGGTTGTCGTGGATGATCTATCTCAACCGTTCGAGGGGTTTGAAGTTCAACACATCCCTCGAGCAGAAAACGAGGAAGCAGATGCACTATCTCGAATAGGCTCTGCGCGGAAAGAGGTTCCGGATGGCGCATTTTTAGAGCACCTCAAAGTTCCCTCGATAAAGGGAGTAGATGAGGAATATCCGACCAAATCCGACTCACCTTAAATAGCAGTTCTAGCTGTAATTCCCAGTTGGACTCAACCCTACCTGGATTACTTGGTAGATGGCAAATTACCCGAAGACGAGGTGCTAAGCCGGCAGATTATCCAATGAGCAAAGGCCTATACTATTGTTAAAGGTGAGCTCCATAAACGGAGTGTTTCTGGGGTTTTTTCAGCGTTGTGTATCTCCGGAAGAAGGAGTGGAAATCTTAAGAGAAATCCATGAAGGCGAGTGTGGTCACCACGCTGCAACCAAATCTTTAGTGGCAAAAGCTTTTTGACATGGTTTTTTCTGGCTTACAGCTCAGGCAGATGCCGAACGATTAGTCAAGACATGCAAAGGCTGCCAAAAGTACGCCAAGCAAGCTCATGTTCCGGCTGATCAGCTGCGAACAATACCTATAACATGGCCTTTTGTGGTTTGGGGGCTTGATATGGTAGGACCTTTTAAACGAGCTCCAAGTGGATTTACTCACCTCTTAGTGATGGTGGATAAATTCACGAAATGGATCGAGGCTAAACCTATCACTAGTTGTGATGGAGCAATAGCCAAAAGATTTGTCGAGGATGTTATAATCCGGTATGGTTATCCGCATAGCATTATCACGGACAACGGGAGTAATTTTTCCATGGGAGAGTTGGCTGAATTCTGTGACGAGCAAAATATTCGGCTTGACATTGCGTCAGTCGCACATCCACAGGCTAACGGACAAGTCGAAATAGCAAATGGTTTAATTCGACAAGGCTTGAAACCAAGAATCGAAGCACCACTAAGACGTGCTGCGGGGGCTTGGGCAGAGGAAATACCCTCTGTAATTTGGAGTTTGCGAACAACTCCGAACAGGTCAACAGGATATACACCTTTCTTCTTGGTCTATGGCGCAGAAGCAGTTCTTCCTAGTGATTTAATTCAAACTTCTCCTAGAGTGGCCGCGTATATCGCAGAGGATGCCGAGATTTCTCGACGAAATGATCTCGACTTAGTCGAAGAAGTTCGCGTTGTTGCTGAAATGAGATCTACAGCCTATCAGCAGAAGTTACGCAAGTATCATAGCCAGAGAGTCCGAACTAGATCTTTCAATAAAGGTGATTTGATTCTCCGGCTTGTGCAACAAAGAAAGGACAAACTTTCCCCTATATGGGAAGGGCCCTTTTTAGTTAGTCGAGTATTGCACAATGGGTCGTACTACTTAACTGACATGAGGCCAGTCAAAGAAAGACCGGCTACTAAGAAGAGAAAGAGAGCTGGAGGCAGTACAAATCCGGATGAGTTAGACAGACCGTGGAATATTGCTCAGCTACGTCCCTTTTATTCTTAGTTTATCCTTCTTTGTAATCATACATATGTACATGTTCTGTGTGAAATAAAAGTTTTGGTTACCTCAAAGTTTTCCTGAGAAGTTTTTACCATCTTATTTCCTAATGATCATGTCATAGTCGAAAATCCCAGAATGCTTGAAAGTACTTTATGCTCATGTTCGTTCTGGTTTAGATTTCCGATTCTAAAACTGCTACCTTCGGGTATAACTCTAAAAAAATTCTAGTCTTTACTTGGGTTATTTGTCTGATTGCTGGATGCGGGTATCTTCCGAGTAGTGAATTGTTGGTACTGGAAGCCATCTTTGTTTCCGAGTTTAAACCGGTTTAGCAATTGAGCTCCGTTGCTCGGCAAAGTTTCCGGCTGAAGGTTTAGCCGGCTCACGAAAGGGACGAGGCAGAAAGCCAGATAAACGATAAGTAGAGACGGAAAATTCTAAGTGCTTATGAAAACATTTCAGGCACGCAAATAATCTAAGACAAAAGTGCTGAATAGATAAAAAACTTAGCACTAGCAAAAGTCATAGTACTTAATATTTACAAAACGCATCATGTCTTTCTAGAATAATACATAGTTTTCTGATCTATGATGCAGGAGGAGATGAAGGAACTGGCGGATCGCTGGTTACTCTGCCTTGATATCGTGCTGAGATGTCCGGATCCGAGGTGGTTCGTTCATCGACGGAAACTTCTTCGGCGTCTTCTGGGGGAGGTGGCGGAGTATCCACGCGGGTGAAGAAGGGCATCTCGTAGCTGGTCAGGTCAGCTACGTGGCACCCATATCCAGTGCAGGAGTGCATGATGGCTTGAAGGTCTTGCTCCTGGCCGTCTTCGTCTACCTTGCAGTACCCTCTGGTCACTTGCCATATCTCCATGTTGCCATGGTGGCTCATGACCATGGTAAGAGCGTTCTGCGCGGCAGTCCACGCGTAGGACATGTTCCAGTCCCGAACGAGCTGCGGCATCTCCTTGGCCTTCTCCCGCAGCTGGAAGTCCGACATGCTTGGCATGTCCGGAATCCTGAGAGACTCACCAATGTCCTCAAGGGATTGGCGGTAGTCATGAAGAAGATCACCGACTTGGGTAAGCAGGTGAGTGCGGGGCTCGGACGAGGAGGAGTCCGTCAAGTTCAGAGGACCTATACACAAAACAAAGATAAGAAAAAACCGACATTGATGAAAGGAGAAGAAATGATAAGTCAGATAGATGGAACATACCAAGAATGACGTCGTCAATCTTGGCTTTCTCCTCCCGGAGACTCTGGAGTTCAGCCCAGAGTGCTTCGGAGAGATCTTTCTATCGGCCATGCTCATTCTTGAGGTCCGAGATAACTTTATCTTGAGTGGCAATCTTGAGATCACGCTCTTGAGTGGCCATGGAGGAGGACTCAAGGACTTGAGCTATGCTCCTTTCATGATCCGCCTTGAGCTTATCCAGCTCTTGGCGAAGTCCCTTGTTCTCCAGCACTAGGGTCTTGAGGTTCTTGGCCTCTTCAATCATAGCGATGGATTGTTTCACCAACGCTGAAAGTCAAAAAGAATAGCAGTTCAGAAAAATTCAACATTGAAAAAGCAAAAGACAAGGTTTGAATCTCGAAATATTACCTTCGGCTTCATCCGTGGCTAACTTGAGATCAGCATTTTTAAGCCGGAGAGCTTTGATCTCTCTCCGCTTATCACAGACATTGGTTAATAATTCCTGGTTATAGGAACATACTTTCTGTAAGTCAGAATACCCAAAGTCAGAAAGCTACTTAAGACTCAGGCTAATATGTTTTGCTAAATATCAGCACGAGCCTTGGGGGTTACACTAGTTCGTTCTTTGGCATCCTAATTAAAGCATAAACCCGGATTTCTATATCCTACTTCATGCTTGGGGGCTAGTGGATATGATATAACATAAGGTAAAAAACAAGAGTTGGAATTCCGACTTTCATATTGCTCGCGGGTAAGTTTGTCTAACCCCGCATTCACTTCAGCTGCCACCTTCTCAGCGAGGGTAAGAGGAATTACTGGGGCTGTTGGAAGCTCGCCAGTCCTGATCCTCTCGTCGTGAAGTCGGACTTGGGCGAGAAGGTCAGAGAACTTGACGTCCTCTGCTTCTTGCGCTTCCTCTTCGGGAGATAGATGGCTTTTGTCCAGGACTTGCCTGGCCAGCCGCTGGATCTCCTCTGCAGATTTTCGGGATAAGCCGAATTTGGCAAGTCCGGGGTTGCTGAGGAGGTTGTCGGCGAAGACTTCAGTCGAGGGATCATTACCCGAAGAGGGTTCACCCTTTTCTTGAGCTGACGCACCCACGGTGACGTCAGTATACGATCCTAGGATCACAGGCGCCGTTGGAGGAGCCAGATCTTCTGCAACAACCAGAGAAGGAATAATCGCCGGTGTTACAGAAGGTTGAGGGGCAGGAGTCGGAGGAGTCGTGGCAGGGGAATCTATGGTAAGCTTCGTCTGTCGCAGGGGCTTCGCAGGAATCCCCTTCCCCTTACCGTTGATGAGAGGCTTTGCTCTGAGAATGTAGTAAAGTCGGAAACATTACATCTCAGAAAGAAATTCGAGAAAGGTACAAAGGCGGAAATTGTGAATGAAAGTTACCTCTTCACAACGGGCACTTCCTTTGTGCCAACAACCACTATCGGAGCTTTGTGCTTCTTGAGCGCAAGGTCTGGCAATGGGGCCACTTCAGTCTCCTGAGAAAACTCAGGAGGATATCCTTCTAGTGGACCAAGCTCCGACTCGGGGAGATCAGCAAGCTGAAAACAAGAAAACATATTAGCATTGCAGTATATAACTTAAAGATTGAAACACGAAAAATTTGTATTGATGGAAGCTTACCGCTACCAGGGGGTTTTCTACCGTGTGCATATCCAGAGAAATCTCCGGAATTTTACTCTCGATCCACTCCTTGATTAGCCACTTGATTTGGCTTATATAACCTTGGATGGTGTAGGTTTTGGGGCTGATGCGGAGAGAGTCTTTTTTGGAAGACGTGGTGGAGTGCATCAGTCTATCCCCGTGGTACTGAAGTGGCTGAATCTGACGTGATACCCAGCATTGGACCAAGTCGGATCCCTTCAGACCCTTGTGCTTAATAAGATATTCGATCCGCCTCTTAGCGAGGATCAGATCGTCGGTGAGAGCCGGAGCAGCCTCGTCCCAGGAAGGCTGGGCTGTGGCAGCTCCGTCGACAAAAGCCGGCAAAGCAGTAGCTTTTCTGGGACCCGGAATATCCCTATGATAGAAAAAAGTGGCTGGCCATTGTTTGACCGAGTCACTGGCAGAAATTTTGGGATATGCCCGGTCTCGTCTAACAGAAAAACTAATGGTACCGGTGATGTAAGGAACACCGGCAGTAATGGAATTTCTCCAGACATGGAAATAGTACCGGAAGAGAAGCAAACTCGGCCTAATGCCGAGAAAGCCCTCGCAAAGCGCAGCATATGCGCTCATCTCTAGAAGAGAATTGGGAGGAAGATTATGGAGTTGAACTCCATAGTGGTCAATCACCTCGGTGAAGAACTCCGAGGGAGAAAAGGACAAACCTCGGTCCAGATGGGTGCCGAAGTGAACGCACTCGCCCTCGCGTGGATTGGGGACGGTTTCACCGGAACCGCTCCGCCAGTTGCCGGCGGCGAGAAGCCCTTCCTTCTCCACGTTTTTGAGGCCTTCCTCGTCGAGGGCACAGGGGATCCAGATTCCCTGGAAGCTCTCTTTCTCCGGAGCTGCTTGCACCGAAGCCGCCGCCGCCAGAGAGGAAGAAGAGGATGAAGCCATTTTCTCTCCGGTGGAAAAGGTGACCTTAAAGTGGTGGCGCTAGGAGCTCTGTGGGAGGAGGACGAAAAGGCTCTGGGCGCGCTGGAGGATTGGGAAGAAAGGAACGGCGAAGGACTGGTGGAGAGGAGAAGGAGGAATCTAAACCCCTTATATCCACCTACCTACGCCAAGATTCGTGCAAACGCTACAGTGTAATTGCCACGCGTCGTGGAAAGAACTGGGAAGGGCCCGCGTGATGATTGCGTCGCCTCGATCTCCACGCAAGCATTGAAACGGCGCCTCGGTTCCGTGAACCGTGGACCCACCAACGGTCATGCTGACAGAACATCTGTCAGATGATGTGACTTGACCATGCTTGTGTCAGGTGGCGTTCGAGACCAAGTTCCGACTTAGTTTAAAAGCGAGCTGGAAAATCCGAGTTACTAATTGAAAGGTCCGACTTACTTTTAAGACCCGGGTCATATTTTTTGTTGTAAAGTTTCAGGAACCCTTCAAGATTCTGCAAGTCGAAGATCAAGCTGGACAATGATAAAATCCGACTTTGGATCTTGGAGGCCTCCGGGGGCTACTGTTGGGGATATACTTTCCGGGTATCCTCACAGATCCTCACTGACCAGGGTGGCCCACTTGGGGTTAGAGCTTTGCTTAACGGGCGGCCCAGTTAGGGAGAGAAGAAGGAGTCCAATCCCACTACGGGAAGGCCCAGAAGACTTACCGACTTAGGCCCATAATGTTACTTGTAGTTCAAGATGTACTTTGTAACCAACTTTTAGTCGTAGCCGGATTGATATCTCCTATAAACCCTAGGCCGGATATCTATATAAGCCGTCCTAGGGAGAGCCTTTAGGGCACACCTCAATAGTCTAGAATCTCAACTCGCACAGGCGAAACCTTTGTAACCCATATTCTGGCTCTGCCGTATTACTGGATTTCTAGAAGGAGTAGGGTCCGTCCAAAGCCGGCGGATTCGAACCTAGGTAAACTAGTGTGCTCACCGTCCTAGAACACCGTACGTCTCACACCCCTCTCTTCCGCACGCCTCGAGGACCCCCTCATGGCGTACTTGTCCTCAATCTGACGACACTCATCGCAAGTTGGGGACAAAGTTCTGTGGTTGTGTTGTGCAGGTCTCCACATTGCAACTAGCACCGGTAGTGCGCCCTGCCAAAGCTCAGATAGTAACACATTTGGGGTGTTTCCTTGCTCCTAATGGTTCGATTAAACCTTGGTTTCATAACTAAGGGAAAACTTGTTGCTGTGCTCATCATACCTTCCTCTTGGGGTTCCCAGCGAGCTCTATGTCGAACGACGAGCACATCAACCCGCAGCCTTTCCTACCCCATGGCTTTGAGAATTTGCAGGTGGCTGGCAGGAATCGTGTCAAGAGGGTGGTGGTTCCTCGTCGTCCAAGGGCTCATGAATAGTATGCTTTTGCGAACATTCATCCCCTCCCCCTAGTCCAGTTCCTTTCGAAAATATCAAAGATGTGTTGCAAGATTTATTTTTCAATGAGGCTCGTGTTGATTTCCGTGATATTCAAGATTGTCCTTTTGGCTCTGCATATGTTCAATTTAACAATGTCAGTGACCGTGACCATTTAATCGTTGCTGGTCCAATCCCTTTCCAAGATGTTGCAATCTCGTTTGCCATGCATAATGAAGGCATTAACTGGCGTAGAACTTAGTTTAACAATGAATGTTGGGTCATGCTTTTGGGCCCTCCTCTTTATCATTGGCATACTGATGATCTGAATGCTTTTTTTTCTAATATTGGAAAGGTGTTGCTATGGGAAAGAGACCCTGAGCACAAAGGCAGAATCATTGCTAATCTCAGAGTCACTGACCTTTTGGATGTTCCTAAAAGTGTTAGATTCGCCATTGGGGACCTTGTGGAAACTGAATCATGGACTTTCTCTGTGCAACTTTTAAACAGTAACCTCCTAGGTGGGGGCCCACCTGATGAGGACCCACTACCTGATGATGATGCTGACCCTCATCCTTTGCCTGTGGTGGAACCCATTTTTGATCCTCCTCCTCCACCACCTCCTCCACAGCCTGAAGGTCACATTGGTGGATGGGACCAGTGGGTTGATCCTGCCCCTCAACAGAATAATGCTGGTTGGGGACAATGGAATGCACCTGTTCAAGGGCCATTTTTTGTAGAGGGAGTGGACATGCCTATTGATAACTTGGATTTGCCACCTCAGGAGGCTGACAGTGCTGTTACTGGTTCCATTCCTGTTGTCAATATTTCCTCTGAAGATGACAATGCTTCTGTCCATGGGGTTGATGATATTGAGGTTGAGCAACAGACTGTTGAAGTTACCCAAGATGTGGGCATGGGTGATGGACTGCTCAACATTCTCCAGAATTACCAAGATGATGAGGAAGAGGGCCAACATGCTAATGAGGGGAATCTATAGGATGATTGAAGACACAAACCTTCTCTCTCCCAATGAGGCTCATTTGCAAGTGGGGAAGGTTTTCACTCCTTTTGTCAACACCTCTGATGTGCTATCTGCTATGCAATCCTTATCCAAGCAAGGACTGGAAATCTGGGACAGATTCTTTGCTCCTGACATCAACAATTCTTCACCTGGCAAAAACAGACTGCAATGTGATATTCCTGTAAGTTGGTTTAACTTTATCACCCTCATGCTCATCACTCCTGAAAAATTCAGTTAGGCAAAGCACTTTCTTACTTCTCCTCTTTGGGATATTATAAAGGAGCCAATTGCTGAAGAAAATACCTTTACTTTCATTATCCCTGATAAATGTGTTGGACAGATGCCTCCTCACTGCCTGAATGATTCTCCATCAAACATGATGGTGCCCAATGCTCCATCAAAAAAAAGAAGGGGCAAAGAACCTTTGGTGGACACTGAGGTGAGAAGGAGTCCCAGAATTGTGGAGCTTAATGGGGGATTTAAACGTCATGTGAATTGCTCTGATATTAACTGTCTCTCATGGAATGCTGCTCCACCTTGTCTCAGCAATAAAGTTGTTAAAAACCTGGAAAAGGTTAAGGAGGGTGAACTTGAGAAAAGGCTGCTGAAGAAGAGCAGGATCAATGATCTGACCATCTAGCCACCTGGAAAAGCTGGACCAAAGAAGAATGGTTCTGACACAAACCTGTCAGGCAAGAAGAAAGGAGGAGCTGCTGAATCCCGTGGATAACATTCTAAGAAGAAAGCTCCTAAATAGATGTTTTAATGTCTACACAATATTGTCATTTTGTGTCTGGACCAATTGCTCTTGGATTATGTTATGATCTTCTTAGAATCATTATGCTGCTATGTATGCTTATGACTTCAGTACCTTGTGATAAGCTTAAGTCTGTTTGTGTGACTAAATATCTTGTGTCACCCCAATGTTATTTCATCCTGGTTATCAATGAATAACAACAGAAAATGGAACATTCTGAACTGGAATCTCAGAGGCATTAACTCTAAGAAGAAGTGGTTGGCATTAAAAAGCAAATTCATTGAATCTGAATGTGACATCATTTGTCTCCAAGAAACTAAGAGAGAAACCTTTGACATGAATTACTTAAAGAAATTATGTCTAAGCAAGTTTGACAGCTTTGACTTTCTCCCTACAATTGGTGCTTCTAGAGGGATTATCATCATCTGGAATAGTTCTTTGTTTAATGGAACCAGAGCATTTCAAAATGAATTCTCCACTTCTGTCACTTTCTCCTCCCAGCTTTCTAATGACTCCTGGACTCTTACAAACATCTATGGCCCATGTCAAGCTTATAGAAAAAATGATTTTTTGGACTGGTTTTCCAACATCATGTTGCCTGATAATATGGACTGGCTTGTCTTAAGAGATTTTAATCTTATTACAAGACTTACTGACAGAAATAAAAGTGGAGGTGATGTTAATGACACTATGCTTTTTAATGAGGCTATCAACAACCTGGGGCTTATTGAATTACCTCTGAAAGGAAGGAAATTTACTTGGAGGAACGTGCAGAAAGACCCCCTTCTGGAAAGGCTAGACTGGTTTTTTACTTCTAGTTCATGGACCCTCAAATACCCATATACTTTTGTTACCCCCCTATCCAAGCCTACTTCTTATCACCTACCTTGTGTCATTTCAATTAGAACAAACATTCCCAAAGCACAAATTTATAGATTTGAAAATTACTGGCTTCATCATTCTAATTTTAAACAGATTGTGCAAAATGCCTAGAATATACTAGTGAATCACCATGACTTGGCAAAAAGGATGTGTGCCAAATTGAAAAATGTGAGGAGAGGTATCAAGATTTGGGCCAAGCAATTTCCATGTTTAAAAGACCAAATAAAGAAGGTTAATGACACAAGTGACCTCTTGGATTTGCTTGAAGAGTCTAGAACTTTAACCATCAATGAATGGCACCACAGGGACCTTCTGAAATCCCATATAATCTCTCTGCTCCAGAATCAAAACACCTATTGGAAACAAAGAGGAAAAATTAAATGGGTGAAACTAGGTGATGAAAACACAAAGTTTTTTCACTCCAAAGCCACCATCAGCTATAGACATAATTATATTTTAATGATTAAGAATGATAGTGGGCAAGAATTCTTTACTCACTCTGACAAGGCTGACATTCTATGGAATGACTTCAAAGCTAGAATGGGTACTTCGATCAAAACTAAGATGCTTTTCAATCTTGAAGATTTCTATGGAAATGGTATGACTGATGAGATGAAGATCTCACTTGAAAGACCTTTTCTTGAAAAAATTATTGAGGAGGTTATATCTGATTTGCCGAATGACAAGTCTCCTGGACCTGATGGTTTTAAAAATGAATTTATCAAAATTTGTTGGTCAATCATTGGAAATGATATCAAATTGCCCATCCATGATTTCTATAATGAGAAGGTCTCTCTTGAAAGTATCAACTCCTCCTACATTACTATCATTCCTAAAGTTTCAAACCCTTCTACCCCTGCTGATTTTAGACCTATATCCTTATTAAACTATGTGTTCAAAATCATTACCAAACTCCTTGCAAACAGACTTCAAACTGTTATTCTAGATTTGGTACATAAAAATCAATATGGTTTCCGCAAAGACAGATATATTCAAGATTGCCTTGGATGGGCTTTTGAATAACTCTTCCAATGCCACAAATCAAAGGAGGAAATCCTCATTTTAAAATTAGACTTTGAAAAGGCTTTTGATACAATTGATCACTCATCCATCATAAACATCCTCAAGGCTAGAGGATTTGGCAGGAAATGGATCAAATGGATTGAGATGATTTTTGAGTCTGGCTCCTCTGAAATTCTATTAAATGGAGTACCTAGGAAAAAAATTACTGCAGGAGAGGTGTGAGACAAGGAGACCCCCTTTCACCACTCCTTTTTGTTCTAGCTGTAGACCTCCTTCAATCTGTCCTGAATAAAGCCATGCACATGCAACTTCTGACCCCCCCAATAGATGGACCTCCTAACAATGACTTTCCTGTGATTCGATATGCTGATGATACATTGGTGGTTCTTAAGGCTGATGTTACTCTATTACTGTGCTTGAAAGCCCTTCTTCAAACTTTTGCACTGTCCACTGGCCTCAAAGTCAACTATTTGAAATCAAGCATGCTACCAATAAATTTATGCAATGAGATGTTGATTCACTTTGCTCTGACAATCAATTGTCAAACTGGCAGCCTCCCTTTCACTTATCTTGGATTACCACTAAGCTTATCAAAGCCATCCATGGAACATTTTCTGCCTATTGTTCAAAGAATTGAAAGAAGACTTTGTGGTATTACTGACTTCCTGAACTATGGAGGAAAACTGCAACTGGTTAAATCTGTACTATCCTCAATTCCTCTATTTTTCATGGGTTGTCTGGAGGTGCCAATTACCATCAAAGATCAAATCATAAAATATATGAGACACTGTCTTTGGAGAAAAAAGACTGAAGATATTCAAGCCAAGGTGCAGGCACTGGTATCTTGGGATAAAATTTGTTGTCCTAAAAATCAAGGTGGACTTGGAGTCCTGAATCTCCAGATTCAAAATACTTCCCTCCTTTTAAAGAACCTGGACAAATTCTACAATCACCATGATATCCCTTGGGTTCATCTCATTTGGGAAACTTACTATAAGAATGGAAAATTACCTGGAAGAAGCATGGAAGGATCATTCTGGTGGAAATCTCATATCAAATTAATTGATAATTTTAAAGGCATGGCTAAGTGAAATCTGAAATCTCGGAAATCTGCCTATTTTTGGTCTGATCTGTGGCGTGATGAATGCTTTAAGAATAAATTCCCTCATCTGTTGTCTTATGCAAAGTCTTCAAATATCAGTGTTCATGAATTTTTACAGGCTGATTTCTTGGAGGATAAATTTCACCTACCTCTTTCCCAACAAGCCTACTCTTAGTTTTTAATCATGGAAGAAAGATGTCAGGAAATCCTTCCAACCATTCATGAGAATCTCCATGATAATTGGAGTTACATTTGGGGGTCAGATAAATTTGAAGTGAAAAAGGCCTACTCTTCCATAATTGGTTACTCCCCTTCACCACCTCATTTCTCTTGGCTTTGGAATTCCTCGTGCCAGAATAAACACAAATTCTTCTTTTGGCTTTTGCTTCTGGACAGACTGAATACAAGAAATTTTCTAAAAAGGAAACAGTTTATTTTGCCTGACTACAATTGTGCAATTATCAATTGTCACCTGGAAGAATCAGTTAACCATTTATTCTAGGAATGCTCATTTGCAAAAAAATTCTTTGATCATATTTGCAGAGACAGAACAACAAACTTATCAGGATTGTAGGCTTTTTCAGACATCAAAGACAAGTTATAACTGCCTTTTGCAATGGAAATCATTGTCATGACTACCTGGGGTATCTGGATCTATAGAAATGAGAAAATCTTTAATGATAAAAGACCCACATTTGAAAGATGGAAGGAAATCTTCTATCAAGAGATGAGATGGATACAATACAAAATCAAAAGAAAATACCAGGAGAAATTCAAAACCTGGCTGAGTCATCACCTAGATCAGAGATAGAGTAGTGCCCTCTTTAGAGGTGGTTTTTTTCCTTTTGATATGCCTTAGATCAATAGACTCATATGTAATTTTCTCATTGTAACATACTCATACCATTTTAATTGAAAAAATTGCAGTGGGGACTTTCCCTACTGTTTCACCTCAAAAAAGAGCTGAAAGCTAATAAGTACCATGATTTTTGGAAGCTCTTTATGAGACTTGAATACCTGCTTCCTTCTATGAAGGCCTTTCTTTTACTTTCATGTCGAGTCTCCATCTTCTATCTTTATGCACCTATTAAGAGAGCATAGTGGTCATTCTTAGTTTAATGTGCATTATCCCAAAACTTGTTGATTGATTCATAACTGCGATATTGCTTGTTTTAAATTATTTGTATCTAGTAACACTTTCAAGGTGTCCTATGCATTTATGTTTTGCTACTCCATGAGGGACAAACTGAATGCCACTATGCTATGTTTTCTATATGTGAAACAAACAAACGGCTTTCAATGCATTGTTATTCATGATCTTTGTTTGTATCCTTTCATGTTACATGCATAGTCACTATGTCTTATTATTAGAACTTCATCTTTCATGCTCATGTTTAGAGTTCTTTGATCCCAGCTTTCAATGCTTGCAAATGGTTTGATCTTGATTGTGATGGTGCATGTCACCTCAAAAATTATTCTTTCTTTTTATCACTTACCTACTCGAGGACGAGCAGGAGTTAATCTTGGGGATGTTGATACATTGCAAACGTATCTATAATTTTTAATGTTCCATGCTTGTTTTATATCTACTTTCTTATGTTTTGTCCACACTTTGGAGTACTTTTACACATTTTCTGGAACTAACCTATTAACAAGATGCCACAGTGCCAGTTGCATTTTTCTTCTGCTATTGGTTCCAGAAAAGCCAAAAAATGAATATTCTCGGAATTGGACCGGACAAAACCCAAAGTCGATATTTCACCGGAAGACTCACGGAGGCAGAAGATGAGACAAAGAGGGGCTAGGGGCTAGCCACACCACCTGGTGGCGCGGGCCAGCCCAGGCCGCGCCAGGGGGTGGTGTGGGCCCCTCCGGCCTCCACCGAACTTGCCCTTTCGCCTATAAGAAGCCTCCGATGAGGAAACCCTAGATCGTCTAGCCTCCATCCATGAAATGTTCCGCTGCACCGCCGCCACTGAAGGGGAGATTCGGGGGATAGAAAGTCTCTGTTCCAGCACTCTGCCGGGATGGGGAAGTGCCCCCGGAGCCATCTCCACCACCATCTCCATCGCTGTTGTTGATTCCCATGATGATGAGGGAGTAGATCTTCCTCGAGGCTAAGGGTTCTACCGGTAGCTATGTGTTCATCTCTCTCTATGCATGATCATATTGTGATCATGAGCTTTGTAATCAAGTAGATCTACCTTGCGACTCAAGTGCTTTAATAGATCTCTTCTCTCGCCATGTGTGTGAAAGTGACAGCATGCACACCATGGTGGTACTTAGGCTAGAGATAACAAATACTTGTTATGAGTTATATTTGGAGTTGGATGTCTCTATGAAATTGTGGTGTTTGTTGGAACCATCTAGAGCTCAAGGTGACAGTGTGGGGTTACCTAGATGGGGAAAGCGGACTTTGAGGAGTGTTGTTATAGTCCTACCATGGATTAGAGTGTCCAAACGGAGAGTAGTTCAGAGTAGTATCATGAAGAGAAGAAATTTATATGAGAGTGTTTACTAGCGAAAGTATGATCCCTAGGCCTTATTTCTAAGCATTGAAACATCGTTTGCAACTAGATCTGTTACATGTTTGCTTGCTTCCATCTTTATTTCAGTTTGCCTTTAGTCTCTTCCACGCCATCAAGCTATTTTCTGGCACCGTTGTCTTATATCCATACCACTTGTATTTCACTATATCTTCGCCGAACTAGTGCACCTATACACCTGACAAGTGTATTGGGTGTGTTGGGGACACAAGAGACTTCTTGTATCTTGATTGCAAGGTTGCTTGAGAGCCATACCTTTGACGACTTCCTCCCTAAGTTTGATAAACCTTGGGTAATCCACTTATGGGAAACTTGTTGCTGTTCTACAAACCCCTGCACTTGGAGGCCCAACAACTGTCTACAAGAATAGAAGTGCATAGACATCAGCGACCAGAAACTGAAACTAAACGCAAATGACTCAAACTGATACAAACCGACTCGGACCAGATTCGGTCGGGGGCCGGACATTCCGGTGTGATCCGGCCGGACAGTCCGGTCAGGCTGGACACTCTAGGTGGAGTGAGCTGGAAAGTTCGGTCTGGCCAGAAATTTCAAAGTTTTTGGGAGGTGTCCGGGTAGTGTCTGATTTGATGTACTGATTTTCCACGCCAAAAATTATATCGGGTAGGCCGGACACTCCCGGTTGTATCGGCCGGACACTCCGGTCGGTGCAGATCCTTTAGCCTCCTTCTTGATGATCTTCTCTTGCGCCTTCCTCCCGCTCCTCCCTCGCGCATCCTTGCACGATCATCAGGCTGGGCTCCTCTTGTAGCCCTTCTCCTCCTCGCGCATGCTTGTTTCTCCAACGAACCTAATCATACATAAATGCAGGTGCTCTAGGTACATTCAACACGAATCCAGGTGCTCTAAACCATTGGATCTAACAGCCCAACGGTCAGAATTGGTGCTAAGGATCCAATTGAAAGCTGCTCCATTATAATAGTAGAGATAGAGATATGATGTTGATTTGGTCATCCTTTGAATAACCTTCATTCTCGATACTTGGAACGGAAGATAATAATTTGAAATTTTGAATTCCACTAATTTTTGCAGCCAATGCCTGGTTCCTTCATGTGTACACTAACGCACACGCCGGAGACACTAGTGAGCCGCCGTACCAAGACACACATGCGCAGCGCTGTGGATGATGGAGTGCTGAGATGGATGGTGATGCAGCGACTAAGCGTGAAAAAAATAAATTTGTTTTGGTTTGAGTGCACATAAGTCCTGAAATTTACTAGAGTGTGTACGCTGTAAAGGCTATAGTACCTCATGTCAGGAACCCATCGTAATTCTGCTCTGACATTGCATCTCCTTCAAGTGCGTCATGCTGCCCTCCTGCCCTGACTCCCTTTTATTCTCCGAGCTCCTCTTGCGCTTCAGTTTTTTCCCTCATCTCACTAGTACCTCCGTCCCAAAGCTTAAGGCCCCGTTTGGAATGCAGGAATGCAAAACACAAGAATAGAAAAACGCAGGAATTAAGATATCATGTAAGCTGAGGAATCAATACCACAGTAATTTTTTTAGGATTTAGTTTGGATGTCACACAGGAACACCGCATGAATTGTAGACACAAGGATATGAAACATGAGGTTAGACCTCATGTTATTTTTCCTAGAAAATTCCTATGAAATAGCCTATACCGTAGGAATTTCAAAGGAATCTTAGATTCCTATTCCTTTGTTCCAAACAACACCATAAGAATTTTTCCTATAGGAATCCTATCCTCCAAAAATCCTATGATTTTCCTTTCTTCCAAACAGGGCCTAAGGCTTTTTTTTGATAAGTCAAGATACGAAAAGTTTGACCAAACTTCTAAAAAAATATATTAAGAACTACCGTATGATATTAGTAGATACCATGTGAATATATGTTACATGATGTATCAAAGGGTATGTATTTCATATTGTAAATATTAATATATTTTTCTACAAACTAGGTCAAACTTTGCATAGTTTGACTTTTTTAAAAATAGGCCTTGAGCCTTGGATGCAGGTACTACTAGTGTTTAGTACTCCGTCCCGGAACTTAAGTCTTGATATATAGACTTCGTGGGTCCCTTTAGACGATGTTAGGAAAATTCAAGAGGAATCAACCGCGCTTACTTGTAGTTCAAATTTGACCTAATTTCTTTAAATCGACAAAAAGTTATTTAAGTGGGCACGGTTCGCTAGGGAATCTTGAAATGTGCTAAGACTAGGGAATTGTAAAAAAACATGGTCCCCACGTTTTCTAAAAACCGATTGGTGGTACTTTTTTTGGACCAACGTATGTCCCGAGGGAGCGAAATTCTTCAATTAATTAACACGGTAAGTGGATCTGTACATGTTACACCAAGGACCTAAAAAAACAAAAAATACATCCAAGTCCATACATTTAGCACAAAGGCCACTAAAATCAAATGCTTGAAAATTTTGGTAACATGGTCTATAGAAACGAGGGGGAGATTCTAGAATGATGGAGAAGTGTGTTTTGAGGTTTGTGCATAGTATTTCATTGTGATGAAGATTATCAATAGAATCTTCCGGATGCTAGAATGGAAAAGAAGATCCAACAGCTAGAAATGTTGGGATCCGTGAGCCTTGATCCAAAAATTAATATTCAAAGTTTTGTGTACACCTTATAGTGTTAAGATAGTGGTAATGGTAAGACTAGTACTTGCTTAACAAAAGAAAAAAGCGCACTTCTCACTTTCAACGGATCTTGTTGAAGAAGATGCACGAATCTACCAGATGCAGGGTGTATCATAAACTATATATGATGTCAATATGGTCATGACCTTGGCTATTCGGGTCGAAACCAGGAATGTCCATACACCATAGGCCAATACACATTGTCAAGCAGCGAGATCATTTTTTGTATTTAAATGTGTCAAACCACATGTTTCTCATTTTTTCTTAGCACTAAATAGTGTTTGAATAACTTTGAATATTGACCGTTAGATCAAGACGCAAATCTCAATATTGTCAGACATTCGATCTTCATTATTTCTATTTTAGCATCGAGAAGATACTATTGATAGTCTTTCTTTTTTCTTATCTTACCACTACTAGTAAAAGGCGCATGCCACACACGTATATACTATATTAAGTGTTATTTAACAAACATTAATTTGTTATTAACGAATAGTCTTGTTAGAGAAAAAATAGATACATTAAGTCTATTAATAATATATCTACACATATTGAGAATACAACCTACTGTGGTATGAAATTTTGGGGGTGGTGACATGATGGTTCTAGAACATGGTGGAGTTTTCTCTAGGTACTATTCAACACGAATCCAGCTGCTCTGAACCATTGGATCTAACAGCCCAACGGTCACGATTGGTATTATGGATCCAATTCAAAACTGCTCCATTATCTCTAACTATTATAATGGAGCAGTTTTGAATTGGATACATAGCACCAATCCTGACCATTGGGCTATAAGATCCAATGGTTTAGAGCAACTGGATTCATGTTGAACAGTACCCAGAGAAAACTCCAGCATGTTCTAGAACCATCATACTTTAAGTCTTGTTAGAGAAAAAAATGCATACATTAATAAGTCTATTAATAATAACTATCTACACATATTGAGAATACAACCTACTGTGCTATGAAATTTTGGGGGTGGTTACATGATGGTTCTAGATCATGCATGGTGGAGTTTGCTCTAGGTACTATTCAACACGAATCCAGCTACTTTGAACCATTGGATCTAACAGCGCAACGGTCAGGATTGGTGTTATGGATCATATTCGAAACTGCTCCATTATAGTAGTAGAGATAGAGATATAGTATACGAATAACTTTGAATATTGACTGTTGGATCAAGACTCACGAATCCCAACATTGCCAGCCGTTGGATCTTCTGTTCCGTTCTAGCATCTAGAAGATTCTGTTGATAGTCTTCATCATATTGAATGTTATGCACAACACTCAAAACACACTTCTCCATCATTCTAGAATCTTCTCCCTCATTTCTCTAGACCATGTTACCAAAATTTTCAAGTTTTATATAACTAATAATCATTGACTTCTACATGATATACAAAGTACAAGAACGAAATATACACCCATACATTGTAGATGTTGATCAAATTTTTATTTTTTCTCCTTTACCTATTACAATTTTATATAGTGATGATATGTCATACGTCTATTATCTCAGTCTCACGTGTAGGGCACATGCAACTTACTCGTTTATATATAGTGTGCGGACAACTTTGAATATTACTAACCGCTAATTAATGACCCGCGAATCCCAACATTGCTACTAGTTATTGGATCCTCTAATCGATTCCACCATCCAGAAGATACTATTGATAGTCTTTGTTATCTTATCTTACCACTATAATGTACGAATAACTTTGAGTATTAACTATTCGATCAAGACTCGCAAATCCAACCACTTCTAGCCATTGGATCTTCTTTTTTCAATTCTACCATATGGTGGTACTTTTTTTGACTAATAAGGTATATGTCCCGAGGGAGCGAGATTCTTCAATTAATTAACATGGTAAGTGGATGTGTATATGTTACACCAAAGACCTCAAAAAATAAAAAATACATCCAAGTTCATACATTTAGCACAAAAGAACCTAAGGTCAAATACTTGCAAATTTTGGTAACATGGTCTATAGAAACAAGGGGGAGATTCAAGAATGATGGAGAAGTGTGTTTTGAGGTTTGTGCATATAGCATTTCATTGTCATGAAGACTATCAAGAGAATCTTCTAGATGTTGGAATGGAAAAGAAGATCCAACGGCTCGAAATGTTGGGATTCGTGAGTCTTGATCTAATAATTAATATTCAAAGTTTTTCGTACACCATATAGTGTTAAGATAGTGGTAATGGTAAGACTAGTACTTGCTTAACAAAAAAAACAGCGCACTCCTTACTTTGAGCGGATCTTGTTGAACAAGATGCACGAATCTACTAGATGCCGGAACTGTATCATAAACTATACTAGTAAGTTGCATGTGCCTTGCACGTGAGACTCAGATAGTAGACGTATGACATATCATCATCACTATATAAAATTATAATTGGTAAAGCACAATAAATTATAAATTTGACCAACATCTATAAAGTATGGGTGTTTATTTGGTCCTTATACTTTGTATCATCATATATAAGTCAAAGATTATTAGCTACCTAACACATGAAATTTTTGATAACATGGTCTAGAGAAACAAGGGAGAAGATTCTAGTATGATGGAGAAGTGTGTTTTGAGGTTTTTGCAGAGCATTCATTATGCCGAAGACTATATCAATAGAATCAATGGTTTAGAGAAGTTGAATTCGTGTTGAATAGTACCTAGAGGAAACTCCAACATGCATGTTCTAGAACCATCATGTCACCACCCCCAAAATTTCATAGCACAATAGGTTGTATTCTCTCTACTACTATAGTGGAGTAGTTTTGAATTGGATCCATAGCACCAATCCTAATCGTTTGGTATTAGATCTAATGGTTCAGAGCAACTGGATTTGTGTTGAATAGTACGTACATAGAGAAAACTATTAATAATAACTATCTACACATATTGAGAATACAACCTACTATGCTATGAAATTTTGGGGGTGGTGACATGATGGTTCTAGAACATGACGGAGTTTGTTGTAGGTACTATTCAACACGAATCGAGCTTCTCTAAACCATTGGATCTACCAGCCCAACGGTCAGGATTGGTGCTATGGATCCAATTCAAATTAAAACTGCTACAATATAGTAGTAGAGATATGATGTCAATATGGTCATGACCTTGGTTGTTTAGGTCAAAGCGAGGAATGTACATACACCATTGGCCAATACACATTGTGACGAAGCCAGAGCATTTTTTGGTACTCAAAGGTGTCAAAACACATGTTTCTCATTTTTTTTCTTAGCACTATATAGTGTACGAATAACTTCGAATGTTGACCGTTGGATCAAGATGCGAATCCCAACATTGTCAGATGTTGGATCTTCATTTACATTTTAGCATCGAGAAGATACTATTGATAGTCTTTCTTTTCTTATCTTACCACTATTTTTTACATATAGTGTGCAAACAACTTTGAATATTGACTGCTGATTCATGACCCGTGAATCCCAACATTGCTGCTAGTTATTGGATCCTCTAGTCCATTCCATCATCTAGAAGATACTATTAATAGTCTTTGTTATATTATCTTACCACTATATAATGTACGGATAACTTTGAGTATTTACCATTGGATCAAGACTTGTGAATCCCGACAATGTTAGCCGTTGGATCTTCTTTTTTCCATTCTACCGGGTGGTGGTACTTTTCTCTACTACTATAATGGAGTAGTTTTGAATTGGATCCATCACACCAACCTGACCGTTGGGCTGTTCGATCCAATGGTTAAGAACAGCTAGATTGGTGTTCAGTAGTACCTAGAGCAAACTACAACATGTTCTAGAACCATGATTTCACCACCCCAAAAATTTCATAGCATAGTAGGATGTATTCTCAATATGGGTAGATAGTTATTACTAATAGACTTAATGTATGCATTTTTCTCTCTAGCAAGAATGTTGGTTAATAACAACTTAACATTTGTTAAATCACATTTCATACCACTTCATCATTATCAATTTGTTTTCACCCATCAACTCAGTCATCCACATAGGGCCCACAGATTGGGGAGGTCGTGGTCGCCTTGGACGCACCACAAAATTTTAACTGGGCCAACAAGTGTGGGAAGTAGAGTCAGCATTCCGTCAGATCGCTTACCCTAGTCATTGTCATGGATATGTGCCACACACATCGGTTTCATCAACGACGTTGATTGTACCCTCATTTCTGTAATCTGCCACATTAATCTCGGATCACCTCCTTCCTATTTAATCTCTCCCCTTGCCCGCACCAAACCATCTCTAATCCCCCGGTTCTAGCAAACATTTCCGTCCTCGTCTATAATCCATGGCCACCTTCCGGCAGCCGCCCGCCGTACCGGAGTGCAAAGACCCCAACATCGCCGCATAGGAGGACAATACCATGCCCATTTGGGCTTTCTCCCCGCGGAGAAAAAAGTGGCAGATGGCATGCGCCTTCCTCGATGATGGGTACGGTCACCGCAAGTACCAGATGTACATCCTCTACGACAATCCGGACGAGACATTGAAGGTCAAGTTCGTCAACTTTAGGGATGCCCGTCTCCTCTATAGCCAGACCTTCCACTACGGCTGCGAGATGGTGGTTTTCATTGGTGCCAACATTGTCACCAACTACTAGAACCCATTCCCAAACAACAACAACTTCATCCAGAGTGTTCTCCCGGAGCTGCCGATGGCTCCGGAGGTGCCGCCTCATTATCCAACAGTGCCGCCGATTGCTCAGGAGGTGCCACCGCCTTATCCGGAGGTGCCGATGAGTTAGGAGCCGCCTCTGTCGCTAGAGCTGTCGTTGGTGCCGATGTTAAGAGCTACCGCTGCGGCGCGGACTAGGTGCTAGGAGGCGCCGGACCTGCACTAGTTTAGCAACGAGTCCTATATATTTAAACTTGTGCTGTTATGTTAATGGTTGAATGAAGTTTCTTCTGGTACTACTCATCAAAAAAAAGTTTTATTTTGGTACTACTCATTGTACCCGTTAGTACTATTAGTACTGCGAATGAAGATCTGATGAATATCCTTCCACCTGGATGTTTATGAAGGAAGTGAAAATTTCGAAACCAGGAAAGTTTGATTTGCTACTCTATTGTAAGGACCAAAATGGTTCCCACCAACGCAGCTGACGACCACGCAAGACAAAGACACGCAAGGCAAGTTGTTGGTCGATGCATGTGCGCAGCGCCACGTTGTGGACGAGGGAGAGATCAGCCGGTCGGGGTGTGGGGCGGTGATGGGGGAGTGAAGGAGAGAGCAAACACATTTTTTGCATGCATATATATTGTGTTCCTGAAATTTACTCTACTCTTTGCGCCGCCTTCAAATCCTCCTGTTTGTAGCTCTCTTGCTGCCTCCTCTATGCTCATAGTCTCTTCTCGCTCATTATTTTTTTAACAGAAAAAAGGAAATAAATTCTTCTTACTTGGATTTTCAGAAAATAAATTCTTGTCACTTGGAAAATTGAAATTGATTACTTTTTGTTTTAATATCCGTGATCGTTCTCAAAAGATGGCCAAATTTGTCATCATGCAAATTCTTGGATATGGGATCATCAGAATAAAGTCTGATGCAGAGATACGGCCTTGACCTTGTGGTCGTTCGCCTTGAAATCTGATATATTTCCATACTCCTTGACAACCATGCTTAAATGCGTTGAAATTTGACCACTTACTTTTAGGTTAGCATTTTACACGGTCGGTGGGAGTACATTCTAAATCAAGGATCTAAAAAGGGGAAAATTACATCGAGGTCCACACATTTAGCACAAATAACCCTAAAATTGAGCAAAGAAAACAGTCAGTTTCGGCTCCTCGAGAGAGTAGCTTATCGAGACACACTCTTCATACTACTTCATCTTAGATTGTTTTCAAAATATGGCCAAATTTATCGGCATGCAAATTCTTGGATATGGGATCATCAGCATTAAGTCTAATGTAGAGATATGGCCTTGACCTTGTGGTCGTTCGCCTTGAAAATCCAAGATTTTTTCATACTCATTGACAAATATGCTTAAATACTTTGAAATTTCACCACTTACTTTTAGGTTAGTAGTTTACACGATCGGTGGGAGTACATTCTACATCAAGGACCTAAAAAAGGGAAAATTGCATCGAGGTCCACACATTTAGCACAAAAGACCCTAAAATTGAGCAAAGAAAACAATCGGGTTGGCTCCTTCTGGAGAGAGTAGCTGATCGAGCCACACTCTTCATACTACTTCATCTTTGGTTATTTTCAAAATATGGCCAAATTTGTCGGAATGCAAATTCTTGGATATGGTATCATCAACATAAAGTCTGATGTAGAGATATGGAATTGACCTTGTGGTCGTTCGCCCTGAAATACAAGAACGCTTCATACTCGTTGACAACTAAGCTTAAATTCATTAAATTTGACCACAATATTTTTAGGTTAGAACTTTACAGGGTCGATTGAAGTACATTTTACATCACGGACCTCAAAAAAGGAAAATTACATCGAGGTCAATATACATATAGCATAAAGGACCCTAAAATAAAAAAATCTGGTTTGGCTCATTCTCGACAGATCAGCTAATCTGAGCCAAACTCTTAATACTACTTCCTCTTCGATTGTTTTCAAAACATGGCCAAATCTGTTGCCATGCAAATTCTCTAACATGGGATCATCAGCACAAACTATAATGTTGATATGGTCTTGACCTATGTCGTTCGGCTTGAAATCCAAGAATGCTCATACTCATTGACGAGTAAGCTTAAAATTGTCGAAATTTCACACCACTTACACTTTTAGACCTATAGGGGGATATTACATCGAGGTCCAGACATTTAGCAAAAAGGACCCTAAAATTAAGCAAGGAAAACAGTCGGGTTCAACTCCTTCTCTAGAGAGCAGTTGATCGAGCCATACTCTTCATACTACTTCATTTTCAATTATTATCAAAATATGGCCAAATTTGTCGGCATGCAAATTCTTGGATATGGGATCATCAACATAAAGTCTGATGTAGATATGGCCTTGACCTTGGTCATTCGTCTTGAAATACAAGAATGGTTAATACTCGTTGACAACTAAGCTTAAATTCCTTTAAATTTCACCACTTACTTTAGGTTAGAACTTTACACGGTCGATCCGAGTACATTTTACATCAGGGACCTCAAAAAATAAAAAATTACATTGAGGCCCATATACATTTAGCATAAAGGACCCTAAAAGAAAAAAAATTGGTTCGGCTCATTCTCGAGAGATCACCTGATCTGAGCCAAACTCTTTATACTACTTCCTCTTCGATTGTTTTCATAACATGGCTAGATCTGTTGCCACGAAAATTGTCTAACATGGGATCATCAGCATAAAGTATGATGTTGATATGTCCTTGACCTTGGTCATTCGGCTTGAAATCCAAGAATGTTCATACTTGTTGACAACTAAGCTTAAATTCATTTAAATTTCACCATTTAATTTTAGGTTAACATTTTACACGGTCGATGGGAGTACATTTTACATCAAGGACCTAAAAAGGGAAAATTATTACATCGAGGTCCATACATTTAGCACAAAGGACCCTAAAAGGAAAAATTTCTAGTTTGGCTCCTCGAGAGATCAGCTGATCTAAGTCAAACTCTTCATACTACTTCTTCTATGATTGTTTCAAAATATGGCTAAATATGTTGCCATGCAAACTCGCGGATATGGGGTCATCAACATAAAGTATGATGTTGATATGCCCTTGACCTTGATCATTCGGCTTGAAATCTAAGAATGTTCATACTCGTTGACAAGTATGCTTAAATTCGTTTAAATTTCACCACTTACACTTTTTGGTTAGATTTTAAACGGATGGTGGGAGTACTAGATTTTACACCAAGGACATAAAAAAGGGAAAATTACATCGAGGTCCATACGTTTAGCACAAAGGAGCCTAAAACCAAGAAGGGAAAAAAGTAGGGTACGGCTCCTTCTCGAGAGAGCAGCTCATTGAGCCATACTCTTCAGACTAGTTTTGAATAAGGTATATGTCCTGAGGGAGCGATATTCTTCAATTAACTAACACTGTAAGTGGATGTGTACATGTGTTACACCAAGGACCTCAAAATAATGAAAAATACATCCAAGTCCATACATTTAGCACAAAGGACCCTAAAGTCAAATACTTGAAAATTTTGGTAACATGGTCTATAGAAACGAGGGGAAGATTATAGAATGATGGAGAAGTGTGTTTTGAGGTTTGTGCATATATCATTTTATTGTGATGAAGACTATCAATAGAATCTTCTAGATGCTAGAATGGAAAAGAAGATCCAATAGCTGGAAATGTTGGGATTCGTGAGTCTTGATCCAACAATTAATATTCAATGTTTTTTGTACACCATAAGTGTTAAGATAGTGGTAATGGTAAGACTAGTATACTTACTTAACAAAAGAAAACAGCACACTGCTCACTTTCAGCATATCTTGTTGAATAAGATGGACAAATCTACCAGATGCGGGAACTGTATCGTAAACTATATATGATGTCAATATGGTCATGAGCTTGGCTGTTCGGGTCAAAACCAGGAATGTTCATACACCGTAGGCCAATACACATTGTGAAGAAGCTAGAGCATTTTTTTGGCATTCAAATGTGTCAAAACACTTGTTTCTCATTTTTCTTAGCATTTTGTAGTGTACGAATAACTTTGAATATTGACCGTTGGATCAAGACTCGAATCCCAACATTGTGCGATGTTGGATCTTCATTTCCATTTTATCATCGAGAAGATACTATTGATAGTCTTTCTTTTCTTATCTTACCACTATTATATATAGTGTGTGGACAAAAGTATGAAAATTAATTTGTGCAAATTCGTTAAAATTATATGTCTGTATTTTTTTAATAAATATATGCATGTATTTGAACTACTAATGACTGGCAAAATGTTTTTATTTTCTAGTGTCTAAAAAATTAAACATAGTTGAAAACTGGGTGTAAGTGTGAGATGTTTTCTTTTCTATGTTGGTTTGGAGCACTGTTGTCTATCGGATGCATATTGGATGGTAGATATAGGGGGCATGTTGATCCGAGTATTTATTTTCTATGTTGCTTTGGAGCACTTTTATCCATCGGATGAATATTGGGTGGTAGATACAGGGGGCATGTTGATCCGAGTCCCCCTAGAAGTGGGCACGTGGAGTAGTAGTTGAACAATTTTAGAAAACACTTAAAATCCAAAATATAAACATTAGCAGCAAAGATAGTTTACGGCCAAAATACACCCTTCCTAGTGCCAAAAGAGACCCTGCCGCCGACTTCTACTACATTAACTAGTAAAAGAGTGGTACTTATCTACAACTAAATTAACTAGTAATACCTCATTACCATCGCATTAGGATCACCTAGACGAAGATTAAGATCAATACATCTCATCGATGCAAACATAGAAAGACAACACCTTGATCGTCTGGTACTGTCCATCAGCCGTGGTAATGTACCGCGGTGACACCATGAGGAATGTATGATCTTCGAGGCCAACACTGCCAAGCAACATGCAGCTCGTCAGCTCAATGACCCCATTAAGGGTGTCCGTCGAGAAGTCCGCCGGTGACTGTGGGCTAGTCGCGCACAGCTTCACCCTATATGAGGGCAATGAGCACGAGGCCGCCCTAACGCACACCGACGAAACATTGGTGGCCTGGACGAGCTCGCCATGGTGAGGCTGAACACAGTAGCGTCATCACCGTAAACGATGACCATGGATGGCGAAAAGGATGGTAACGGCATCGTTACTATACACTACATGGGCTGGCCATACGATAGCTTATACTCTTGTACCTTGCGGATGCCGTTGAGGTGCAAAAGGAGATCGACCGGCGAGACGGTGAATATGCAGCCGACCTCCGTGCAGCCGCATGGGCTGTACGGGCACGCGGCCTTGTGGTCGTCGAGCTCGTGGTAGGCGACCATGGTGAGGTAGCAGTCATGGGGGCATAGGACAGTTATCAGCGCTAGCTAGTCTTTGTCCATCACTGGCTAGCTCTTGGTGGAATCCGCTGACGCGCCTAGCGTTGGAGTGGTTCCCTGGAAGCTCGGCTCGCTGATGTAGTGCCCGTAGTCCAGAATTTTTATGCAGCATTGAGTTTTTTTGAACAAAGGCTACAAAAAGTTGACATGTGAGAGTAAATCAGGCACTTATTACCCTGTATAGTAATATACCATACAAACAGATCCTACCCGTGTGAGTAGTAAGAAGTTCTACGCCTTTTTTTGGAAATGGAGAAGGTATACACCTAGAGAGAGACAGAGAAACTTGGGGCCTGGCGCAAAGTGTATAGTGCTGCGGGGGAGAGAACAAGGACTGCATGCATGTCTTCAACACCATCTGCATTTTATTCTATCTGCTTGTCTCTTCTGGCTCTTTCTTTCTTGGCATGGCACACTCGTTTCTCTTCTCCATTTCTTTCTTGTGGTTAAAGCTTGTCCAGATACAGAGTACTAGTAGTAGTACATTTGAACTAGTACTCCAGTAATACGGAGTATATGTCTTTTTATACTCGAGTTGTACTACCAGTACTCCAATAGTAATACATATGTCTTCTTTTTACTATACTACTACTTCGGTAGGTAGGCATCTGCGGGCGGTGGGTGGCGGGCGACGGTGGCTATTTGCGGCTTTTTACTACTCCAAGGGCGGCGGGCGGTGGGCAGCGGTGGTAGTAGGGTTCTAGTAGTACGGAGTAGTACTCGAGTACTCCTGCTCACGGATTCATGAAGTACGACTTCAGTAGTGTAGTGTAGTCCTGTACTGCTCAGATGCGGCTGTCATTATACCATGGTTCCTAGGGAGATGTCCGAGAGACAGGTGCTCACATGCACGTCCCAGGTGGGCACCGATGCCTAGCGATTGGATAAAGCCTTGATGCCTGACCACATAGCCAAGAAAATTCATTTGGCTACTCTCTACTACGTACTATTTCTCGGTGTGTTTCGAAATTAACTTCACACCTTGTGATAATCTCTTTAGTAGACCCACTAGGCAGTCAATGTATCGAGAACAAGTCAGAGTTGTTTGGCCATATTAAACTTCTTGCTAAGAATATGCATGCCTAGAAATTTTACCATGTTTTGAAAACAATCAAAGAGGCTATGACTAACCGTGTTTTCAAATTTGGTTGTGTTTCGAAATTAACTTCACACCTTGGTATAATCTGTTAAGTGCACCCACCACTAGGCACTCAATGTATCGAGAACGAGTGAGAGTTGTTTGGCAAGATTCAACATCTTGCTAAGAATATGCATGCCTCGAAATTTGACTGTGTTTTGAAAAAAACCAAAGAGACTATGATTCACCGTGTTTTGAAATTTTGGTTGTGTTTCAAAATTAACTGCACACCTTGCGATAATCTGTTTAGTGGACCCACCACCAGGCAGTTAATGTATCGAGAACGAGTGAGAGTTTGGAAAGATTCAACTTTTTGCTAAGAAAATGCATTCCTAGAAATTTCACCGTGTTTTCAAAATAATCAAAGAGACTATGGCTAACTGTGTATTGAAATTTTGCCCGTGTTTCAAAATCAACTTCACACCTTGCGAAAATCTGTTAAGTGGACCCACCACCAGGCAGTCAATGTATCGAGACGAGTGAGAGTTTGGAAAGATTTAACTTCTTTCTAAGAATATGCATGCCTAGAAATTTCACCGTGTTTTGAAAACAACCAAAGAGACTATGACTCACCGTGTTTTGAAATTTTGGTTACGTTCAAAATTAACCTCACACCTTGTAATAATCTATTCACTGGACCCACCACAAAGCAGTTAATGTATCGAGAACAAGTGAGAGTTCGGAAAGATTCAACTTCTTGCTAAGAATATGCATTCCTAGAAATTTGGCCGTGTTTTGAAAATAATCGAATAGACTATAACTCACAGTGTTTTGAAATTTTGCCCGTATTTTGAAATTAACTTCACACCTTGCGAAATTGTTCAGTGGACCCACTACCAGGTAGTCAATGTATCGCGACGAGTGAGAGGTTGGAAAGATTCAACTTCTTGCTAAGAATATGCATGCCTAGAAATTTGACCGTGTTTTGAAAACAACCAAAGAGACTATGACTCACCGTGTTTTGAAATTTTGGCTGCGTTTCGAAATTAATTTCACACCTTGCGATAGTGGACCCACCACCAGGCAGCTAATGGATCAAGAACGAGTGAGAGTTTGGAAAGATTCAACTTATTGCTAAGAATATGTATGCCTAGAAATTTAACCGTGTTTTCAAAATAATCAAAGAGACTATGACTCACCGTGTTTTGAAATTCTGACGGCGTTTTGAAATTAACTTCACACCTTGCGAAAATATGTTCAATGGACCCACCACTAGGCATTTAATGTATCGATAGGAGTGAGAGTTTGGAAATATTCTACTTCTTGCTAAGAATATGCATGCCTAGATATTTGACCGTGTTTTGAAAATAATCAAAGAGACTATGACTCACCATGTTTTGAAATTTTGGCTGTGTTTCGAAATTAACTTCACACCTTGCCATGATCTGTCCAATGGACCTACCAGTTAGTCAATGTATCAAGAACGAGTGAGAGTTGTTTGGAAAGATTCAACTGCTTGCTAAGAATATGCTTGCCTCAAAATTTGACCGTGTTTTGCAAACAACGAAAGAAACTATGACTCACCGTGTTTTGAAAACAACCAAAGAGACTATGACTCACCGTGTTTTAAAATTTTGGTTGCGTTTCAAATTAACTTCACACCTTGCAATAATCTATTCACTAGACCCACCACCAAGCAGTTAATGTATCGAGAACAAGTGAGAGTTTGGAAAGATTCAACTTCTTGCTAAGAATATGGATTCCTAGAAATTTGACCGTGGTTTGAAAATAATCGAATAGACTATGACTCACCGTGTTTTGAAATTTTGCTCGTATTTCGAAATTAACTTCACACCTTGCGAAATTGTTTAGTGGACCCACCACTAGGCAGTCAATGTATCGCGACGAGTGAGAGGTTGGAAAGATTCAACTTCTTGCTAAGAATATGCATGCCTAGAAATTTGACCATGTTTTAAAAACAACCAAAGAGACTATGACTCACCGTGTTTTGAAATTTTGACTGCGTTTCGAAATTAACTTCACACCTTGCGATAACCTATTTAGTGGACCCACCACGAGGCAGTGAATGTATCGAGAACGAGTGAGAGTTTGGAAAGATTCAACTTCTTGGTAAGAGTATGTATGACTAGAAATTATACCGTGTTTTCAAAATAATCAAAGAGACTATGACTCACCGTGTTTTGAAATTTCGACGGTGTTTTGAAATTGACTTCACACCTTGCGAAAATATGTTCAATGGACCCACCACCAGGCAGTTAATGTATCGATCTGAGTGAGAGTTTGGAAAGATTCAACTTCTTGCTAAGAATATGCATGCCTAGAAACTTGACCGTGTTTTGAAAATAATCAAAGAGACTATGACTCACCGTGTTTTAAAATTTTGGCTGTGTTTCGAAATTAACTTCAGACCTTGCCATGATCTGTCCAGTGGACCTACCAGTTAGTTAATGTATCGAGAACGAGTGAGAGTTGTTTGGCAAGATTAACCTTCTTGCTAAGAATATACATGCCTCAAAATTTGACAGTGTTTTAGAAACAACCAAAGAGACTATGACTCAACGTGTATTGAAATTTTGGCTCTGTTTTGAAAGTAACTTCACACATTGCAATAATCTGTTCAGTGGACCCACCAGGCAGTCAATGTATCGAGAACGAGTGAGATTTGTTTGGAAAGATTCAACTTCATGCTAAGAATATGCATGCCTCGAAATTTGAATTTGTTTTGGAAGCAATCAAAGAGACTATGACTCACCCTGTTTTGAAATTATTGCTGTGTTTCGAAATTAACTTCACACCTTGCGATATTCTATTCAGTGGACCCACCACAAGGCCACTATCAATGTATCGAGAACGAGTGAGAGTTTCGAAAGATTCAAATTCTTTCTAAGAATATGCATGCCTAGAAATTTGACCGTGTGTTGAAAATAATCAAAGAGAGGATGACTCACCATGTTTTGAAATTTTGCCCATGTTTCAAAATTAACTTCACACCTTGTAAAAATCTATTCTGTGGACCCACCACTAGGTAGTCAATGTAACGAGACGAGTGAGAGTTTGCAAAGATTCAACTTCTTGCTAAGAATATGCATGCCTAGAAATTTCACCGTGTTTTGAAAACAACCAAAGAGACTATGACTCACCGTGTTCTGAAATTTTGGTTGCGTTTCAAAATTAACTTCACACCTTGCGATAATCTATTCAGTGGACCCACCAGGGAGTCAATGTATTGAGAACGAGTGAGAGTTGTTTGGCAAGATTCAACTTCTTGCTAAGAATATGCATGCGTCAAAGTTTGACCGTGTTTTGCAAACAACGAAAGAGACTATGACTCACCGTGTTTTGAAATTTTACCCGAGTTTTGAAATTAACTTCACACCTTGTGAAATTGTTCAGTGGACCCACCACCGGGCAGTCAATGTATCGTGATGAGTGTGAGGTTGGAAAGATTCAACTTATTGCTAAGAATATCCATGCCTAGAAATTTGATCGTGTTTTGAAAACAACCATACAAACTATGACTCACCATGTTTTGAAATTTTGGTTGTGTTTCGAAATTAACTTCAAACCTTGCGATAATCTATTTAGTGGACCCACCACCAGGCAATTAATGTATCGAGAACGAGTGAGAGTTTGGAAAGATTCAACTTCTTGCTAAGAATATGCATGCCTAGAAATTAACTGTGTTTTCAAAATAATCAAAGAGACTATGACTCACCGTGTTTTGAAATTTTGACCATGTTTTGAAATTAACTTCACACCTTGCGAAAATCTGTTCAATGGACCCACCACCAGGCAGTTAATGTATCGAGACGAGTGAGAGTTTGGAAAGATTCAACTTCTTACTAAGAATATGCATGCCTAGAAATTTGACCGTGTTTTGAAAATAATCAAAGAGACTATGACTCACCATGTTTTGAAATGTTGGTTGTGTTCCGAAATTAACTTCACACCTTCCCATAATCTGTCCAGTGGACCTACCAGTTAGTCAATGTATCGAGAACGAGTGAGAGTTGTTTGGCAAGATTCAACTTCTTGCTAAGAATATGCATGCCTCAAAAATTTACCATGTTTTGGAAAGAACGAAAGAGACTATGACTCAACGTGTTCTTAAATTTTGGCTTTGTTTCGAAATTAACTTCACACCATGCAATAATATGTTTAGTGGACCCACCAGGCAGTCAATGTATCGAGAACGAATGAGAGTTGTTTGGCAAGATTCAACTTCTTGCTAAGAATATGCAAGCCTTGAAATTTGACCGTGTTTTGGAAGCAATCAAAGAGACTATGACTCACTGTGTTTTGAAATTTTGGCTAAGTTCGAGATTAACTTCACACCATGCGATAATCTGTTTAGTGTACCCACCACCAGGCCGCAGTCAATGTATCAAGAATGAGTCAAAGTTTGGAAAGATTCAAATTCTTGCTAAGAATATGCATGCCTAGAAATTTGACCGTGTTTTGAAAATAATCAGAGAGACTATGACTCGCCGTGTTTTGAAATTTTGCCCGTGTTTTGAAATTAACTTCACACCTTGCGAAAATCTATTAAGTGGACCCACCACCAGGAAGTCAATATATCGAGACGAGTGAGAGTTTGGAAACATTCAATTTCTTGCTAAGAATATGCACGCCTAGAAATTTCACCGTGTTTTGAAAATAATCAAAGAGACTATGACTCACCATGTTTTGAAATATTGCCCATGTTCCAAAATTAACTTCACACCTTTCAAAAATCTGCTCAATGGACCCACCACCAAGCAGTCAATGTATCGAGACGCGTGAGAGTTTGCAAAGATTCAACTTCTTGCTAACAATATGTATGCCTAGAAATTTCACGGTGTTTTGAAAATAATCAAATAGACTATGACTCACCGTGTTTTGAAAATTTTCCCGTGTTTCGAAATTAACTTCACACCTTGCGAAAATCTGCTCAGTGGACTCAACACAAGGCAATCAATGTATCGAGACGAGTGAGAGTTTGGAAAGATTCAACTTCTTGCTAAGAATATGCATGCCTAGAAATTTGACCATGTTTTAAAAATAATCAAAGAGACCACGACTCACCGTGTTTTGAAATTTTGCCCATGTTTCAAAACTAACTTCACACCTTGTGAAAAATTTCTCAGTGGACCCAGCACTAGGCAGTCAATGTATCGAGATGAGTGATACTTTGGAAAGTTTCAACTTCTTGCTAAGAATACGCATACCTAGAAATTTGACCGTGTTTTGAAAATAATCAAAGAGACTATGACTCACCGTGTTTTGAAATTTTCCCGTGTTTTGATATTAACTTCATACTTTGCAACAATCTGTTCGGTGGACCCACCACCAGGCAGTCAATATATCGAGACGAGTGAGAGTTTGGAAAGATTCAAATTCTTGCTAAGAATATGCATGCCTAGAAATTTCACCATGTTTTGAAAACAACCAAAGAGACTATGATTTACCATGTTTTGAAATTTTGGTTGCGTTTCGAAGTTAACTTCACACCTTGCAATAATTTATTCACTGGACCCACCACCAAGCAGTTAATGTATCAAGAACATGTGAGAGTTTGAAAAGATTCAATGTTTTGCTAAGAATATGCATTCCTAGAAATTTGACAGTGTTTTGAAAACAATCAAAGAGACTATGACTCACTGTGTTTTGAAATTTTTCCCGTGTTTCGAAATTAACTTCACACCTTGCGAAAATCTGCTCAGTGGACCCAACACAAGGCAATCAATGTATCGAGACGAGTGAGAGGTTGGAAAGATTCAACTTCTTGCTAAGAATATGCATGCCTAGAAATTTGACCGTGTTTTGAAAACAACCAAAGAGATTATGACTCACCATGTTTTGAAATTTTGGCTGGGTTTCGAAATTAACTTCACACCTTGCCATAATCTATTCAGTGGACCCACCAGGAAGTCAATGTATCGAGAATGACTGGGAGTTGTTTGGAAAGATTCAAATCTTGGTAAATATATGCATGCCTCGAAATTTGACCATGTTTTGGAAACAATCAAAGAGACTATGACTCACCGTGTTTTGAAATTCTGGCTATGTTTCGAGATTAACTTCACACCATGCGATAATACGTTTAGTGGACCCACCACCAGGCCGCAGTCAATGTATCAAGAACAAGTGAAAGTTTGGAAAGATTCAACTTCTTGCTAAGAATATGCGTGCCTAGAAATTTGACCGTGTTTTAAAAACAATCAAAGAGACTATGACTCACCGTGTTTTGAAATTTTGGCTATGTTTCGAGATTAACTTCACACTATGCGCTAATCTGTTTAATGGACCCACCACCAGGCCGCAGTCAATGTATCGAGAACAAGTGAGAGTTTGGAAATATTCAACTTCTTGCTAAGAATATGCATGCCTAGAAATTTGGCCGTGTTTTGAAAATAATCAAAGAGACTATGACTCACCATGTTTTGAAATTTATCTTGAGTGGACTAATGTTGCAAATGAGATTGTGTGAAGTTTTGTATGAAGGAAAATTTTCAGGTGTATGGAAGGAATGAGTAATGAGATGAAGGATGGACTAAAGCTCAAGCTTGGGGATGCCACGCGTGACACCCCAAGAAATATCTAAGAAGTACAAGCATCAAAGCATGGGGATGCCCAAGGCATTCCCTTCTTCATCAATAAAAATTCCAGGTTTCTTGCAAACGCTTCATTTTTATTGTTTCATGCATAGTTGTGTTGTTCTTGGAGTGTCTTCTTTTTCGTTTTCGTTTTGGTTTTGGTTTTCCTTGGTTTGCTTAGTTTGCTGAATAAATTGGTTGGACCCCCTATTTCATATATTGGTTTGCAAATAGTTTGGTTTGGTTTGGAAAAGAGTAGGAAAGTTCATACTTATGTGGTAAAAAGAGCTTGTTTTTGACTGTGGCCTATGCTTTGTCATGCCATGCTAGATATTGTTTTGGATTTATACTTAGTATTCTTTGCTGTAGCATGACTTGTTACAAACAATTGATATTGCTTAATGTGCCTTGGATGAATCATGCGTTGTTTTAGCATATTAAAGCATAGTATAGTGGTATTCTCCTTTGATGCTTTATTTGGGTTGACTTGGCGCATGCTCACACCATGTTATGACTATCCAAAGTCACCATAGCCTTTATGATCCTTTAATTTTCAACTTGTAGTATCACTTTATGCTTTGATCAATGATGTTTTGTCGCTCTGCATGATTATGGCCATTATTGCTCTCTTAGTTTGTCGCTCCCAGTCTTTTGCTAGCCTCCACAACAAAGTATGAGTTCCACTCATCCATCCAACTCCCTAGACCAAGTTATTCCAAAGAGTCCACCATACCTACCTACTAGCTTATTCTATTCCCAGTATATTGATGCTTTTGTTTACCTTCCACTTGTTATGAGAAAACTAGTGATTAAAGCTCTCACGAACTTGATTGCACACTTTACTTTATTGCCTCTAATAAACTTGAACCATTGGTTCCTTCTTTGTTGCATATATGCTTGCTCTTTATAAGTTGAAATTAGCAGAACCATGTACCATGGGGAACGCTTTCAACATTGCACTTGTACTTTGTACCCCGTTGATATCATGTTCTTTTGCTTACGGATCCCGGCGGTGTGAAATAAAAGTGGAACTTGTAAGATCATGGAGTTTGTATGTGTGTTCGAGAAACGCCTGGGCCGCTAGCCTAAGCCATGCCTAATCATGGTGGAAACTTGCAACATCACCATAATGAGCACTCTATGAAGCATCCTCAATAAAAACCAATGCAAATAGCAAATAAAAAGATCGTTGAGATGCTCATTGTCTGCTTGCCTTGTCATTTTGATTATGGGAAAGCTCCCGTATCATGTGCAAGGGGTACCCCATTGGCGGTTCTTAATGATACACATATACTTACAATGACAAGAGCTTACTCGTGACTAAAGTTGAGTAGCATGAGGATCTGTCTTCGTAAGTAAGGGGTATGAGATTTTGGTTTATAACTTGTCAAGCATATCCTCTTAGTTGTGTCACTTTAACCTTAATCACCTTCAAGATGCTTATGCTAGGGGCAATGAGAGCTGAAAACTACAAGTACCATAATTTTTGGAAGCTCTTTATGAGACTTGAATCCCTACTTCCTTTTACAAAAGGCCTTTCTTCCACCATTATATTGAGTCTCCACCTTCTATCTTTATGCACCTACTTTGAGCGCATAGTGGCCATTCTTAGTTCTATGTGCATTGTCCCAAGAATAGTTGATTGATGCATAACTTGTTATTGCTTTTTTTAAACTATTGTATCTAGTCACTCTTATGAACTTTGAAGGTGTCCTATGCATTTATATTTGCTACTCTATTGAGGGACAAGCTGAATACTATTATGCTATGTTTTCTTTATGTGAAACAAACAAACGTCTTGCAAAGCATTGTTATTCATGAATCTTTTGCTGGTGTGTTTTCATGTTGCATCATAGTTTCTTTGCTTATTTCTAGAACTTTGTCTTTCATGTTATGATTGAAGTACTATGATCCCAGCTTTGAATATTTTGCAAATACTTTGATCAAGTCTTTGATGGTGCATGTCACCTCAAAAATTATTCTTTCTTTTTATCACTTACCTACTCGAGGACAAGCAGGAGTTAAGCTTGGGGATGTTGATACATTGCAAATGTATCTATAATTTTGGATGTTCCATGCTTGGTTTTATCCACTTTCTTGTGTTTTGTTCCAACTTTGGAGTACTTTTCTTATGATTTCTTGGACTAACCTATTAACAAGAGCCACAGTGCCAGCTGCCTTTTTTCTACTGTTTTTGGTTCCAAGAAAGTTAGAAAATGAATATTCTCGGAATTGGACGGGACAAAAGCCAAAGTGCCTATTTTTCCGGAAGGGATCAAGTGCCAGAATACGAGATGGAGAAGGCCTAGGTGCCGGCCACACCATTTGCCGCGCGGCCAGGCTGGGCCCGCGCCAGGGGGTGGTGTGGTGGCTCCCGGCACCCCCTCGGCCTCTCCTTCCGCCTATATATTTCCCTCGGGACGAAAACCCTAAGTACCCGATGAAAAATCCACGAAAGAGTCTGTAGCCGCCGTCATCTCCATCTCTAGATCAGGAGGGATCTGAAGCTCTTCCTGGCACCCTGCCGGAGAGGGGAATTCAGCCTGGAGGCCTTCTTCATCACCATGCAAGCCTCCGGTGTGATGCGTGACTAGTTCATCCTTGGACTACGGATCCATGTAGTAGCTAGATGGCTGATTCTCCTCCTTTGTGCTTTCATGTTTAGATCTTGTGAGCTCCGTTCATGATCAAGAGCATCTATTTGTAATTATGCATGTTGTGTTTGCGGGGATCCGATGGATTTTGAGATGCTATTTCAGATTGATTATTGATTCTATCATGTCTTTGTTATTTGTGATCTTGCATGCTTTCCGTTGTTAGTAGCTATCTTGGCCAAGTAGATGCTAGCAACTCCAAGAGTTAGTATTTATGCTCGATAGTGGGTTCATGCCTCTAGTAATCTAGGGAAGTGACAGAAATCTCTAAGGTACTAGATGTGCTGTTGCTACTAGGGAGAAAACAACAATCCTTTGTTCGTAGAATAATCGTATTGTTTACTTTACACGCAGTTCGTAAAGCAATAATCTGTTGCTTGCAACTTAATACTGGAGCGGTTTGGATGGTAACCTGAAGGTGGATTATTAGTCATAGATGCAGTTGGATGGCGGTCTATGTATTATGTTGTAATACCCAATCAAGTCTCAAAGGAGTCAAGATGATTAGTATATGCATGTATTGCTGTTTCGGTGTTGGTCAATTGCGTCGCTGTAATTTGTTCACCCAGCATGTTATCTATCTTAAGGAGAGCCACCTCTAGTGAACTATGGATCCCAGTCCTTGTCTTTTGCATACAATCTACAATATTTTACTACTTTGTGTTTACTTTCTGCAAACTTTTACTTCTTTCCATTTGATAGGTTTAATCCTTTGTTTTCCGCAAAACACGGTGAGATTGACAACCTCATTGTTGGGGATATACTTTCCGGGTATCCTCATAGATCCTCACTGACCAGGGTGGCCCACTTCGGGTTAGAGCTTTGCTTAACGGGCGGCCCAGTTAGGGAGAGAAGACGGAGTCCAATCCGACTACGGGAAGGCCCAGAATACTTACCGACTTAGGCCCATAATGTTACTTGTAGTTCAAGATGTACTCTGTAACCAACTCTTAGTCGTACCCGGATTGATATCTCCTATAAACCCTAGGCCGGATATATATATATAAGCAGTCCTAGGGAGAGCCTTTAGGGCACACCTCAATAGTCTACAATCTCAACTCGCACAGGCGAAACCTTTGTAACCAATATTCTGGCTTTGCCGTATTACTGGATTGCTAGCAGGAGTAGGGTCCGTCCAAAGCTAGCGGATTCGAACCTGGGTAAACTTGTGTGCTGACCGTCCAGGAACACCGTACGTCTCACACCCCTCTCTTCCGCACGCCTCGAGGGCCCCCTCATGGCGTACTTATCCTCAATCCGATGACACTCATCGCATGTTGGGGACAAAGTTCTGTGGTTGTGTTGTGCAGGTCTCCACGTTGCAACTAGCACCGGTAGTGCGCCCTGCCAAAGCTCAGATAGTAACACATTTGGGGTGTTTGCTTGCTCCTACTGGTTCGATTAAACCTTGGTTTCATAACTAAGGGATAACTTGCTGCTGTGCTCATCATACCTTCCTCTTGGGGTTCCCAGCGAGCTCTATGTCTAACGACGAGCACATCAACCCGCAGCCTTTCCTACCCCATGGCTTTGAGATTTTGCAGGTGGCTGGCAGGAATCGTGTCAAGATGGTGGTGGTTCCTCGTCGTCCAAGGGCTCATGAACAGTATGCTTTTGCGAAAATTCATCCCCTCCCCCTGGTCCAGTTCCTTTCGAAAATATCAAAGATGTGTTGCAAGATTTATTTTTCAATGAGGCTCGTGTTGATTTCCGTGATATTCAAGATTATCCTTTTGGCTCTACATATGTTCAATTTAACAATGTCAGTGACCGTGACCATTTAATCGTTGCTGGTCCAATCCCTTTCCAAGATGTTGCAATCTCGTTTGCTAGGCACAATGAAGGCATTAACTGGCGTAGAACTCAGTTTAATAATGAATGTTGGGTCATGCTTCTGGGCCCTCCTCTTTATCATTGGCATACTGATGAGCTGAATGTTGTTTTTTCTAATATTGGAAAGGTGTTGCTATGGGAAAGAGACCCTGAGCACAAAGGCAGAATCATTGCTAAGCTCAGAGTCACTGACCTTTTGGATGTGCCTAAAAGTGTTAGATTCGCCATTGGGGACCTTGTGGAAACTGAATCATGGACTTTCTCTGTGCAACTTTTAAACAGCAACCTCCTGGGTGGGGGCCCACCTGATGAGGACCCACTACCTGATGATGATGCTGACCCTCATCCTTTGCCTGTGGTGGAACCCATTTTTGATCCTCCTCCTCCACCACCTCCTCCACAGCCTGAAGGTCACATTGGTGGATGGGACCAGTGGGTTGATCCTGCCCCTCAACAGAATAATTTTGGTTGGGGACAATGGAATGCACCTGTTCAAGGGCTAGTTTTTGTAGAGGGAGTGGACATGCCTATTGATAACTTGGATTTGCCACCTCAGGAGGCTGATAGTGCTGTTACTGGTTCCATTCCTGTTGTCAATATTTCCTCTGAAAATGACAATGCTTCTATCCATGGGGTTGATGATATTGAGGTTGAGCAACAGACTGTTGAAGTTACCCAAGATGTGGGCATGGGTGATGGACTGCTCAACATTCTCCAGAATTACCGGGATGATGAGGAAGAGGGCCAACATGCTAATGAGGGGAATCTGTAGGATGATTGGATGATTGAAGACACAAACCTTCTCTCTCCCAATGAGGCTCATTTGCAAGTGGGGAAGGTTTTCACTCCTTTTTTCAACACCTCTGATGTGCTATCTGCTATGCAATCCTTCTCCAAGCAAGGACTGGAAATCTGGGACAGATTCTTTGCTCCTCACATCAACAATTCTTCACCAGGCAAAAACAGACTGCAATGTGATATTCCTGTAAGTTGGTTTAACTTTATCACCCTCATGCTCATCACTCCTGAAAAATTTAGTTAGGCAAAGCACTTTCTTACTTCTCCTCTTTGGGATATTATAAAGGAGCCAATTGCCGAAGAAAATACCTTTACTTTCATTATCCCTGATAAATGTGTTGGACAGATGCCTCCTCACTGCCTGAATGTTTCTCCATCAAACATGATGGTGCCCAATGCTCCATCAAAAAAAAGAAGGGGCAAAGAACCTTTGGTGGACACTGAGGTGAGAAGGAGTCCCAGAATTGTGGAGCTTAATGGGGGATTTAAACGTCATGTGAATTGCTCTGATATTAACTGTCTCTCTTGCAATGCTGCTCCACCTTGTCTCAGCAATAAAGTTGTTAAAAACCTTGCTGATTCGTTTTGCAAGGTTAAGGAGGGTAAACTTGAGAAAAGGCTGCTGAAGAAGAGCAGGATCAATGATCTGACCATCTAGCCACCTGGAAAAGCTGGACCAAAGAAGAATGGTTCTGACACAAACCTGTCAGGCAAGAAGAAAGGAGGAGCTGCTGAATCCCGTGGACAACAGTCTAAGAAGAAAGCTCCTAAATAGATGTTTTAATGTCTACACAATATTGTCATTTTGTGTCTGGACCAATTGCTCTTGGATTATGTTATGATCTTCTTAGAATCATTATGCTGCTATGTATGCTTATGACTTTAGTACCTTGTGATAAGCTTAAGTCTGTTTGTGTGACTAAATATCTTGTGTCACCCCAATGTTATTTCATCCTGGTTATCAATGAATAACAACAGAAAATGGAACATTCTGAACTGGAATCTCAGAGGCATTAACTCTAAGAAGAAGTGGTTGGCATTAAAAAGCAAATTCATTGAATCTGAATGTGACATCATTTGTCTCCAAGAAACTAAGAGAGAAACCTTTGACATGAATTACTTAAAGAAATTCTGTCCAAGCAAGTTTGACATCTTTGACTTTCTCCCTTCAATTGGTGCTTCTGGAGGGATTATCATCATCTGGAACAGTTCTTTGTTTAATGGAACCAGAGCATTTCAAAATGAATTCTCCACTTCTGTCACTTTCTCCTCCCAGCTTTCTAATGAATCCTGGACTCTTACAAACATCTATGGCCCATGTCAAGCTTATAGAAAAAATGATTTTTTGGACTGGTTTTCCAACATCATGTTGCCTGATAATATGGACTGGCTTGTCTTAGGAGATTTTAATCTTATTTGAAGACTTACTGACAGAAATAAAAGTGGAGGTGATGTTAATGACACTATGCTTTTTAATGAGGCTATCGACAACCTGGGGCTTATTGAATTACCTCTGAAAGGAAGGAAATTTACTTGGAGCAACATGTAGAAAGACCCCCTTCTGGAAAGGCTGGACTGGTTTTTTACTTCTAGTTCATGGACCCTCAAATACCCATATACTTTTGTTACCCCCCTATCCAAGCCTAATTCTTATCACCTACCTTGTGTCATTTCAATTGGAACAAACATTCCCAAAGCACAAATTTATAGATTTGAAAATTACTGGCTTCATCATTCTAATTTTAAAAAGATTGTGCAAAATGCCTGGAATATACTAGTGAATCACCATGACTTGGCAAAAAGGATGTGTGCCAAATTGAAAAATGTGAGGAGAGGTATCAAGATTTGGGCCAAGCAATTTCCATGTTTAAAAGACCAAATAAAGAAGGTTAATGACACAAGTGACCTCTTGGATTTGCTTGAAGAGTCTAGATCTTTAACCATCAATGAATGGCACCTCAGGGAACTTCTGAAATCCCATATAATCTCTCTGCTCTAGAATCAAAACACCTATTGGAGACAAAGAGGAAAAATTAAATGGGTGAAACTAGGTGATGAAAACACAAAGTTTTTTCACTCCAAAGCCACCATCAGCTATAGACATAATTATATTTTAATGATTAAGAATGATAGTGGGCAAGAATTCTTTACTCACTCTGACAAGGTTAACATTCTATGGAATGACTTCAAAGCTAGAATGGGTACTTCGATCAAAACTAAGATGCTTTTCAATCTTGAAGATTTCTATGGAAATGGTATGACTGATGAGATGAAGATCTCACTTGAAAGACCTTTTCTTGAAAAAATTATTGAGGAGGTTATATCTGATTTGCCGAATGACAAGTCTCTTGGACCTGATGGTTTTAAAAATGAATTTATCAAAAGTTGTTGGTCAATCATTGGAAATGATATCAAATTGCCCATCCATGATTTCTATAATGAGAAGGTCTGTCTTGAAAGTATCAACTCCTCCTACATTACTATCATTCCTAAAGTTTCAAACCCTTCTACCCCTGCTGATTTCAGACCTATATCCTTATTAAACTATGTGTTCAAAATCATTACCAAACTCCTTGCAAACAGACTTCAAACTGTTATTCTGGATTTGGTACATAAAAATCAATATGGTTTCCGCAAAGACAGATATATTCAAGATTGCCTTGGATGGGCTTTTGAATACCTCTTCCAATGCCACAAATCAAAGGAGGAAATCCTCATTTTAAAATTAGACTTTGAAAAGGCTTTTGATACAATTGATCACTTATCCATCATAAACATCCTCAAGGCTAGAGGATTTGGCAGGAAATGGATCAAATGGATTGAGATGATTTTTGAGTCTGGCTCCTCTGAAATTCTATTAAATGGAGTACCTAGGAAAAAAATTACTGCAGGAGAGGTGTGAGACAAGGAGACCCCCTTTCACCACTCCTTTTTGTTCTAGCTACAGACCTCCTTCAATCTGTCCTGAATAAAGCCATGCACATGCAACTTCTGACCCTCCCCCAATAGATGGAGCTCCTAACAATGACTTTCCTGTGATTCGATATGCTGATGATACATTGGTGGTTCTCAAGGCAGATGTTACTCAATTACTGTGCTTGAAAGCCCTTCTTCAAACTTTTGCACTGTCCACTAGCCTCAAAGTCAACTATTTGAAATCAAGCATGCTGCCAATAAATTTATGCAATGAGATGTTGATTCACTTTGCTCTGACAATCAATTGTCAAACTGGCAGCCTCCCTTTCACTTATCTTGGATTACCACTAAGCTTATCAAAGCCATCCATGGAACATTTTCTGCCTATTGTTCAAAGAATTGGAAGAAGACTTTGTGGTATTGCTGACTTCCTGAACTATGAAGGAAAACTGCAACTGGTTAAATCTGTACTATCCTCAATTCCTCTATTTTTCATGAGTTGTCTGGAGGTGCCAATTACCATCAAAGATCAAATCATAAAATATATGAGACACTGTCTTTGGAGAAAAAAGACTGAAGATATTCAAGCCAAGGTGCAGGCACTGGTATCTTGGGATAAAATTTGTTGTCCTAAAAATCAAGGTGGACTTGGAGTCCTGAATCTCCAGATTAAAAATACTTCCCTCCTTTTAAAGAACCTGGACAAATTCTACAATCACCATGATATCCCTTGGGTTCATCTCATTTGGGAAACTTACTATAAGAATGGAAAATTACCTGGAAGAAGCATGGAAGGATCATTCTGGTGGAAATCTCATATCAAATTAATTGACAATTTTAAAGGCATGGCTAAGTGCAATCTGAAATCTCGGAAATCTGCCTATTTTTTGGTCTGATCTGTGGCGTGATGAATGCTTTAAGAATAAATTCCCTCATCTGTTGTCTTATGCAAAGTCTTCAAATATCAGTGTTCATGAATTTTTACAGGCTGATTTCTTGGAGGATAATTTTCACCTACCTCTTTCCCAACAAGCCTACTCTTAGTTTTTAATCATGGAAGAAAGATGTCAGGAAATCCTTCCAACCATTCATGAGAATCTCCATGATAATTGGAGTTACATTTGGGGGTCAGATAAATTTGAAGTGAAAAAGGCCTACTCTTCCATAATTGGTTACTCCCCTTCACCACCTCATTTCACTTGGCTTTGGAATTCCTCTTGCCAGAATAAACACAAATTCTTCTTTTGGCTTTTGCTTCTGGACAGACTGAATACAAGAAATTTTCTAAAAAGGAAACAGTTTATTTTGCCTGACTACAATTGTGCAATTATCAATTGTCACCTGGAAGAATCAGTTAACCATTTATTCTAGGAATGCTCATTTGCAAAAAAATGCTTTGATCATATTTGCAGAGACAGAACAACAAACTTATCAGGATTGGAGGCTTTTTCAGACATCAAAGACAAGTTACAACTGCCTTTTGCAATGGAAATCATTGTCATGACTACCTAGGCTATCTGGATCTATAGAAATGAGAAAATCTTTAATGATAAAAGACCCACATTTGAAAGATGGAAGGAAATCTTCTATCAAGAGATGAGATGGATACAATACAAAATCAAAAGAAAATACCAGGAGAAATTCAAAACCTGGCTGAGTCATCACCTAGATCAGAGATAGAGTAGTGCCCTCTTTAGAGGTGGTTTTTTTCCTTTTGATATGCCTTAGATCAATAGACTCATATGTAATTTTCTCATTGTAACATACTCATACCATTTTAATTGAAAAAATTGCAGTGGGGACTTTCCCTACTGTTTCACCTCAAAAAAGAGCTGAAAGCTAATAAGTACCATGATTTTTGGAAGCTCTTTATGAGACTTGAATACCTACTTCCTTCTATGAAGGCCTTTCTTTTACTTTCATGTCGAGTCTCCATCTTCTATCTTTATGCACCTATTAAGAGAGCATAGTGGTCATTCTTAGTTTAATGTGCATTATCCCAAAACTTGTTGATTGATTCATAACTGTGATATTGCTTGTTTTAAATTATTTGTATCTAGTCACACTTTGAAGGTGTCCTATGCATTTATGTTTTGCTACTCCATGAGGGACAAGCTGAATGCCACTATGCTATGTTTTCTATATGTGAAACAAACAAACGGCTTTCAATGCATTGTTATTCATGATCTTTGTTTGTATCCTTTCATGTTACATGCATAGTCACTATGTCTTATTATTAGAACTTCATCTTTCATGCTCATGTTTAGAGTTCTTTGATCCCAGCTTTCAATGCTTGCAAATGGTTTGATCTTGATTGTCATGGTGCATGTCACCTAAAAAATTATTCTTTCTTTTTATCACTTACCTACTCGAGGACGAGCAGGAGTTAATCTTGGGGATGTTGATACATTGCAAACGTATCTATAATTTTTAATGTTCCATGCTTGTTTTATATCTACTTTCTTATGTTTTGTCCACACTTTGGAGTACTTTTACACATTTTCTGGAACTAACCTATTAACAAGATGCCACAGTGCCAGTTGCATTTTTCTTCTGCTATTGGTTCCAGAAAAGCCAAAAAATGAATATTCTCGGAATTGGACCGGACAAAAGCCAAAGTCGATATTTCACCGGAAGACTCACGGAGGCAGAAGACGAGACAAAGAGGGGCCAGGGGCTAGCCACACCACCTGGTGGCGCGGGCCAGCCCAGGCCGCGCCAGGGGGTGGTGTGGGCCCCTCCGGCCTCCACTGAACTTGCCCTTTCGCCTATAAGAAGCCTCCGATGAGGAAACCCTAGATCGTCTAGCCTCCATCCATGAAATGTTCCGCTGCACCGCCGCCACTGAAGGGGAGATTCGGGGGATAGAAAGTCTCTGTTCCAGCACTCTGCCGGGATGGGGAAGTGCCCCCGGAGCCATCTCCACCACCATCTCCATCGCTGTTGTTGATTCCCATGATGATGAGGGAGTAGATCTTCCTCGAGGCTAAGGGTTCTACCGGTAGCTATGTGTTCATCACTCTCTATGCATGATCATATTGTGATCATGAGCTTTGTAATCAAGTAGATCTACCTTGCGACTCAAGTGCTTTAATAGATCTCTTCTCTCGCCATGTGTGTGAAAGTGACAGCATGCACACCATGGTGGTACTTAGGCTAGAGATAACAAATACTTGTTATGAGTTATATTTGGAGTTGGATGTCTCTATGAAATTGTGGTGTTTGTTGGAACCATCTAGAGCTCAAGGTGACAGTGTGGGGTTACCTAGATAGGGAAAGCGGACTTTGAGGAGTGTTGTTATAGCCCTACCATGGATTAGAGTGTCCAAACGGAGAGTAGTTCAGAGTAGTATCATGAAGAGAAGAAATTTATATGAGAGTGTTTACTAGCGAAAGTATGATCCCTAGGCCTTATTTCTAAGCATTGAAACATCGTTTGCAACTAGATCTGTTACATGTTTGCTTGCTTCCATCTTTATTTCAGTTTGCCTTTAGTCTCTTCCACGCCATCAAGCTATTTTCTGGCACCGTTGTCTTATATCCATACCACTTGTATTTCACTATATCTTCGCCGAACTAGTGCACCTATACACCTGACAAGTGTATTGGGTGTGTTGGGGACACAAGAGACTTCTTGTATCTTGATTGCAAGGTTGCTTGAGAGCCATACCTTTGACGACTTCCTCCCTAAGTTTGATAAACCTTGGGTAATCCACTTATGGGAAACTTGTTGCTGTTCTACAAACCCCTGCACTTGGAGGCCCAACAACTGTCTACAAGAATAGAAGTGCATAGACATCAGCGACCAGAAACTGAAACTAAACGCAAATGACTCAAACTGATACAAACCGACTCGGACCAGATTCGGTCGGGGGCCGGACATTCCGGTGTGATCCGGCCGGATAGTCCGGTCAGGCTGGACACTCTAGGTGGAGTGAGCTGAAAAGTTCGGTCTGGCCAGAAATTTCAAAGTTTTTGGGAGGTGTCCGGGTAGTGTCTGATTTGATGTACTGATTTTCCACGCCAAAAATTATATCGGGTAGGCCGGACACTCCGGGTTGTATCGGCCGGACACTCCGGTCGGTGTAGATCCTTTGGCCTCCTTCTTGATGATCTTCTCTTGCGCTTTCCTCCCGCTCCTCCCTCGCGCATCCTTGCGCGATCATCATGCTAGGCTCCTCTTGTAGCCCTTCTCCTCCTCGCGCATGCTTGTTTCTCCAACGAACCTAATCATACATAAATGCATAGACTTAGGCAGTATAAAGTTCTCATCAATTAAAGTACCGGATTTGTTTAGGAGCAAATTCACCTTTTGTTCAAGTATCTTAGCACGAGCTCTTGTAATGGGTCCAATTATAATCTCATTGGACTGATCCTTCCTTGTAACAGTTGGAGCATCTTCAGTAGGTGTAATCGTAGGGATGTCCTCATCATCTCCCCCCTTCAAAAGGCATCGACCTCGATGCTCCTTGGTCTTCTCCAACATATGGTGATAAATCAGCAACATTGAAACTGTTGCTAACTCCACCAAACTCCTCAATAGGTATATCAATCGAGTAGGCATTATCATTAATCTTGGCTAACACCTTGTAAGGACCAGCATCACGTGGCTTCAATTTTGACTTCCGAAGTTGTGGGAACCTATCCTTGCGTAGATGCACCCATACCATGTTGCCAGGCTTGAACAAAACTTCCTTCCTTGCTAGATTCCATGCAGCAGCAGCAATGTTCTTGGCTTTCTTCTCAATAGCCTCTCAAGTCTTCTCATGAATCTTCTTTACGTATTCAGTAGGTTTTGATGCCTCCATATCAACTCTCTCATGTAATGGCAAAGGCAACAAATCAAGTAGCGTCAATGGCTTGAAGCCATACACCACCTCAAAAGGACAAAGCTGAGTAGTTGAATGCACAACCTTGTTGTATGCAAACTCAACATGTGGCAAACACTCTTCCCACTCCTGCAAATTCTTTTTAATCATATTCCTCAGCACCTCTGACAATGTTCAATTCACCACCTCTATTTGACCATCAGTTTGGGGATGACATGTAGTGCTGAATAGTAGCTTCGCTCCCAACTTCCCCCATAAGGTCTTCCAAAAGTATCTAATGAACTTCACATCACGGTCAGAAACAATCGTCTTAGGTACTCCATGTAATCTCACGATGTCCCTGAAAAACAGGTTAGCAACATGCGACGCATCGTCGCTTTTGTGGCAGGCAATAAAATGAGCCATCTTAGAGAACATATCCACTACCACAAATATAGAATCATGACCTCTCTGTGTTTTAGGTAGACCTACTACAAAATCCATACTAATGTCTTCCCATGGTATAGTAGGTGCAGAGAGAGGTGTATACAAACCATGAGGCTGCAGCTTGGATTTCGACTTGTGGCATGTAATACAACGGCTCACAAACCTGTAGACATCACGCCTCATCTTGGGCGAATAAAAATGATCAGCGAGCATGAGCAATGACTTCTCACGCCCAAAGTGACCCATCAAACCACCAGCATCTGATTCCTGCACTAAGAATAAACGCAACGACGATTTTGGAATGCATAGTTTGTTAGCTCTAAACAAATATCCATCATGAATATGATACTTATCCCATGCGTTTTTAAGATCACACAAATGATATGGTTCAGCAAAATCACGATCAGTTGCATAAAGTGCACAAATACTCTCTAATCCAAGCATTTTTCATCAAGATTGGTTAATAGCATGTTCTTCCTAGACAAAGCATCAACAACTACATTTTCTTTTCCCTTCTTATACTTAATGATGTATAGAAAAGATTCAATAAACTCAACCCATTTAGCGAATCTTCTATGCAAGTTTTATTGAGCTTTCAAATACTTCAATGCTTCATGATCAGAATGTATGACAAATTCTTTTGGCCACAAATAATGTTGCCAGACTTCAAGTACTCTAACAAGTGCATACAATTCTTTATCATAAATAAGATAGTTCAGTCTAGCACGAGTAAGTTTCTTAGAAAAATATGCTATAGGGTGACCCTCTTGCATCAAAACGCCACCAATACCTATACCACTAGCATCACATTCAACTTCAATTTTCTTTGAAAATTTAGGTAATGCAAGTAATGGTGCAGAAGTAAGCAAATGTTTCAATGTATCAAATGCAATATCTTGGGCTGCACCCCACACAAATGGCACACCTTTCTTAGACAAATCATTCAATGGTGCAACAATAGTGCTAAAATCCTTCACAAAGTGCCTATAGAATCCAGCTAATCCATGGAAACTAGGCACTTGACTAACATTAATGGGAATAGGTCAATTCTAAATGGATTCAATTTTAGATTGATGTACCTCTACCCCACGCTTAGATACAACAATCCCAGAAATATGACCTTATCTTTTGCAAATGTGCACTTCTCAAGATTAGCATAAAATTTATTATCACGCAACACTTGCAAAACTTGTTGGATATGATTACAATGTTCATTTTCATTGTGGCTATAGATAAGTATATCATCAAAATAAACAACAACAAAGCGACCAATAAATTCTCTCAAAACATGATTCATCAATTGCATGAAAGTACTAGGTGCATTAGTAAGACCAAATTTTGTTTTGAAAGAAGTTTTCCACTCATCCCCTTATTTCATCCTAATTTGATGATAACCACTATGCAAATCAATTTTAGAGAAAATAGCAGCACCACTCAATTCATCTAGCATATCCTCTAAACGTGGAATAGGATGAGGATATGGAATAGTGATGTTATTAATAGCTCTACAATCTACGCACATGTGCCATGTACCATCTTTCTTAGACACTAAAATAACAGGAAAAACACAAGGGCTAAGAGAAACACGAGTGTATGCTTTATCCAGCAATGCTTGTAATTTTTTCTATATCTCCTTTGTTTCTTTGGGGTTGGTCCTATAGGGTGCACGGTTTGGTAATGCTGCGCTAGGGATCAAGTCAATTTTATGCTCAATGCCACGTAATGGAGGCAATCCCGCGGGTACATATTCTGGAAACACATCACCAAAATCCTGCAAAATAGTAGACACCAAGAGAAATAGGGGTCATGTCGTTAGAAACCAATACCTCGCCCTTATACATGAGCACAAGAGGCATGGTTGTAGGATCCTCGCGAAACTATCTCACATCTTCCTTGGTGGCAAATATTACTAGACCAGGCACTCTCTCACTTTTCGTTATATCACTCTTTTTGGGCTCTATTACATCATGTACAGCTGCAACACTCTCTCGCCCATCTATAGATGCTTCCTTCAAGTTCACTTCTATCTTCTGACGAGACTCATTCACAATCTGTTGTGGTGTCATTGGTTGCAAATTAATTTTCTTGCCCTTAAACTCTAAGTGATATGTATTGGCACAGCCATTGTGTTGCACATGGTGATCATAAAGCCAAGGCCGACCCAATAATAGATGGCAAACAGTCATAGGAACCACATCAAAATCAATAGGATCCGTGTATGGTCCTATTTCAAAATTCACATGTACCATATGGTTTACTCTCATCTCACCATTGTCACTCAACCATTGTATGTAGTATGCCTTGGGATGAGATAAATAGGTCAAATTCAGCTTGGCACATAACACCTTACTTGCAAGATTTCTATAGCTTCCTCCATCAATGATTACCTCGCAAGCTTTGTTAGGGCCAACGAGTGCTTTTGTTTGGAACAAGTTGCAGCACTGAGAATCAACAATAGGTTGCACACTAAGGGTACGTGGAGAGACCACAATAGTAGGCGCATGCTTAGGGAAGGCATCCTGCCCTCACTGTCATATCCATCATCGCCATGAGTATCAACATCATCTCCACTCTCATACTCTCCTTGTTCATTGACAAACATCACCTTGCGGTTGGGACAATCTCTCTTGTAGTGTCCTCGACCTCCACACATATGGCACTCTACATCACGCGTTTGCGCAGTTGACATATTGGAACCCGAGCGGTTCATTGCCTCAATTGTGTCAACTTATCAAAAACTGATCGCAAGTAGTTTGTGGGTACAAAACAAGCCTTCATAATTTGCTTCATCTTGTGCCAATCCATCACAGGAAGTTCATTGTCTTCCCGTCAATTCTGCACAATAGCATCCCACCATCGCAAAGCGTATCCATCAGTGCAGTTGCACGGGCCGTGCGGGCATGCCATCTTGTGGTTGAGGAAGTCATGGAAGGCTACCAATGTCCCGCAGCCGTCATTGGGGCATCTGCTACCTTTTCCGCTGACGACTTGGCGGCGCAACTCCGTGGAGCATGCGGCCAGCCGGACGATGCTGGTAGTGTCCATTCGCATAGCGATTTCTCTGAAGGCGTCGTCGCTTACCTTACTCCAACTACCGTACCGAATGTTGTGCATCAAATCCTCCATTGCATCCGGATGGACTGGGGGCGAGGGCGGATTCAAATATGATTGTTGGGGTTTCTTGGAGGAGAGTGATGGAGGCCTGCAAGAACCGATGCAGCGGGCGAGAAATGGCTAAGAAAAATGAGGAAGTGCGGCCCTCGAGAGGATCCAAAATGCGGCTATCCAGTGTTAGCGAATGGGGATCGTTGGAGATGGGGAAGATGGGAGGCTCTTTGAACGAGGGGTGTTAATTTTGCGCGTTCCCTCGTCGGTCTTCTGCAGTGGATCGCGGACACCTGTTGGAGTTATAGCTAGAGTGCTAGACTAGCAAGTTGTCACGTCCTGGCTCAGTATTGTATCATCTCATCACGTGGACTATGTTTCAGGAAAGGACGTGAACCCACATTTCTCCCCTCCCTGCTAGATAGCGTGCACCATAGAATCGCTTTTCTAGCAAGCGAAGGATTTGAACCCACATTCCGAAATAAAAGGATGTCAATCCTCAAGCCAGCTCGCCCAACTCTGATAAATAGGACTACTAAAAACTATAATAATAGGTGAAGCTCAAAAAATAATTATCATTTTGATCCATGTCCATAGAATATCCGTTGTATATTTGGTTATTATACTTTGTATCATGTAGTAGTAATCAACATATTAGCTACCTAATAGTACTCGCCATGCTCTAGAGAAATGACGAAGAACATTCTAGAATTATTGAGAAGTGTGTTTTGAGGTTTTTGCATATCTTTTAGTGTCCTAAACACTATCAATAGTATCTTCTAGATGCTAGAATGGATATAATTTAGATCTAACGGTACTTTATGGACGTAGCTCAAAATTATAATTATTTTTGGGCTTCAGCTTTTATAATTTTATATAAACTAGTAAAACACATGTGCCACACACATATATACTATATGAAAGTGATTTAACAAACATTAAGTTGTTATAAACCAATAGTCTTGTTTGAGAAAAATGCATACATTAAGTCTATTAATAATAACTATCTACACATATTGAGAATACAACCTACTATGCTATGAATTTGGGGAGGGTGACATGATGGTTCTAGAACATGGTGGAGTTTTCTCTAGGTAGTACTCAACACGAATCCACCTACTATGAACCATTGGATCTAATAGCCCAACGTTCAGGATTGGTACTATGGATCTAATTCAAAACTGCTCATTTATAGAAGTAGAGAAAAAATGATATGGCATATACTTCTACTATCGGATTGTCACGTGCAAGGCATGTGCAACTTACTAATAAGATATATAACACAGATAACTTTGAACATCAATCATTGGATATAGATTGACAGATTCCAACATTGCTAATTGTTGGATCTCTTGCAAATTCAAGAAAGAATCTATCGCGCTTACTTGTAGTTCAAATTTGACCTACTTTCTTTAAATCAACATAAAGTTATTTGAGTGCATGGGCATAGTTAGCTAATGTATAGGGAAGCTTGAAACATCCTAAGACTAGGGAATTGTAACAAAACATGTCCGCGTTTTTTGACTGGGGTATGTCCCGAAGTAGTGAGATGCTTCAATAATTAACACACCTAGTGCATGTGTACATGTTACACCAAGGACCTTAAAACGTGAAAATTGCATCCAAGTCCATATATTTAACACAAAGGACCCTACAATCAAGAAATTAAAATTAGTAGTCGGGTCCTGCTCCTCCATCACGGAGCTGAGCCATGCTCTTCGTAGTAGTACCAGTAAGTTGCATGTGCCTTGCACGTGAAACTCACATAGTTTACAAAAGCGTGACATGTCATTAGTATATAACATTGTAATAGGTAAAGCTTGAAATATCTATGAATTTGAGCCACGTTTCTAAAGTATGAGTGTATATTTGGTTCTTGCACTTTATATCATGTGGAAATAAACGTTTATTAGCTACCTAATAATTGAAAATTTAGAACCATGGTCTAGAGAAACAATCAAGAAGATTCTACAATGATGGATAAGTGTGTTTTGACGTTTTTCTACATATATATGTTATCTTATCTTACCACTATATAGTGTACGAATAACTTTGAGTATTGATTGTTGGATCACGACTCGCGAATCCCAACATTTACAGCCATTGGATCTTATTTTCCATTCTAGCATCTAGAAGATTTTTTTTATGGTCTTTATCACATTGAATGGTATGCACAAAACTCAAAACATAGTTCTCCATCATTCTAGAATCTTCTCCCTCGTTTCTCTAGACCATGTTACCAGAATTTTCAAGTTTTAGATAGCTAATAATCGTTGAATTCTAAATGATAGACAAAGTACAAGAACCAAATATACACCCATACTTTATAGATATTGATCAAATTTATATTTTTGTACGCTTTACCTATTAAAATTTTATATAGTGATGATATGTCAGACATCTATTATCCGAGTCTCACATGTTGATCAAAAGGGACGTGCCACACATGTATATACTGTATGAAATGTGATTTAGCAAACGTTAAGTTGTTTTTAAACAATATTCTTGTTAGAGAAAAAATGCATACATTAAGTCTATTAGTTATTAACCAATATTCTTGTTAGAGAAAAAATCCATACATTAAATCTATTAGTAATAACTATCTACCCATATTGAGAATACATCCTACTGTGCTATGAAATTTTGGGGGTGGTGAAATGATGGTTCTAGAACATGTTGGATTTTGCTCTAAGTACTATTCAACACGAATCCAGCTGATCTAAACCATTGGATCTAACAGCCCAACGGTCGGGATTGGTGCTATGGATCCAATTCAAAATTGCTCCATTATACTAGTGGAGACAATACAGCCTACAATGCTATGATAATTTGGGGGTGGTTACATGATGGTTCTAGAACATCGTGGAGTTTGCTCTAGGTACATTCAACACGAATCCAGGTGCTCTAAACCATTGGATCTAACAGCCCAACGGTCAGAATTGGTGCTAAGGATCCAATTGAAAGTTGCTCCATTATAATAGTAGAGATTGAGATATGATGTTGATTTGGTCATCCTTTGAATAACCTTCATTCTCGATACTTGGAAAGGAAGATAAAAATTTGAAAGTTTGAATTCTACTACTTTTTGCAGCCAATGCCTGGTTCCTTCATGTGTACACTAACGCACACGCCGGAGACACAAGTGAGCCGCCGTACCAAGACACACATGCGCAGCGCTGTGGATGATGGAGTGCAGAGATGGATGGTGATGCAGCGACTAAGCGTGAAAAAAATAAATTTGTTTTGCTTTGAGTGCACATAAGTCCTGAAATTTACTAGACTGTGTACGCTGTAAAGGCCATAGTACCTCATGTCAGGAACCCATCGTAATTCTGCTCTGACATTGCATCTCCTTCAAGTGCGTCATGCTGCCCTCCCGCCCTAACTCCCTTTTATTCTCCGAGCTCCTCTTGCGCTTCAGTTTTTTCCCTCATCTCACTAGTACCTCCGTCCCAAAGCTTAAGGCCCCGTTTGGAATGCAGGAATGCAAAACACAAGAATAGAAAAATGCAGGAATTAAGATATCATGTAAGCTGAGGAATCAATACCACAGTAATTTTTTTAGGGTTTAGTTTGGATGTCACAGAGGAACACCACATGAATTGTAGACACAAGGAGATGAAACATGAGGTTAGACCTCATGTTATTTTTCCTAGAAAATTCCTATGAAATAGCCTATACCATAGGAATTTCAAAGGAATCTTAGATTCCTATTCCTTTGTTCCAAACAACACCATAATAATTTTTCCTATAGGAATCCTATCCTCCAAAAATCCTATGATTTTCCTTTGTTCCAAACAGGGCCTAAGGCTTTTTTTTGATAAGTCAAGCTACGAAAAGTTTGACCAAACTTCTAAAAAAAATATCAAGAACTACCGTATGATATTAGTAGATACCATGTGAATATATGTTACATGATGTATCAAAGGGTATGTATTTCATATTGTAAATATTAATATATTTTTCTACAAACCAGGTCAAACTTTGCATAGTTTGACTTTTTAAAAAATAGGCCTTGAGCCTTGGATGCAGGTACTACTAGTGTTTAGTACTCCGTCCCGGAACTTAAGTCTTGATATATAGACTTCGTGGGTCCCTTTAGACGATGTTAGGAAAATTGAAGAGGAATCGACCGCGCTTACTTGTAGTTCAAATTTGACCTAATTTCTTTAAATCGACAAAAAGTTATTTAAGTGGGCACGGTTCACTAGGGAATCTTGAAATGTGCTAAGACTAGGGAATTGTAAAAAAACATGGTCCCCACGTTTTCTGAAAACCGAGTGGTGGTACTTTTTTTGGACCAACGTATGTCCCGAGGGAGCGAAATTCTTCAATTAATTAACACGGTAAGTGGATCTATACATGTTACACCAAGGACCTAAAAAAACAAAAAATACATCCAAGTCCATACATTTAGCACAAAGGACACTAAAATCAAATGCTTGAAAATTTTGGTAACATGGTCTATAGAAACGAGGGGGAGATTCTAGAATGATGGAGAAGTGTGTTTTGAGGTTTGTGCATAGTATTTCATTGTGATGAAGATTATCAATAGAATCTTCCGGATGCTAGAATGGAAAAGAAGATCCAACAGCTAGAAATGTTGGGATCCGTGAGTCTTGATCCAACAATTAATATTCAAAGTTTTGTGTACACCTTATAGTGTTAAGATAGTGGTAATGGTAAGACTAGTACTTGCTTAACAAAAGAAAACAGCGCACTTCTCACTTTCAACGGATCTTGTTGAAGAAGATGCACGAATCTACCAGATGCAGGTACTATATCATAAACTATATATGATGTCAATATGGTCATGACCTTGGCTATTCGGGTCGAAACCAGGAATGTTCATACACCATAGGCCAATACACATTGTCAAGCAGCGAGAGTATTTTTTGTATTTAAATGTGTCAAACCACATGTTTCTCATTTTTTCTTAGCACTAAATAGTGTATGAATAACTTTGAATATTGACCGTTAGATCAAGACGCAAATCTCAACATTGTCAGACATTCGATATTCATTATTTCTATTTTAGCATCAAGAAGATACTATTGATAGTTTTTCTTTTCTTATCTTACCACTACTAGTAAAAGGCGCATGCGACACACGTATATACTATATTAAGTGTTATTTAACAAACATTAATTTTTTATTAACGAATAGTCTTGTTAGAGAAAAAATAGATACATTAAGTCTATTAATAATATATCTACACATATTGAGAATACAACCTACTGTGGTATGAAATTTTGGGGGTGGTGACATGATGGTTCTAGAACATGGTGGAGTTTTCTCTAGGTACTATTCAACACGAATCCAGCTGCTCTGAACCATTGGATCTAACAGCCCAACGGTCACGATTGGTGTTATGGATCCAATTCAAAACTGCTCCATTATCTCTAACTATTATAATGGAGCAGTTTTGAATTGGATACATAGCACCAATCCTGACCATTGGGCTATAAGATCCAATGGTTTAGAGCAACTGGATTCATGTTGAACAGTACCCAGAGAAAACTCCAGCATGTTCTAGAACCATCATACTTTAAGTCTTGTTAGAGAAAAAATGCATACATTAATAAGTCTATTAATAATAACTATCTACACATATTGAGAATACAACCTACTGTGCTATGAAATTTTGGGGGTGGTTACATGATGGTTCTAGATCATGCATGGTGGAGTTTGCTCTAGATACTATTCAACACGAATCCAGCTACTTTTAACCATTGGATCTAACAGCGCAACGGTCAGGATTGGTGTTATGGATCATATTCGAAACTGCTCCATTATAGTAGTAGAGATAGAGATATAGTATACGAATAACTTTGCATATTGACCGTTGGATCAAGACTCACGAATCCCAACATTTCCAGCCCTTGGATCTTCTGTTCCGTTCTAGCATCTAGAAGATTCTGTTAATAGTCTTCATCATATTGAATGTTATGCACAACACTCAAAACACACTTCTCCATCATTCTAGAATCTTCTCCCTCATTTCTCTAGACCATGTTACCAAAATTTTCAAGTTTTATATAACTAATAATCATTGACTTCTACATGATATACAAAGTACAAGAACGAAATATACACCCATACATTGTAGATGTTGATCAAATTTTTATTTTTTCTCCTTTACCTATTACAATTTTATATAGTGATGATATATCATACGTCTATTATCTCAGTCTCACGTGTAGGGCACATTTAACTTACTCTTTTATATATAGTGTGCGGACAACTTTGAATATTACTAACCGCTAATTAATGACCCGCGAATCCCAACATTGCTACTAGTTATTGGATCCTCTAATCGATTCCACCATCTAGAAGATACTATTGATAGTCTTTGTTATCTTATCTTACCACTATATAATGTACGAATAACTTTGAGTATTAACTATTCGATCAAGACTCGCAAATCCAACCACTTCTAGCCATTGGATCTTCTTTTTTCGATTCTACCATATGGTGGTACTTTTTTGACTAATAAGGTATATGTCCCGAGGGAGCGAGATTCTTCAATTAATTAACATGGTAAGTGGATGTGTACATGTTACACCAAAGACCTCAAAAAATGAAAAATACATCCAAGTTCATACATTTAGCACAAAAGAACCTAAGGTCAAATACTTGCAAATTTTGGTAACATGGTCTATAGAAACAAGGGGGAGATTCAAGAATGATGGATAAGTGTGTTTTGAGGTTTGTACATATAGCATTTCATTGTCATGAAGACTATCAAGAGAATCTTGTAGATGTTGGAATGGAAAAGAAGATCCAACGGCTGGAAATGTTAGGATTCGTGAGTCTTGATCTAATAATTAATATTCAAAGTTTTTCGTACACCATATAGTGTTAAGATAGTGGTAATGGTAAGACTAGTACTTGCTTAACAAAAGAAAACAGCGCACTCCTTACTTTGAGCGTATCTTGTTGAACAAGATGCACGAATCTACTAGATGCCGGAACTGTATCATAAACTATACTAGTAAGTTGCATGTGCCTTGCACGTGAGACTCAGATAGTAGACGTATGACATATGATCATCACTATATAAAATTATAATTGGTAAAGCATAATAAATTATAAATTCTACCAACATCTATAAAGTATGGGTGTTTTTTGGTCCTTATACTTTCTATCATCATATATAAGTCAAAGATTATTAGCTACCTAACACATGAAATTTTTGATAACATGGTCTAGAGAAACAAGGGAGAAGATTCTAGTATGATGGAGAAGTGTGTTTTGAGGTTTTTGCAGAGCATTCATTATGCCGAAGACTATATCAATAGAATCAATGGTTTAGAGAAGTTGAATTCGTGTTGAATAGTACCTAGAGGAAACTCTAACATGCATGTTCTAGAACCATCATGTCACCACCCCCAAAATTTCATAGCACAATAGGTTGTATTCTCTCTACTACTATAGTTGAGTAGTTTTGAATTGGATCCATAGCACCAATCCTAATAGTTTGGTATTAGATCTAATGGTTCAGAGCAACTGGATTTGTGTTGAATAGTACGTACATAGAGAAAACTATTAATAATAACTATCTACACATATTGAGAATACAACCTACTATGCTATGAAATTTTGGGGGTGGTGACATGATGGTTCTAGAACATGATGGAGTTTGTTGTAGGTACTATTCAACACGAATCGAGCTTCTCTAAACCATTGGATCTAGCAGCCCAACGGTCAGGATTGGTGCTATGGATCCAATTCAAATTAAAACTGCTACAATATAGTAGTAGAGATATGATGTCAATATGGTCATGACCTTGGTTGTTCAGGTCAAAGCCAGGAATGTACATACACCATTGGCCAATACACATTGTGACGAAGCCAAAGCATTTTTTTGGTACTCAAGGGTGTCAAAACACATGTTTCTCATTTTTTTCTTAGCACTATATAGTGTACGAATAACTTCGAATGTTGACCGTTGGATCAAGATGCGAATCCCAACATTGTCAGATGTTGGATCTTCATTTACATTTTAGCATCGAGAAGATACTATTGATAGTCTTTCTTTTCTTATCTTACCACTATTTTTTACATACAGTGTGCAAACAACTTTGAATATTGACTACTGATTCATGACCCGCGAATCCCAACATTGCTGCTAGTTATTGGATCCTCTAGTCCATTCCATCATCTAGAAGATACTATTAATAGTCTTTGTTATATTATCTTACCACTATATAATGTACGGATAACTTTGAGTATTGACCATTGGATTAAGACTCGCGAATCCCAACAATGTTAGCCGTTGGATCTTCTTTTTTCCATTCTACCGGGTGGTGGTACGTTTCTCTACTACTATAATGGAGCAGTTTTGAATTGGATCCATCACACCAATCTGACCGTTGGGCTATTCGATCCAATGGTTAAGAACAGCTAGATTGGTGTTCAATAGTACCTAGAGCAAACTACAACATGTTCTAGAACCATGATTTCACCACCCCAAAAGTTTCTTAGCATAGTAGGATGTATTCTCAATAAGGGTAGATAGTTATTACTAACAGACTTAATGTATGCATTTTTTTTTCTCTAGCAAGAATATTGGTTAATAACAACTTAACATTTGTTAAATCACATTTCATAGCACTTTATCATTATCAATTTGTTTTCACCCATCAACTCAGTCATCCACATAGGGCCCACATATTGGGGAGGTCGTGGTCGCCTTAAACGCACCACAAAATTTTAACTGGGCCATGGAGTGTGGGAAGTAGAGTCAGCATTCCATCCGATCGCTTACCCTAGTCATTGTCATGGATATGTGCCACACGCATCGGTTTCATCAACGACTTTGATTGTACCCTCATTTCGGTAATCTGCCACATTAATCTCGGATCACCTCCTTCCTATTTAATCTCTCCCCTTGCCCGCACCAAACCATCTCTAATCCCCCTCTTCTAGCAACCATTTCCGTCCTCGTCTATAATCCATGGCCACCTTCCGGCAGCCGCCCGCCGTACCGGAGTGCAAAGACCCCGACATCGCCGCATAGGAGGACAATACCATGCGCATTTGGGCTTTCTCCCCGCGGAGAAAAAAGTGGCAGATGGCATGCGCCTTCCTCGATGATGGGTACGGTCACTGCAAGTACCAGATGTACGTCCTCTACGACAATCCGGACGAGAAGTTGAAGGTCAAGTTCGTCAACTTCAGGGACGGCCATCTCCTCTATAGCCAGACCTTCCACTGTGGCTGCGAGATGGTGGTGTTCGTTGGTGCCAACATTGTCACCAACTACTGGAACCCATTCCCAAACAACAACAACTTCATCCACAGTGTTCTCCCAGAGCTGCCGATGGCTCCGGAGGTGCCGCCTCATTATCCAACAGTGCCGCCGATTTCTCAGGAGGTGCCACCGCCTTATCCGGAGGTGCCGATGAGTTAGGAGCCGGCTCTGTCGCTGGAGCTGTCGTTGGTGCCGATGTCAAGAGCTACCGCTACGGCGCGGACTAGGTGCTAGGAGGCGCCGGACCTGCACTAGTTCAGCAACGAGTCCTATATATTTAAACTTGTGTTGTTATGTTAATGGTTGAATGAAGTTTCTTCTGGTACTACTCATCATAAAAAAGTTTCTTTTGGTACTACTCATTGTACCTGTTAGTACTAGTAGTACTACGAATGAAGATCTGATGAATATCCTTCCCCCCGGATGTTTATGAAGGAAGTGAAAATTTCGAAACCGGGAAAGTTTGATTTTCTACTCTATTGTAAGGACCAAAATGGTTCCCACCAACGCAGCTGACGACCACGCAAGACAAAGACACACAAGGCAAGTTGTTGGTCGATGCATGTGCGCAGCGCCACGTTGTGACGAGGGAGAGATCAGCCGGCCGGGGTGTGGGGTGGTGATGGGGGAGTGAAGGAGAGAGAAAACACATTTTTTGCATGCATATATATTGTGGTCCTGAAATTTACTCTACTCATCGCACCGCCTTCAAATCCTCCTGTTTGTAGCTCTCTTGCTGCCTCCTCTGTGCTCATAGTCTCTTCTCGCTCATTATTTTTTTAACAGAAAAAAGGAAATAAATTCTTCTTACTTGCTTTTCAGAAAATAAATTCCTGTCACTTGGAAAATTGAAATTGATTACTTTTTGTTTTAATATTTGTGATCGTTCTCAAAAGATGGCCAAATTTTTCATCATGCAAATTCTTGGATATGGGATCATCAGAATAAAGTCTGATGTAGAGATACAGCCTTGACCTTGTGGTCGTTCGCCTTGAAATCTGATATGTTTTCATACTCCTTGACAACCATGCTTAAATGTGTTGAAATTTGACCACTTACTTTTAGGTTAGCATTTTACACGGTCAGTGGGAGTACATTCTACATCAAGGATCTAAAAAAGGGAAAATTACATCGAGGTCCACACATTTAGCACAAATAACCCTAAAATTGAGCAAAGAAAATAGTCAGTTTTGGCTCCTCGAGAGAGTAGCTGATCGAGACACACTCTTCATACTACTTCATCTTAGATTGTTTTCAAAGTATGGCCAAATTTATCGGCATGCAAATTATTGGATATGGGATCATCAGCATTAAGTCTAATGTAGAGATATGGCCTTGACCTTGTGGTCGTTCGCCTTGAAATCCAAGATTTTTTCATACTCATTGACAAATATGCTTAAATACTTTGAAATTTCACCACTTACTTTTAGGTTAGTAGTTTACACGATCGGTGGGAGTACATTCTACATCAAGGACCTAAAAAAGGGAAAATTGCATCGAGGTCCACACATTTAGCACAAAAGACCCTAAAATTGAGCAAAGAAAACAATCGGGTTTGGCTCCTTCTCGAGAGAGGAGCTGATCGAGCCACACTCTTCATACTACTTCATCTTCGGTTGTTTTCAAAATATGGCCAAATTTGTCGGAATGCAAATTCTTGGATATGGGATCATCAACATAAAGTCTGATGTAGAGATATGGCATTGACCTTGTGGTCGTTCGCCCTGAAATCCAAGATTTTTTTCATACTCGTTGACAACTATGCTTAAATTCATTGAAATTTCACCACTTACATTTAGTTTAGCATTTTACATGGTCAGTGGGAGTACATTCTACATCAAGGACCTAAAAAGGGGAAAATTACATCGAGGTACACACATTTAGGACAAAGGAACCTAAAATTGAGCAAAGAAAACGGTCGGGTTCGGCTCCTTCTCGAGAGAGTAGCTGATCGAGCCACACTCTTCATACTACTTCATCTTCGATTTTGTTCAAAATATGGCCAAATTTGTCGGCATGCAAATTCTTGGATACTGGATCATTAGCATAAAATCTGATGTAGAGATATGGCCTTGACCTTTTGGTCGTTCGGCTTGAAATCCAAGGATGTTCATACTCGTTGACAACTATAAGATAAAATTCATTTAAATTTCACCACTTACTTTTAGGTTAGAATTTTACATGAGCGGTGGGAGTATGTTTTACAACAAGGACCTAAAAAGGGGAAAATTTACATCGAGGTCTATACATTTAACACAAAGGACCCTAAAATTAAGCAAGCAAAATAGTTGGGTTCGGTTCCTTCTGGAGAGAGTAGTTGATCGAGCCACACTCTTCATAATACTTCATCATCGATTGTTTTCAAAATATGGCCAAATTTGTCGGCATGCAAATTCTTTGGATATGGGATCATCAGCATAAAGTATGATGTAGATATGGCCTTGACCTTGGTCGTTCGTCTTGAAATACAAGAATGGTTCATACTCGTTTACAACTAAGCTTAAATTCGTTCAAATTTCACCACTTACTTTTAGGTTAGAACTTTACATGGCGCTTGGAGTACATTTTACATCAGGGACCTCAAAAAAGAAAAAATTACATCGAGGTCCATACATTTAGCATAAAGGACCCTAAAAGGAAATTTTTTGGTTCGGCTCCTTCTTGAGAGATTAGCTGATCTGAGCCAAACTCTTGATACTACTTCATCTTCGATTGTTTTCAAAACATGGCCAGATCTACTGCCACGCAAATTCTCTGACATGGGATCATCATCATCATATAAAGTATGATGTTTATATTGCCTTGACCTTTCTCATTCGGCTTGGAATCCAAGAATGTTCATACTCGTTGATAAGTAAGCGTAAAATTGTCTAAATTGCACCACTTACACTTTTAGACCTAAAAGGGGGAAATTATATTGAGGTCCATACATTTAGCACATAGGACCCTAAAATTAAGCAAGGAAAATAGTCGGGTTCGGCTCCTTCTCGAGAGAGTCATACTCTTCATACTACTTCATCTTCGATTGTGTTCAAAATATGGCCAAATTTGTCGGCATGCAAATTCTTGGATATGGGATCATCAGCATGAAGTATGATGTAGATATGGCCTTGACCTTGGTGGTTCGTCTTGAAATACAAGAACGCTTCATACTCGTTGACAACTAAGCTTAAATTCATTTAAATTTGACCACAATATTTTTAGGTTAGAACTTTACAGGGTCGATTGAAGTACATTTTACATCACGGACCTCAAAAAAGGAAAAATTACATCGAGCTCAATATACATATAGCATAAAGGACCCTAAAATAAAAAAATCTAGTTTGGCTCATTCTCGAGAGATCAGCTAATCTGGGCCAAACTCTTAATACTACTTCCTCTTCGATTGTTTTCAAAACATGGCCAAATCTGTTGCCATGCAAATTCTCTAACATGGGATCATCAGCACAAACTATAATGTTGATATGGCCTTGACCTATGTCATTCGGCTTGAAATCCAAGAATGCTCATACTCATTAACGAGTAAGCTTAAAATCGTCGAAATTTCACCACTTACACTTTTAGACCTATAGGGGGATATTACATCGAGGTCCAGACATTTAGCAAAAAGGACCCTAAAATTAAGCAAGGAAAACGGTCGGGTTCAACTCCTTCTCTAGAGAGCAGTTGATCGAGCCATACTCTTCATACTACTTCATTTTCAATTATTTTCAAAATATGGCCAAATTTGTCGGCATGCAAATTCTTGGATATGGGATCATCAACACAAAGTCTGATGTAGATATGGCCTTGACCTTGGTCATTCGTCTTGAAATACAAGAATGGTTAATACTCGTTGACAACTAAGCTTAAATCCCTTTAAATTTCACCACTTACTTTTAGGTTAGAACTTTACACGGTCGATCCGAGTACATTTTACATCAGGGACCTCAAAAAAGAAAAAATTACGTTGAGGCCCATATACATTTAGCATAAAGGACCCTAAAAGAAAAAAAATTGGTTTGGCTCATTCTCGAGAGATCACCTGATCTGAGCCAAACTCTTTATACTACTTCCTCTTTGATTGTTTTCATAACATGGCCAGATCTGTTGCCATGAAAATTGTCTAACATGGGATCATCAACATAAAGTATGATGTTGATATGGCCTTGACCTTGGTCATTCGGCTTGAAATCCAAGAATGTTCATACTTGTTGACAACTAAGCTTAAATTCATTTAAATTTCACCATTTACTTTTAGGTTAACATTTTCCACGGTCGATGGGAGTACATTTTACATCAAGGACCTAAAAAGGGAAAATTATTACATCGAGGTCCATACATTTAGCACAAAGGACCCTAAAAGGAAAACTTTCTAGTTGGCTCCTCGAGAGATCAGCTGATCTAAGTCAAACTCTTTATACTACTTCTTCTATGATTGTTTCAAAATATGGCTAAATATGTTGCCATGCAAACTCGCTGATATGGGGTCATCAACATAAAGTATGATGTTGATATGCCCTTGATCTTGATCATTCGGCTTGAAATCTAAGAATGTTCATACTCGTTGACAAGTATGCTTAAATTCGTTTAAATTTCACCACTTACACTTTTTGGTTAGATTTTAAACGGATCGTGGGAGTACTAGATTTTACACCAAGGACATAAAAAGGGATAATTACATCGAGGTCCATACGTTTAGCACAAAGGACCCTAAAACCAAGAAGGGAAAAAAGTAGGGTACGGCTCCTTCTCGAGAGAGCAGCTCATTGAGCCATACTCTTCAGACTAGTTTTGAATAAGGTATATATCCTGAGGGAGCGATATTCTTCAATTAACTAACACCGTAAGTGGATGTGTACATGTGTTACACCAAGGACCTCAAAATAATGAAAAATACATCCAAGTCCATACATTTAGCACAAAGGACCCTAAAGTCAAATACTTGAAAATTTTGGTAACATGGTCTATAGAAACGAGGGGAAGATTATAGAATGATGGAGAAGTGTGTTTTGAGGTTTGTGCATATATCATTTCATTGTGATGAAGACTATCAACAGAATCTTCTAGATGCTAGAATGGAAAAGAAGATCCAATAGCTTGAAATGTTGGGATTCGTGAGTCTTGATCCAACAATTAATATTCAATGTTTTGTGTACACCATAAGTGTTAAGATAGTGGTAATGGTAAGACTAGTATACTTACTTAACAAAAGAAAACAGCACACTGCTCACTTTCTGCATATCTTGTTGAATAAGATGGACAAATCTACCAGATGCGGGAACTGTATCGTAAACTATATATGATGTCAATATGGTCATGAGCTTGGCTGTTCGGGTCAAAACCAGGAATGTTCATACACCGTAGGCCAATACACATTGTGAAGAAGCTAGAGCATTTTTTTGGCATTCAAATGTGTCAAAACACATGTTTCTCATTTTTCTTAGCATTTTATAGTGTACGAATAACTTTGAATATTGACCGTTGGATCAAGACTCGAATCCCAACATTGTGAGATGTTGGATCTTCATTTCCATTTTATCATCGAGAAGATACTATTGATAGTCTTTATTTTCTTGTCTTACCACTATTATATATAGTGTGCGGACAAAAGTATGAAAATTAATTTGTGCAAATTCGTTAAAATTACATGTCTGTATTTTTTAATAAATATATGCATGTATTTGAACTACTAATGACTGGCAAAATGTTTTTATTGTCTAGTGTCTAAAAAATTAAACATAGTTGAAAACTGGGTGTAAGTGTGAGATGTTTTCTTTTCTATGTTGTTTTGGAGCACTGTTGTCCATCGGATGCATATTGGATGGTAGATACAGGGGACATGTTGATCCGAGTATTTATTTTCTATGTTGCTTTGGAGCACTTTTATCCATCGGATGAATATTGGATGGTAGATACAGGGGGCATGTTGATCCGAGTCCCCCTAGAAGTGGGCACATGCAGTAGTAGTTGAACAATTTCAGAAAACACTTAAAATCCAAAATATAAACATTAGCAGCAAAGATAGTTTACGGCCAAAATACACCCTTCCTAGTGCCAAAAGAGACCCTGCCGCCGACTTCTACTACATTAACTAGTAAAAGAGTGGTACTTATCTACAACTAAATTAACTAGTAATACATCATTACCATCGCATTAGCATCACCTAGACGAAGATTAAGATCAATACATCTCATCGATGCAAACATAGAAAGACAACACCTTGATCGTCTGGTACTGTCCATCAGCCACGGTAATGTACCGCGGTGACACCGTGAGGAATGTATGATCTTCGAGGCCAACACTGCCGAGCAACATGCAGCTCGTTAGCTCAATGACCCCATTAAGGGTGTCCGTCGAGAAGTCCGCCGTTGACTGTGGGCTAGTCGCGCACAGCTTCACCCTATACGAGGGCAATGAGCACGAGGCCGCCCTAACGCACACCGAGGAAAAAGTGGTGGCCTGGACGAGCTCGCCATGATGAGGCTGAACACGGTAGCGTCATCACCGTAGACGATGACCATGGATGGCGAAAAGGATGGTAACGGCATCGTTACTATACACTACATGGGCTGGCCATACGATAGCTTATACTCTTATACCTTGCGGACGCCGTTGAGGTGCAAAAGGAGATCGACCGGCGAGACGGTGAATATGCAGCCGACCTCCATGCAGCTGCATGGGCTGTACGGGCACGCGGCCTTGTGGTCGTCGAGCTCGTGGTAGGCGACCATGCTGAGGTAGCAGTCATGGGGGCATATGACAGTTATCAGCGCTAGCTAGTCTTTGTCCATCACTAGCTAGCTCTTGGTGGAATCCGCCGACGCGCCTAGCGTTGGAGTGGTTCCCTGGAAGCTCGGCTCGCTGATGTAGTTCCCGTAGTCTAGAATTTTTATGCAGCATTGAGTTTTTTTGAACAAAGTCTGCAAAAAGTAGACATGTGAGAGTAAATCAGGCACTTATTACCCTGTATAGTAATATACCATACAAACAAATCCTACCCGTGTGAGTAGTAAGAAGTTCTACGCCTTTTTTTGGAAATGGAGAAGGTATACACCTAGAGAGAGACAGAGAAACTTGGGGCCTGGCGCAAAGTGTATAGTGTTGCGGGGGAGAGAACAAGGACTGCATGCATGTCTTCAACACCATCTACATTTTATTCTATTTGCTTGTCTCTTCTGGCTCTTTCTTTCTTGTCATGGCACACTCGTTTCTCTTCTCCATTTCTTTCTTGTGCTTAAAGCTTGTCCAGATACAGAGTACTAGTAGTAGCACATTTGAACTAGTACTCCAGTAATACGGAGTATATGTCTTTTTATACTCGAGTTGTACTACCAGTACTCCAATAGTAATACATATGTCTTCTTTTTACTATACTACTACTTCGGTAGGTAGGCATCTGCGGGCGGTGGGTGGCGGGCGACGGTGGCTATTTGTGGCTTTTTACACTCCAAGGGTGCGGGCGGTGGGCAGCGGTGGTAGTAGGGTTCTAGTAGTACGGAGTAGTACTCGAGTACTCTTGCTCACCGATTCATAAAGTACAACTTCAGTAGTGTACTGTAGTCCTGTACTGCTCAGATGCGGCTGTCATTATACCACGGTTCCTAGGGAGATGTCCGAGAGACAGGTGCTCACATGCACGTCCCAGGTGGGCACCGATGCCTAGCGATTGGATAAAGCCTTGATGCCTGAACACATAGCCAAGACAATTCATTTGGCTACTCTCTACTACGTACTATTTCTCGGTGTGTTTCGAAATTAACTTCACACATTGCGATAATCTGTTTAGTGGACCCACCACCAGGAAGTTAATGTATCGAGAACGAGTGAGAGTTTGGAAAGATTCAACTTTTTGCTAAGAAAATGCATTCTTAGAAATTTCACCGTGTTTTCAAAATAATCAAAAAGACTATGGCTGACCGTGTATTGAAATTTTGCCTGTGTTTCAAAATCAACTTCACACCTTGCGAAAATCTGTTCAGTGGACCCACCACCAGGCAGTCAATGTATCGAGACGAGTGAGAGTTTGGAAAGATTCAACTTCTTTCTAAGAATATGCATGCCTAGAAATTTCACCGTGTTTTGAAAACAACCAAAGAGACTATGACTCACCGTGTTTTGAAATTTTGGTTACGTTCAAAATTAACCTCACACCTTGCAATAATCTATTCACCGGACCCACCACAAAGCAGTTAATGTATCGAGAACAAGTGAGAGTTTGGAAATATTCAACTTATTGCTAAGAATATGCATTCCTAGAAATTTGACCGTGTTTTGAAAATAATCGAATAGACTATAACTCACAGTGTTTTGAAATTTTGCCCGTATTTTGAAATTAACTTCACGCCTTGCGAAATTGTTCAGTGGACCCACCACCAGGTAGTCAATGTATCGCGACGAGTGAGAGGTTGGAAAGATTCAACTTCTTGCTAAGAATATGCATGCCTAGAAATTTGACCGTGTTTTGAAAACAACCAAAGAGACTATGACTCACCTTGTTTTGAAATTTTGGCTGCGTTTCGAAATTAGCTTCACACCTTGCGATAATCTATTTAGTGGACCCACCACGAGGCAGCTAATGGATCAAGAACGAGTGAGAGTTTGGAAAGATTCAACTTATTGCTAAGAATATGTATGCCTAGAAATTTAACCGTGTTTTCAAAATAATCAAAGAGACTATGACTCACCGTGTTTGGAAATTCTGACGGTGTTTTGAAATTAACTTCATAGCTTGCGAAAATATGTTGAATTGACCCACCACTAGGCATTTAATGTATCGATACGAGTGAGAGTTTGGAAATATTCAACTTCTTGCTAAGAATATTCATGCCTAGAAATTTGACCGTGTTTCGAAAATAATCAAAGAGACTATGACTCACCGTGTTTTGAAATTTTGGCTGTGTTTTGAAATTAACTTCACACCTTGCCATGATCTTTCCAATGTACCTACCAGTTAGTCAATGTATCAAGAACGAGTGAGAGTTGTTTGGAAAGATTCAACTTCTTGCTAAGAATATGCATGCCTCAAAATTTGACTGTGTTTTGCAAACAACGAAAGAAACTATGACTCACCGTGTTTTGAAAACAACCAAAGAGACTATGACTCACCGTGTTTTAAAATTTTGGTTGCGTTTCAAATTAACTTCACACCTTGCAATAATCTATTCACTAGACCCACCACCAAGCAGTTAATGTATCGAGAACAAGTGAGAGTTTGGAAAGATTCAACTTCTTGCTAAGAATATGGATTCCTAGAAATTTGACCGTGGTTTGAAAATAATCGAATAGACTATGACTCACCGTGTTTTGAAATTTTGCTCGTATTTCGAAATTAACTTCACACCTTGCGAAATTTTTCAGTGGACCCACGAGTAGGCAGTCAATGTATCGCGACGAGTGAGTGGTTGGAAAGATTCAACTTCTTGCTAAGAATATGCATGCCTAGAAATTTGACCATGTTTTAAAAACAACCAAAGAGACTATGACTCACCGTGTTTTGAAATTTTGACTGCGTTTCGAAATTAACTCCACACCTTGCGATAACCTATTTAGTTGACCCACCACCAGGCAGGGAATGTATCGAGAACGAGTGAGAGTTTGGAAAGATTCAACTTCTTGGTAAGATTATGTATGACTAGAAATTATACCGTGTTTTCAAAATAATCAAAGAGACTATGACTCACGGTGTTTTGAAATTTCGACGGTGTTTTGAAATTGACTTCACACCTTGCGAAAATATGTTCAATGGACCCACCACCAGGCAGTTAATGTATCGATAAGAGTGAGAGTTTGGAAAGATTCAACTTCTTGCTAAGAATATGCATGCCTAGAAACTTGCCCGTGTTTTGAAAATAATCAAAGAGACTATGACTCACCGTGTTTTACAATTTTGGCTGTGTTTCGAAATTAACTTCACACCTTGCCATGATCTGTCCAGTGGACCTACCAGTTAGTTAATGTATCGAGAACGGGTGAGAGTTGTTTGGAAAGATTAACCTTCTTGCTAAGAATATACATGGCTCAAAATTTGACAGTGTTTTAGAAACAACCAAAGAGACTATGCCTCAACGTGTTTTCAAATTTTGGCTCTGTTTTGAAAGTAACTTCACACCTTGCAATAATCTGTTCAGTGGACCCACCAGGCAGTCAATGTATCGAGAACGAGTGAGATTTGTTTGGCAAGATTCAACCTCATGCTAAGAATATGCATGCCTCGAAATTTGACTTTGTTTTGGAAGCAATCAAAGAGACTATGACTCACCGTGTTTTGAAATTATTGCTGTGTTTCGAAATTAACTTCACACCTTGCGATATTCTATTCAGTGGACCCACCACAAGGCCACAGTCAATCTATCAAGAACGAGTGAGAGTTTCGAAAGATTCAAATTCTTTCTAAGAATATGCATGCCTAGAAATTTGACCGTGTTTTGAAAATAATCAAAGAGAGTATGACTCACCGTGTTTTGAAATTTTGCCCATGTTTCAAAATTAATTTCACACCTTGTAAAAATCTATTCCGTGGACCCACCACTAGGTAGTCAATGTAACGAGACGACTGAGAGTTTGCAAAGATTCAACTTCTTGCTAAGAATATGCATGCCTAGAAATTTCACCGTGTTTTGAAAACAACCAAAGAGACTATGACTCACCGTGTTCTGAAATTTTGGCTGCGTTTCAAAATTAACTTCACACCTTGCGATAATCTATTCAGTGGACCCACCAGGGAGTCAATGTATCGAGAACGAGTGAGAGTTGTTTGGCAAGATTCAACTTCTTGCTAAGAATATGCATGCGTCAAAGTTTGACCATGTTTTGCAAACAACGAAAGAGACTATGACTCACCGTGTTTTGAAATTAACTTCACACCTTGTGAAATTGGTCACTGGACCCACCACCGGGCAGTCAAAGTATCGTGATGAGTGAGAGGTTGGAAAGATTCAACTTATTGCTAAGAATATAGATGCCTAGAAATTTGATCGTGTTTTGAAAACAACCATACAAACTATGACACACCATGTTTTGAAATTTTGGTTGTGTTTCGAAATTAACTTCACACCTTGCGATAATCTATTTAGTGGACCCACCACCAGGCAGTTAATGTATCGAGAACGAGTGAGAGTTTGGAAAGATTCAACTTGCTGCTAAGAATATGCAAGCCTAGAAATTAACCGTGTTTTCAAAATAATCAAAGAGACTATGACTCACCTTGTTTTGAAATTTTGGCTGTGTTTCGAAATTAACTTCACACCTTGCCATAATCTATTAAGTGGACCCACCAGGAAGTCAATGTATCGAGAATGACTGGGAGTTGTTTGGAAAGATTCAAATTATTGGTAAAAATATGCATGCCTCGAAATTTGACCATGTTTTGGAAACAATCAAAGAGACTATGAATCACCGTGTTTTGAAATTTTGGCTATGTTTCGAGAATAACTTCACACCATGCGATAATACGTTTAGTGGACCCACCACCAGGCCGCAGTCAATGTATCAAGAACGAGTGAAAGTTTGGAAAGATTCAACTTCTTGCTAAGAATATGCGTGCCTAGAAATTTGACCGTGTTTAAAAAAATCAAAGAGACTATGACTCACCGTGTTTTGAAATTTTGGCTATGTTTCGAGATTAACTTCACACTATGCGCTAATCTGTTTAATGGACCCACCACCAGGCCGCAGTCAATGTATCGAGAACAAGTGAGAGTTTGGAAATATTCAACTTCTTGCTAAGAATATGCATGCCTAGAAATTTGACCGTGTTTTGAAAATAATCAAAGAGACTATGACTCACCATGTTTTGAAATTTTGCTCATGTTGCGAAATTAACTTCCATCTTGCGAAAAATTTCTTAGTGGACCCACCACCAGGAAGTCAATATATCGAGACGTGTGAGAGTCTGGAAAGATTCAACTTCTTGCTAAGAATATGTATGACTAGAAATTTCACCGCGTTTTGAAAATAATAAAAGAGACTGTGACTCACCATGTTTTGAAATTTTTCCCATGTTTCAAAATTAACTTCACACCTTGCAAAAATCTTCTTAGTGGACCCACCACCAGGCAGTCAATGTATCGAGACTTATTTATCTTGAGTGCACTAATGTTGCAAATGAGATTGTGTGAAGTTTTGTATGAAGGAAAATTTTCAGGTGTATGGAAGGAATGAGTAATGAGATGAAGGATGGACTAAAGCTCTAGCTTGGGGATGCCACGCGTGACACCCCAAGATATATCTAAGAAGTACAAGCGTCAAAGTATGGGGATGCCCAAGGCATTCCCTTCTTCATCAATAAAAATTTCAGGTTTCTTCCAAACGCTTCATTTTTATTGTTTCATGCACAATTGTGTTGTTCTTGGAGCGTCTTCTTTTTCGTTTTGGTTTTGGTTTTGGTTTTCCTTGTTTTGCTTAGTTTGCTGAATAAATTGGTTGGACCCCCTATTTCATATATTGGTTTGCAAATAGTTTGGTTTTGTTTGGAAAAGAGTAGGAAAGTTCATACTTATGTGGTAAAAAGAGCTTGTTTTTGACTGTGGCCTATGCTTTGTCATGCCATGCTTGATATTGTTTTGGATTTATACTTAGTATTCTTTGCTATAGCATGAATTGTTATAAACAATTGATATTGCTTAATGTGCCTTGGATGAATCATGCGTTGTTTTAGCATATTAAAGCATAGTATAGTGGTATTCTCCTTTGATGCTTTATTTGGGTTGACTTGGCGCATGCTCACACCATGTTATGACTATCCAAAGTCACCATAGCCTTTATGATCCTTTAGTTTTCAACTTGTAGTATCACTTTATGCTTTGATCAATGATGTTTTGTCGCTCTGCATGATTATGGTCATTATTGCTCTCTTAGTTTGTCGCTCCCAGTCTTTTGCTAGCCTCCACAACAAAGTATGAGTTCCACTCATCCATCCAACTCCCTAAACCAAGTTATTCCAAAGAGTCCACCATACCTACCTACTAGCTTATTCTATTCCCAGTATATTCATGCTTTTGTTTACCTTCCACTTGTTATGAGAAAACTAGTGATTAAAGCTCTCACGAACTTGACGGCACACTTTACTTTATTGCCTCTAATAAACTTGAACCATTGGGTCGTTCTTTGTTGCGTATATGCTTGCTCTTTATAAGTTGAAATTAGCAGAACCATGTACCATGGGGAACGCTTTCAACATTGCACTTGTACTTTGTACCCCGTTGATATCATGTTCTTTTGCTTACGGATCCCGGCGGTGTGAAATAAAAGTGGAACTTGTAAGATCATGTAGTTTGTATGTGTGTTAGAGAAACGCCTGGGCCGCTAGCCTAAGCCATGCCTAATCATGGTGGCAACTTGCAACATCACCATAATGAGCACTCTATAAAGCATCCTCAATAAAAACCTATGCAAATAGCAAATAAAAAGATCGTTGAGATGCTCATTGTCTGCTTGCCTTGTCATTTTGATTATGGGAAAGCTCCCGTATCATGTGCAAGGGGTACCCCATTGGCGGTTCTTAATGATACACATATACTTACAATGACAAGAGCTTACTCGTGACTAAAGTTGAGTAGCATGAGGATCGGTCTTCGTAAGTAAGTGGTATGAGATTTTGGTTTATAACTTGTCAACCATATCCTCTTAGTTGTGTCACTTTAACCTTAATCACCTTCAAGATGCTTATGCTAGGGGCAATGAGAGCTGAAAACTACAAGTACCATAATTTTTGCAAGCTCTTTATGAGACTTGAATCCCTACTTCCTTTTACAAAAGGCCTTTCTTCCACCATTATATTGAGTCTCCACCATATATCTTTATGCACCTACTTTGAGCGCATAGTGGCCATTCTTAGTTCTATGTGCATTGTCCCAAGACTAGTTGATTGATGCATAACTTGTTATTGCTTGTTTTAAACTATTGTATCTAGTCACTCTTATGAACTTTGAAGGTGTCCTATGCATTTATATTTGCTACTCTATTGAGGGACAAGCTGAATACTATTATGCTATGTTTTCTTTATGTGAAACAAACAAACGTCTTGCAAAGCATTGTTATTCATGAATCTTTTGTTGGTGTGTTTTCATGTTGCATCATAATTTCTTTGCTTATTGCTAGAACTTTGTCTTTCATGTTATGATTGAAGTACTATGATCCCAGCTTTGAATGTTTTGCAAATACTTTGATCAAGTCTTTGATGGTGCATGTCACCTCAAAAATTATTCTTTCTTTTTATCACTTACCTACTCGAGGACAAGCAGGAGTTAAGGTTGGGGATGTTGATACATTGCAAATGTATCTATAATTTTTGATATTCCATGCTTCTTTTTATCCACTTTCTTGTGTTTTGTTCCAACTTTGGAGTACTTTTCTTATGATTTCTTGGACTAACCTATTAACAAGAGCCACTGTGCCAGCTGCCTTTTTTCTACTGTTTTTTGTTCCAAGAAAGTTAGAAAATGAATATTCTCGGAATTGGACGGGACAAAAGCCAAAGTGCCTATTTTTCTGGAAGGGATCAAGTGCCCGAATATGAGACGGAGAAGGCCCAGGGGCCGCCCACACCATTTGGCCGCGCGGCCAGGCTGGGCCCGCGGCAGGGGGTGGTGTGGTGGCTCCCGGCACCCCCTCGGCCTCTCCTTCCGCCTATATATTGCCCTCGGGACGAAAACCCTCAGTACCCAATGAAAAATCCACGAAAGAGTCTGTAGCCGCTGTCATCTCCATCTCTAGATCAGAAGGGATCTGAAGCTCTTCTCGGCACCCTGCCGGAGAGGGGAATTCACCTTGGGGGCCTTCTTCATCACCATGCAAGCCTCCGGTGTGATGCGTGAGTAGTTCATCCTTGGACTACGGATCCATGTAGTAGCTAGATGGCTGGTTCTCCTCCTTTGTGCTTTCATGTTTAGATCTTGTGAGCTCCGTTCATGATCAAGATCATCTATTTGTAATTCTGCATGTTGTGTTTGTGGGGATCCGATGGATATTGAGATGCTATTTCAGATTGATTATTGATTCTATCATGTCTTTGTTATTTGTGATCTTGCATGCTTTCCGTTGTTAGTAGCTATCTTGGCCAAGTAGATGCTAGCAACGCCAACAGTTAGTATTTATGCTCGATAGTGGGTTCATGCCTCTGGTAATCTAGGGAAGTGATAGAAATCTCTAAGGTACTAGATGTGCTGTTGCTACTAGGGAGAAAACAACAATCCTTTGTTCGTAGAATAATAATATTGTTTACTTTACACGTAGTTCGTAAAGCAATAATCTGTTGCTTGCAACTTAATACTGGAGCGGTTCGGATGATAACCTGAAGGTGGATTATTAGTCACAGATGTAGTTGGATGGCGGTCTATGTATTATGTTGTAATGCCCAATCAAGTCTCAAAGGAGTCAAGATGATTAGTATATGCATGTATTGCTTTCTCGGTGTTTGTCAATTGCCTCGCTCTAATTTATTCACCCAGCATGTTATCTATCTTAAGGAGAGCCACCTCTAGTGAACTATGGATCCCGGTCCTTGTCTTTTGCATACAATCTACAATATTTTACTACTTTGTGTTTACTTTCTGCAAACTTTTACTTCTTTCCATTTGATACGTTTAATCCTTTGTTTTCCGCAAAACACGGTGAGATTGACAACCTCATTGTTGGGGATATACTTTCTGGGTATCCACCCAGATCCTCACTGACCAGGGTGGCCCACTTCGGGTTAGAGCTTTGCTTCACGGGCGGCCTAGTTAGGGAGAGAAGACGGAGTCCAATCCGACTATGGGAAGGCCCAGAAGACATACCGACTTAGGCACATAATGTTACTTGTAGTTCAAGATGTACTCTGTAACCAACTCTTAGTCGTAGCCGTATTGATCTCTCCTGTAAACCCTAGGCCGAATATCTATATAAGCCGTCCTAGGGAGAGCCTTTAGGGCACACCTCAATAGTCTACAATCTCAACTCGCACAGGCGAAACCTTCGTTACCCATATTCCGGCTCTGCCATATTACTGGATTGCTAGCAGGAGTAGGGTCCGTCCAAAGCCGGCGGATTCGAACCTGGGTAAACTTGTGTGCTCACCGTCCCGGAAGCCCGTACGTCTCACACCCCTCTCTTCCGCATGCCTCGAGGACTCCCTCATTGCGTACTTGTCCTCCATCCGACGACAGTTGGCGCCCACCGTGGGGCAAGTGAGCTTTGGATCTGCGTTTCGAGTGGAATCTGCAAGAATCGGAATCGGCGAAACCATCGCCGTCGGTCGCATCCTCTATGCCAGCGACATCCCTCTCATCGTTCTCAACGAGACTTGGATTCTGGCTAGGGAGGCCGTGACTGCCTATACTATCTTATCTTTTGGCGAGATCGATGTTTACATCGGTTTCGTTGAACCTGCCCAACCCACCCCAGCGGTAATGATAGAGGCAGAAGAATCTTCTGGGTCCCCTTTGTCCGCGGAGGCGGCAGAGTTCCGGATCTCAAAAAACCGTAATCCCACCCAGCCCACACCAGTTGTGGAGATAGTGGAGAAATCTGAGCCTAAAGAAAACCTCACGGTTCAAATCGAATCTGGAGTGGATCTCCCTGGAGAAGCCGGATACTAGATCGACCCACCCGTGGAAGTCGAAATCCAGGAGGAGCATATCAACCACACTGATTCCGACTCTAACGATGTCGGGACAGACATGCCTTTCCTCAGGTGCACACTAAGATGTATGATACTGCAAGGCGCTAGCGCAGATGCAATCCTTGAAACCGTTAAAAGTTTCAATATGGCTAATCGCGAAAGCCGCAGGTACCTCAGGAAGCACGCATCACACTTTGTCGGATATGTTGGATCCGGATCCGGCTCTGCCGATGCTAGAGAAAACACCGACGTTCCCGCATCCTCGGATGAATCCATGACGTCGGCAGATTCCCAAAAGTTCTCCGTGGAATATGACGAGGAGTACAACTCCAAAGCTGCAGAAGATGGAGAAGCCATGGACGAAGGATCCGGGGAACACTCTCCCAAAACACAGGATGATATGGAAGTCGGAGACAATCCCGAAGTCTAGATGTCCGAAAGTACCGATCAGACCTTGACTCCGGGAAACGGACCCAAAGCCGTCTTTGCTACCGGCGCTGCCAAGAAGGCAAAGAAGAAGAACAAGAAAAACAAGACCCCGGTTAAAGACCCTCTGACAGAGGAGGTGATTGCCGAGGAATACGGGGAAGACTCAGATGGAGCACTTATCCCAGACAAGCCGAAAAAAGAGGCATCAGTGGATGGACACGTGATCACTGAAGGTGCGCGTAAACTCATCGATGCCGCGTTAACCACACTTATCTCTACAGCTGCAGACCTTACTGCAGATGAGCTGGACGAAAGGGCCCAAGCCCTAGAAGCGCGTCGTCAACAACTCCTTGATGAAGCCAAAAACATCGAGGTGGAGAAGAAGCGCATGTCAAACAAGAAGTATATTTCCCGTCTACGTCAGAAGACACGGAAGCGTCACATAGATGACAACCAATTCCCATGTGTCCGTGCTGTCCTTTTTGGAGATGAGATGGGAAAGCCACGGAAGGACAACAATGGAGATTCGGTTTACCCAACACCAGTGCAAAATACCGTGGCAGCTCGCGAAATTCTATCGGCCAATCCAGGACCAGAGGAGTTACGTTTGGGTATCAAGCTACTCAATAAGGGACTGGAGCAGCAAAAGGTCGCCCTGTCTGGAAGTCAAAAGCTGGTCTCGAATTCCGACCAATGTCACACAGATCCGGCATGGGCTGACGTAAGACCCCACTACGATCGGGCGCAGCATCGTCACCCCGAACGCAGGTAAGACAATTATTCAAGAACCGGATCGTCAGGACATCACCGCAGAACTCCGCATAATTGGAGCAACGTCGCTCCAGCGGCCGAGAAAGACGCGATCGCTGCACTGATTCCGAGGAATCCTCCCCGAAAAGGAGAGGATAAAGAGAAACGTCGGGAGGAGGATCGTCAGAAAATGCCGCCTCCTAGACATGAAAACCGTCCGTCTAAGCCTCACCATGGTGGGAACGACGGACGAAGGAACGACGGAAACCACGCTGCCACAAACCGGCAGGGGGCTCGTCATAGTCAAGGACCTCCCCGGAACCGAAATAATGACGCTCCGGACGGAGGCCGGCGATCAGCCGGAAACAACCCAGCTGCACCACCCTCTCCACAGCACAGTTATCACAACGGACCCCAAGGAGGTCAAGGAGGACGACATGGCGGAGGACATGGTGGCAGAAGCCGAAGTCCGGCTCCAAGGCACCGTAGCCACACCCGATATTCTGGACGATCCCTATCCCCAAACGACGCAAGGCACAGGATCAACTCCAACATAGAGGCTCGGCGCTACGAAAACGACGACGTGTATGTGGGCCCCAAGTGCTTCGGACCACGCATTAGAGCTACAAAATTCCCAGAAGGATTTGCTATCTCAAGACATATTCAAGCCTACGACGGCATTGCTCGGCTAGACACCTGGTTACAGGATTTCTTCCAAGCTTGCTGCATTGCCAAAGGCGGAAACAGCCTGGTCACAACCCAATATCTCCCACTTATGTTGTGGAAGATGACACGATCATGGCTCAATGAACTTCCGGCGAACACCATCCACAACTGGTATGACTTACAAAGTGCGTTCTTTCGGAATTTCGAAGGCACATATCGGAGGGCCCTATACGGTTGGAGACTTACAGCGTTGCACCCAGAAAGCCGGAGAAACTTGCCGAGATTATCTCGGACGATGGATTGACACCAAGAACTCCTGCGAGGGAGTAAATGATCAAACTACGATTGAAGCTTTCATTGCGGGTCTCCAATTGGTTTACTGCGCCATCGCTTGAAGTGTGACAAGGTTACTGATCTAGGAGAGATGATAGAAACAGCGAGCAGATGCTGACGACGACGCAGAGGGATTACTCAATGTCCTAGTTGTGCCTCAGTCGGCAAAACAACCAAAGCAACAAGTTCAGAAACGCAAAAAATACCTCGGAAGAAAAACCCAACGCGGAGACAGCAGTAGTCACTACTGTTTCCGGGTCTGGAGGACGAGGAGGACGTGGCGGAGGCCGCGGGCATGGCCGTGGGACATCAAGGGTCCAAGGTAGAGGAGAGCAACAACCAGGCAAAACCTACACTTGGGCCAACATCGCCAATAACCCATTTGTGCATCACTTGGACGCCAATGGGGGCTCGTCGCACACCAACGCAGAATGTCGTTTTAACCGATGACATCAAGAGAGATGATACCGCGGGCTACAAAGCTAAGCAGAAGAAGGGAAAGAAAAATCCTGAAAAAGACAAAGAGACCAAGGAAGATTCCAACATGGAGGAAGCCGATGCTTCAAATCCCAAGTCGGAAGGGAAGAAAACTTTTCCTACCAAGGACACTTACGTCACCTTCCTCAGATCTCAACCACTAAAGGTCAAGAACGCAGTTCTCCACGAGCTCAACGCAATAGTTCCGGCTGCCCCTCAGTATCTGGACTGGTCGGAAGTGGCAATAGCGTTTGACCGCGCTGATCATCCGCCTAAGCTACACATGCGAGGAAAATACGCCTTAATCGTCAATCCACTTATTGACGGTTATGGTTTCTCCAAGACCCTCATGGACGATGGTAGCACCATCAATATTCTCTATGTAGAAACGCTACGCCGGATGAAGATCTCGGAAACACAGCTTAACCATAGCTCTATGATTTTTCACGGAGTTTGTCCCAGGAAGACAAGCTAATTCCCTGGGAGAGATCACTTTGGATGTTACTTTTGGAACACCAAAAAATTATCGAACGGAGGCACTTTCCTTTGAAGTGGTCCCGTTCAAGAGCGCATACCACACTATATTTGGACGTCCGGCTTACTGGGCTTTTATGGCTCGTCCGTGTTACATTTACAATATGATGAAAATTCCAGGTCCCAACGGCGTGATCACCATCAGGGGAGACCCGAAGAAAGCGCGAGAGTGCGAGGATGGAAATGCCTCCTTTGCCGAAGCCGTGTTGCACGCCCAGGAGTACCAGGAGATCAAGAAGAGCATATATCCGTCTGAGATGCCCGCAACAAAGAAAGAGGTGACAAAGCCAAATCCGTAGTTCAAGGCATCAGAAGAGACGAAGACGATGCCATTGAAGGATGATGACACCTCCAAGGTGACCCAGATAGGCGTAGGCCTAAGTAGCGCATAGGAAAGCGCGCTCATCAAGTTCCTCCAAGCAAATCAAGATATCATCGCATGGCAGCCATCTGACATGAGGGGAGTACCTAGGGAACTTGCCGAGCACTCTCTAAATGTAAACCCGAATGCTAAACCCGTCAAACAATCCTTACGACGGTTTGGTGATGAAAAGCGTAAGGCAATAGCTAAGGAACTAGCGCAGCTCGAGGTAGCCGGATTCACAGAAGAGGTCATCCATACTGATTGGTCGGCCAACCCTGTAATGGTCCCTAAAAAGGACACCACTGATTTAAGGATGTGTCTTGATTATACTGCCTTGAACAAGGCTTGTCCAAAAGATCCGTTCGCTTGCCTAGAATTGATCAAGTTATCGATTCTATGGCAGGCTCGGAACTCCTCTGTTTTCTAGACGCATATTCCGGTTATCACCAAATCCGATGAAGGAATCTGACAAAATCAAAACTTCATTCATAACCCCCTTCGGAACCTTCTGTTATGTTACGATGCCCTTTTGGGCTGAAGAACGCAGGAGCTACGTACCAGCGCACGATGCAGCGTTGCCTCCATGATCAACTGGGACGCAATGTACATGCATACGTGGATGATATCGCGGTCATGTCCAAAAAGAAGGAAACATTGATTTCCGATTTTAGAGGAGACGTTCGCCAATTTACGAAAATACAACATCATTCTTAACCCGAAGAAATGCTTCTTTGGAATACTAGCCGGAAAATTGTTAGGTTTTATCGTGTCTCAACGAGGCATAGAGGTGAACCGTGACAAGTCAAGGATCTATTCTCAGTATTTCCAGGCCAACTCGCCTGAATGACGTACAAAGGATTAACTGGCTGCATTGCTGGGGTCAGTTGATTTGTAAGCCGGCTTGGTGAAAGAGCCACACCATTATACAAACTACCTAAAAGAAGACTAAGGATTTTGTCTGGACTGACGAAGCTGAAGCTGCATTACATGACTGAAGAAAGTACCTCATTGCTCCTATCCCTGGCAGGCCGGAACCTCAGGAACCGATGTTGCTTTACATATGCTGCGACAAATAGGGTTGTCAGTATAGTTATGGTGGTGGAGGAGACCAGAAGAAAATCAGGAGCCACCTGGTGCAGCGTCCGACATACTTTGGTCAGCGAGGTCCCGACAGAATCAAAACAGCGATATCCGCACTATCAAAAGTTGGCTTACGGTTGTTTTTTCTAGCATCTCGTAGGTTACGACACTATTTTCAGGAGCATCCAATTAGCGTGGTGAGAAAAGCTCCCATGAGAGATATAATCAACAGTAGCGATGCCACAGGACGCGTCGCCAATGGGGTATAGAGCTTGCAGCTTTCGATTTGAGTACAAACCCAGGACAGCAATCAAATCCCAGATCCTTGCCGACTTGTCGCTGATTGGACAGAGACCAAGGAGAACATGGTCCTCCCTGAGTCGGAATATTGGACCCTCTTTTTCAACGGGTCCAAGGCTCGAGGGGGCTCGGGGGCTGGCGTGGTGCTCAAATCACCCCAAGGAGATGAACTTTATACATGTTGCAGATCCACTTCACAGCGACAAACAACATTGCCGAGTATGAAGCACTGCTGCATGGAATCTGGATGCTAAGGATATTGGCATCCGACGTTGATGTGTTACAGAGATTCGGATCTGTTGCTCAGCAAGTCTCTCGATATTTGTAATGCAAATAAGCACATGGCAGCATATAAGGCTGTCGTGGATGATC
>OU342740.1:186863867-186904305 GCA_910589775.1 Avena eriantha | reverse complement strand
TCGCGAACAATATGTAAGTCGGAATTCCAACTCATGTATTTCTTTTATTTCATATCATATCTTCTAGCCCCCAAGCATGAAGTAGGATAAATAACCCGGTTTTATGCTTCATTAGGATGCCAAAGAATTACTAGTGTAGCCCCCCAGGCTCATGCTGATATTACCAAAAATATTAGCCCGAGCCTTTAGTAGCTTTCTGACTTTTGGGTGTTCTGACTTACAGAAAGTATATTCCTATAACCAGGATTTATTGAAGAATTTTTGTGATAAGCAGAGAGAGATCAAGGCTCCCGTCTTAAAAATGTTGAACTTAAAGTTGCCAAGGATAAGCCGAAGGTAAACATTCCGAGATTCAAACCTTGTCTTTGTTTTTTCAATGTCGAATTTTCTGAACTGGTGTTCTTTGACTTACAAGCGCTGGTGAAACAATCATGTGCCATGATCGAAAGAGGCCGAGAACCTCAAGACCTTGGTGGTGGAGGGCAGTACAAATCCGGATGAGTTAGACAGACCGTGGAATATTGCTCAGCTACGTCCCTTTTATTCTTAGTTTATCCTTCTTTGTAATCATACATATGTACATGTTCTGTGTGAAATAAAGTTTTGGTTACCTCAAAGTTTCCCTGAGAAGTTTTTACCATCTTATTTCCTAATGATCATGTCATAGTCGAAAATCCCAGAATGCTTGAAAGTACTTTATGCTCATGTTCGTTCTGGTTTAGATTTCCGATTCTAAAACTGCTACCTTCGGGTGTAACTCTAAAAAATTCTAGTCTTTACTTGGGTTATTTGTCTGATTGCTGGATGCGGGTATCTTTCGAGTAGTGAATTGTTGGTACTGGAAGCCATCTTTGTTTCTGAGTTTAAATTGGTTTAGCAATTGAGCTCCGTTGCTCGGCAAAGTTTCCGGCTGAAGGTTTAGCCGGCTCACGAAAGGGACGAGGCGGAAAGCCAGATAAACGATAAGTAGAGGCGGAAAATTCTAAGTGCTTATGAAAACATTTCAGGCACGCAAATAATCTAAGACAAAAGTTCTGAATAGATAAAAAACTTAGCACTAGCAAAAGTAATAGTACTTAATATTTACAAAACGCATCATGTCTTTCTAGAATAATACATAGTTTTCTGATCTATGATGCAGGAGGAGATGAAGGAACTGTCGGATCGCTGGTTACTCCACCTTGATATCGTGCTGAGATGTCCGGATCCGAGGTGGTCCGTTCATCATCAGAAAACTTCTTCGGCGTCTTCTAGGGGAGGTGGCGGAGTATCCACGCGGGTGAAGAAGGGCATCTCGTAGCTGGTCAGATCAGCTACGTGGCACCCATATCCGGCGCAGGAGTGCATGATGGCTTGAAGGTCTTGCTCCTGGCCGTCTTCGTCTACCTTGCAGTACCCTCTGGTCACTTGCCATATCTCCATGTTGCCATGGTGGCTCATGACCATGGTAAGAGCGTTCTGCGTGGCAGTCCGTGCGTAGGACATGTTCCAGTCCCGAACGAGCTGCGGCATCTCCTTGGCCTTCTCCCACAGCTGGAAGTCCGACATGCTTGGCATGTCCGGAATCCTGAGAGACTCACCAATGTCCTCAAGGGATGGCGGTAGTCATCAAGAAGATCACCGACTTGGGTAAGCAGGTGAGTGCGGGGCTCGGACGAGGAGTCCGTCAAGTTCAGAGGACCTATACACAAAACAAAGATAAGAAAAAACCAACATTGATGAAAGTCGAAGAAATGATAAGTCAGATAGATGGAACATACCAAGAATGACGTCGTCAATCTTGGCTTTCTCCTCCCGGAGACTCTGGAGTTCAGCCCGGAGTGCTTCGGAGAGATCTTTCTATCTGCCAAGCTCATTCTTGAGGTCCGAGATAACTTTATCTTGAGCGGCAATCTTGAGATCGCGCTCTTCAGTGGCCATGGAGGAGGACTCAAGGACTTGAGCTATGCTCCTTTCATGACCCGCCTTGAGCTTATCCAGCTCTTGGCGAAGTCCCTTGTTCTCCAGCACTAGGGTCTTGAGGTTCTCGGCCTCTTCAATCATAGCGATGGATTGTTTCACCAACGCTGAAAGTCAAAAAGAACAGCATTTCAGAAAATTTCAACATTGAAAAAGCAAAAGACAAGGTTTGAATCTCGAAATATTTACCTTCGGCTTCATCCTTGGCTAACTTGAGATCATCATTTTTAAGCCGGAGAGCTTTGATCTCTCTCCGCTTATCACATACATTGGTTAATAATTCCTGGTTATAGGAACATACTTTCTGTAAGTCAGAATACCCAAAGTCAGAAAGCTACTTAACACTCGGGCTAATATGTTTTGCTAAATATCAGCACGAGCCTTGGGGGCTACACTAGTTCATTCTTTGGCATCCTAATGAAAGCATAAACCCGGATTTCTATATCCTACTTCATGCTTGGGGGATAGAGGATATGATATAACATAAAGTAAAAAACAAGAGTTGGAATTCCGACTTTCATATTGCTCGCGAGTAAGTTTGTCTAACCCCGCATTCACTTCAGCTGCCACCTTCTCGGCGAGGGTAAGAGGAATTACTAGGGTTGTTGGAAGCTCGCCAGTCCTGATCCTCTCGTCGCGAAGGTGGACTTGGGCGAGAAGGTTAGAGAACTTGACGTCCTCTGCTTCTTGCGCTTCCTCTTCGGGAGATAGATGGCTTTTGTCCAGGACTTGCCTGGCCAGCCGCTGGATCTCCTCTGCAGATTTCCGGGATAAGACGAATTTGGCAAGTCCAGGGTTGCTGAGGAGGTTGTCGACGAAGACTTCAGCCGAGGGATCATTACCCGAAGAGGGTTCACCCTTATCTTGAGCTGACGCACCCACGGTGACGTCAGTATACGATCCAAGGATCACAGGCGCCATTGGAGGAGCTGGATCTTCTGCAACAACAAGAGAAGGAATAATCGCCGGTGTTACAGAAGGTTGAGGGGCAGGAGTCAGAGGAGTCGTGGCAGGGGAATCTATGGTAAGCTTCGTCTGTCGCAGGGGCTTCGCAGGAATCCCTTCCCCTTACCGTTGATGAGAGGCTTATCTCTGAGAATGTAGTAAAGTCGGAAACATTACATCTTAGAAAGAAATTCGAGAAAGGTACAAAGGCGGAAATTGTGAATGAAAGTTACCTCTTCACAACGGGCACTTCCTTTGTGCCAACAACCACTGTCGGAGCTTTGTGCTTCTTGAGCGCAAGGTCTGGCAATGGGACCACTTTAGTCTCCTGAGAAAACTCAGGAGGATATCCTTCTAGTGGAGCAAGCTCCGACTCGGGGAGATCAGCAAGCTGAAAACAAGAAAATATATCAGCATTGAAGTATATAACTTAAAGATTGAAACACGTAAAATGTGTACTGATGGAAGCTTACCGCTACCACGGGGTTTTCCGCCGTGTGCATATCCAGAGAAATCTCCGGAATTTTCCTCTTGATCCGCTCCTTGATTAGCCACTTGATTTGGCTTATGTAACCTTGGATGGTGTAGGTTTTGGGGCTGATGCAGGGAGAGTCTTTTTTGGAAGACGTGATGGAGTGCATCAGTCTATCCCCGTGGTACTGAAGTGGCTGGATCCGACGTGATACCCAGCATTGGACCAAGTCGGATGCCTTCAGACCCTTATGCTTAATAAGATATTCGATCCGCCTCTTAGTGAGGATAAGATAGTCGGTGAGAGCCGGAGTAGCCTCGTCCTAGGAAGGCTGGGCCGTGGCAGCTCTGTCGACAAAAGCCGGCAAAGCAGTAGCTTTGCCGGGAGCCGGAATATCCCTATGATAGAAAAAAGTGGCTGGCCATTGTTTGACCGAGTCACTGGCAGAAATTTTGGGATATGCTCGGTCTCGTCTAACAGAAAAACTAATGGTACTGGTGATGTAAGGAACACCAGCAGTAATGGAATTTCTCCGGACATGGAAATAGTACCGGAAGAGAAGCAAACTCGGCATAATGCCGAGAAAGCCCTCGCAAAGCGCAGCATATGCGCTCATCTCTAGAAGAGAATTGGGAGGAAGATTATGGAGTTGAACTCCATAGTGTTCAATCACCTCGGAGAAGAGCTCCGAGGGAGGAAAGGACAAACCTCGGTCCAGATGGGTGCCGAAGTGGACGCGCTCGCCCTCGCGTGGATTGGGGACGGTTTCACCGGAACCGCTCCGCCAGTTGCCGGCGGCGAGAAGCCCTTCCTTCTCCACATTTTTGAGGCCGTCCTCGTCGAGGGCACAGGGGATCCAGATTCCCCGGAAGCTCTCTTTCTCCGCAGCTGCTTGCGCCGAAGCCGCTGCCACCCGCCAGAGAGGAAGAAGAGGATGAAGCCATTTTCTCTCTGGTGGAAAAGGTGACCTTAAAGTGGCGGCGCTAGGAGCTCTGTGGGAGGAGGACGAAAAGGCTCTGGGCGCGCTGGAGGATTGGGAAGAAAGGAACGGCGAAGGACTGGTGGAGAGGAGAAGAAGGAATCTAAACCCCTTATATCCACCTACCTACGCCAAGATTCGTGCAAACGCTACAGTGTAATTGCGTTCGTGGAAAGAACTGGGAAGGGCCCGCGTGATGATTGCGTCGTCTCGATCTCCACGCAAGCATTGAAATGGCGCCTCGGTTCTGTGAACCATGGACCCACCAACGGTCGTGCTGACAGAACGTCTGTCAGATGATGTGACTTGACCATGCTTGTGTCAGGTGGCGTTAGAGACCAAGTTCCGGCTTAGCTTAAAAGCGAGCTGGAAAATCCGAATAACTAATTGAAAGGTCCGACTTACTTTTAAGACCCGTTTTTTTGTAAAGTTTCAGGAACCCTTCAAGATTCTGCAAGCGGAAGATCAAGCTGGACAATGATAAAATCCGACTTTTGATCTTGGAGGCCTCCAGGGGCTACTGTTGGGGATATACTTTCCGGGTATCCTCACAGATCCTCACTGACCAGGGTGGCCCACTTCGGGTTAGAGCTTTGCTTAACGGGCGGCCCAGTTAGGGAGAGAAGACAGAGTCCAATCCGACTATGGGAAGGCCCAGAATACTTACTGACTTAGGCCCATAATGTTACTTGTAGTTCAAGATGTACTCTATAACCAACTCTTAGTCGTAGCTGGATTGATATCTCCTATAAACCCTAGGCCGGATATCTATATAAGCCGTCCTAGGGAGAGCCTTTAGGGCACACCTCAATAGTCTACAATCTCAACTCGCACAGGAGAAACCTTTGTAACCCATATTCTGGCTCTGCCCTATTAGTGGATTGCTAGCAGGAGTAGGGTCCATCCAAAGTCGGCGGATTTGAACCTGGGTAAACTTGTGTGCTCACCGTCCTGGAACACCGTACGTCTCACACCCCTCTCTTCCACACGCCTCGAGGACCCCCTCATGGCGTACTTGTCCTCAATCCGACGACACTCATCGCAAGTTGGGGACAAAGTTCTGTGGTTGTGTTGTGCAGGTCTCCATGTTGCAACTAGCACCGGTAGTGCGCCTTGTCAAAGCTCAGATAGTAACACATTTGGGGTGTTTCCTTGCTCCTACTGGTTCGATTAAACCTTGGTTTCATAACTAAGGGAAAACTTGCTGCTGTGCTCATCATACCTTCCTCTTGGGGTTCCCAGCGAGCTCTATGTTGAACGACGAGCACATCAACCCGCAGCCTTTCCTACCCCATGGCTTTGAGATTTTGCAGGTGGCTGGTAGGAATCGTATCAAGAGGGTGGTGGTTCCTCGTCATCCAACGGCTCATGAATAGTATGCTTTTGCGAACATTCATCCCCTCCCCCTGGTCCAATTCCTTTCGAAAATATCAAAGATGTGTTACAAGATTTCTTTTTTCAATGAGTCTCGTGTTGATTTCCGTGATATTCAAGATTGTCCTTTTGGCTCTACATATGTTCAATTTAACAATGTCAGTGACCGTGACCGTTTAATCGTTGCTGGTCCAATCCCTTTCCAAGATGTTGCAATCTCGTTTGCCAGGCACAATGAAGGCATTAACTGGCGTAGAACTCAGTTTAACAATGAATGTTGGGTCATGCTTCTGGGCCCTCCTCTTTATCATTGGCATACTGATGATCTGAATGCTGTTTTTTCTAATATTGGAAAGGTGTTGCTATGGGAAAGAGACCCTGAGCACAAAGGCAGAATCATTGCTAAGCTCAGAGTCACTGACCTTTTGGATGTGCCTAAAAGTGTTAGATTCGCCATTGGGGACCTTGTGGAAACTGAATCATGGACTTTCTCTATGCAACTTTTAAACAGCAACCTCCTGGGTGGGGGCCCACCTGATGAGGACCCACTACCTGATGATGATGCTGACCCTCATCCTTTGCTTGTGGTGGAACCCATTTTTGATCCTCCTCCACCACCACCTCATCCGCAGCCTGAAGGTCACATTGGTGGATGGGACCAGTGGGTTGATCCTGCCCCTCAACAGAATAATGCTGGTTGGGGACAATGGAATGCACCTATTCAAGGGCCAGTTTTTGTAGAGGGAGTGGACATGCCTATTGATAACTTGGATTTGCCACCTCAGGAGGCTGACAGTGCTGTTACTGGTTCCATTCCTGTTGTCAATATTTCCTCTAAAAATGACAATGCTTCTGTCCATGGGGTTGATGATATTGAGGTTGAGCAACAGACTGTTGAAGTTACCCAAGATGTGGGCATGGGTGATGGACTGCTCAACATTCTCCAGAATTATCGGGATGATGAGGAAGAGGGCCAACATGCTAATGAGGGGTATCTGTAGGATGATTGGATGATTGAAGACACAAACCTTCTCTCTCCCAATGAGGCTCATTTGCAAGTGGGGAAGGTTTTCACTCCTTTTGTCAACACCTCTGATGTGCTATCTGCTATGCAATCCTTCTCCAAGCAAGGACTGGAAATCTGGGACAGATTCTTTGCTCCTGACATCAACAATTCTTCACCTGGCAAAAACAGACTGCAATGTGATATTCATGTAAGTTGGTTTAACTTTATCACCCTCATGCTCATCACTCCTGAAAAATCCAGTTAGGCAAAGCACTTTCTTACTTCTCCTCTTTGGGATATTATAAAGGAGCCAATTGCTGAAGAAAATACCTTTACTTTCATTATCCCTGATAAATGTGTTGGACATATGCCTCCTCACTGCCTGAATGATTCTCCATCAAACATGATGGTGCCCAATGCTCCATCAAAAAAAAGAAGGGGCAAAGAAACTTTGGTGGACACTGAGGTGAGAAGGAGTCCCAGAATTGTGGATCTTAATGGGGGATTTAAACGTCATGTGAATTGCTCTGATATTAACTGTCTCTCTTGCAATGCTGCTCCACCTTGTCTCAGCAATAAAGTTGTTAAAAACCTTGCTGATTCATTTTGCAAGGTTAAGGAGGGTGAACTTGAGAAAAGGCTGCTGAAGAAGAGCAAGATCAATGATCTGACCATCTAGCCACCTGGAAAAGCTGGACCAAAGAAGAATGGTTCTGACACAAACCTGTCAGGCAAGAAGAAAGGAGGAGCTGCTGAATCCCGTGGACAACAGTCTAAGAAGAAAGCTCCTAAATAGATGTTTTAATATCTACACAATATTGTCATTTTGTGTCTGGACCAATTGCTCTTGGATTATGGTATGATCTTCTTAGAATCATTATGCTGCTATATATGCTTATGACTTCAGTACCTTGTGATAAGCTTAAGTCTGTTTGTGTGACTAAATATCTTGTGTCACCCCAATGTTATTTCATCGTGGTTATCAATGAATAACAACAGAAAATGGAACATTCTGAACTGGAATCTCAGAGGCATTAACTCTAAGAAGAAGTGGTTGGCATTAAAAAGCAAATTCATTGAATCTGAATGTGACATCATTTGTCTCCAAGAAACTAAGAGAGAAACCTTTGACATGAATTACTTAAAGAAATTCTGTCCAAGCAAGTTTGACAGCTTCTGGAGGGATTATCATCATCTCGAACAGTTCTTTGTTTAATGGAACCAGAGCATTTCAAAATGAATTCTCCACTTCTGTCACTTTCTCCTCCCAGCTTTCTAATGACTCCTAGACTCTTACAAACATCTATGGCCCATGTCAAGCTTATAGAAAAAATGATTTTTTGGACTGGTTTTCCAACATCATGTTGCCTGATAATATGGACTGGCTTGTCTTAGGAGATTTTAATATTATTAGAAGACTTACTGAAAGAAATAAAAGTGGAGGTGATGTTAATGACACTATGCTTTTTAATGAGGCTATCAACAACCTAGGGCTTATTGAATTACCTCTGAAAGGAAGGAAATTTACTTGGAGCAACATGTAGAAAGACCCCCTTTTGGAAAGGCTGGACTGGTTTTTTACTTCTAGTTCATGGACCCTCAAATACCCATATACTTTTGTTACCCCCCTATCCAAGCCCACTTCTTATCACCTACCTTGTGTCATTTCAATTGGAACAAACATTCCCAAAGCACAAATTTATAGATTTGAAAATTACTGGCTTCATCATTCTAATTTTAAACAGATTGTGATAAATGCCTGGAATATACTAGTGAATCACCATGACTTGGAAAAAAGGATGTGTGCCAAATTGAAAAATGTGAGGAGAGGTATCAGGATTTGGGCCAAGCAATTTCCATGTTTAAAAGACCAAATAAAGAAGGTTAATGACACAAGTGACCTCTTGGATTTGCTTGAAGAGTCTAGAAAACCATCAATGAATGGCACCTCAGGGTGCTTCTGAAATCCCATATAATCTCTCTGCTCTAGAATCAAAACACCTATTTGAAACAAAGAGGAAAAATTAAATGGGTGAAACTAGGTGATGAAAACACAAAGTTTTTTCACTCCAAAGCCACCATCAGCTATAGACATAATTATATTTTAATGATTAAGAATGATAGTGGGCAAGAATTCTTTACTCACTCTGACAAGGCTGACATTCTATGGAATGACTTCAAAGCTAGAATGGGTACTTCGATCAAAACTAAGATGCTTTTCAATCTTGAAGATTTCTATGGAAATGGTATGACTGGTGAGATGAAGATCTCACTTGAAAGACCTTTTCTTGAAAAAATTATTGAGGAGGTTATATTTGATTTTCCGAATGACAAGTCTCCTGGACCTGATGGTTTTAAAAATGAATTTATCAAAAGTTGTTGATCAATCATTGGAAATGATATCAAATTGCCCATCCATGATTTCTATAATGAGAAGGTCTCTCTTGAAAGTATCAACTCCTCCTACATTACTATCATTCCTAAAGTTTCAAACCCTTCTACCCCTGCTGATTTCAGACCTATATCCTTATTAAACTATGTGTTCAAAATCATTACCAAACTCCTTGCAAACAGACTTCAAACTGTTATTCTGGATTTGGTACATAAATTCAGTATGCTTTCCGCAAAGACAGATATATTCAAGATTGCCATGGATGGGCTTTTGAATACATCTTCCAATGCCACAAATCAAAGGAGGAAATCGTCATTTTAAAATTAGAATTTGAAAAGGCTTTTGATAAAATTGATCACTCATCCATCATAAACATCCTCAAGGCTAGAGGATTTGGCAGGAAATGGATCAAATGGATTGAGATTATTTTTGAGTCTAGCTCGTCTGAAATTCTATTAAATGGAGTACCTAGGAAATAAATTACTGCAGGAGAGGTGTGAGACAAGGAGACCCCCTTTCACCACTCCTTTTTGTTCTAGCTGCAGACCTCCTTCAATCTGTCCTGAATAAAGCCATGCACATGCAACTTCTGACCCCCCCAATAGATGGACCTCCTAACAATGACTTTCCTGTGATTCGATATGCTGATGACACATTGGTGGTTCTTAAGGCAGATGTTACTCAATTACTGTGCTTGAAAGCCCTTCTTCAAACTTTTGCACTATCCACTGGCCTCAAAGTCAACTATTTGAAATCAAGCATGCTGCCAATAAATTTATGCAATGAGATGTTGATTCACTTTGCTCTGACAATCAATTGAACATTTTCTGCCTATTGTTCAAAGAATTGAAAGAAGACTTTGTGGTATTGCTGACTTCCTGAACTATGGAGGAAAACTGCAACTGGTTAAATCTGTACTACCCTCAATTCCTCTATTTTTCATGAGTTGTCTGGAGGTGCCAATTACCATCAAAGATCAAATCATAAAATATATGAGACACTGTCTTTGGAGAAAAAAGACTGAAGATATTCAAGCCAAGGTGCAGGCACTGGTATCATGGGATAAAATTTGTTGTCCTAAAAATTAAGGTGGACTTGGAGTCCTGAATCTCCAGATTCAAAATACTGCCCTCCTTTTAAAGAACCTGGACAAATTCTACAATCACCATGATATCCCTTGGGTTCATCTCATTTGGGAAACTTACTATAAGAATGGAAAATTACCTGGAAGAAGCATGGAAGGATCATTCTGGTGGAAATATCATATCAAATTAATTGATAATTTTAAAGGCATGGCTAAGTGCAATCTGAAATCTCGGAAATCTGCCTATTTTTGGTCTGATCTGTGGCATGATGAATGCTTTAAGAATAAATTCCCTCATCTGTTGTCTTATGCAAAGTCTTCAAATATCAGTGTTCATGAATTTTTACAGGCTGATTTCTTGGAGGATAATTTTCACTTACCTCTTTCCCAACAAGCCTACTCTTAGTTTTTAATCATGGAAGAAAGATGTCAGGAAATCCTTCCAACCATTCATGAGAATCTCCATCATAATTGGAGTTACATTTGGGGGTGAGATAAATTTGAAGTGAAAAAGGCCTACTCTTCCATAATTGGTTACTCCCCTTCACCACCTCATTTCTCTTGGCTTTGGAATTCCTCTTGCCAGAATAAACACAAATTCTTCTTTTGGCTTTTGCTTCTGGACAGACTGAATACAAGATATTTTCTAAAAAGGAAACAGTTTATTCTGCCTGACTACAATTGTGCAATTCTCAATTGTCACCTGGAAGAATCAGTTAACCATTTATTTTGGGAATGCTCATTTGCAAAAAAATGCTGGGATCATATTCGCAGAGACAGAACAACAAACTTATCAGGATTGGAGGCTTTTTCAGACATCAAAGACAAGTTGCAACTGCCTTTTGCAATGGAAATCATTGTCATGACTACATGGGGTATCTAGATCTATAGAAATGAGAAAATCTTTAATGATAAAAGACCCACATTTGAAAGATGGAAGGAAATCTTCTATCAAGAGATGAGATGGATACAATACAGAATCAAAAGAAAATACCAGGAGAAATTCAAAACCTGGCTGAGTCATCACCTAGATCAGAGATAGAGTAGTGCCCTCTTTAGAGGTGGTTTTTTTCCTTTTGATCTGCCTTAGATCAATAGACTCATATGTAATTTTCTCATTGTAACATACTCATACCATTTTAATTGAAAAAATTGTAGTGGGGACTTTCCCTACTGTTTCACCTCAAAAAAGAGCTGAAAGCTAATAAGTACCATGATTTTTGGAAGCTCTTTATGAGACTTGAATACCTGCTTCCTTCTGTGAAGGCCTTTCTTTTACTTTCATGTCGAGTCTCCATCTTCTATCTTTATGCACCTATTAAGAGAGCATAGTGGTCATTTTTAGTTTAATGTGCATTATCCCAAAACTTGTTGATTGATTCATAACTGTGATATTGCTTGTTTTAAATTATGTGTATCTAGTCACAGTTTGAAGGTGTCCTATGCATTTATGTTTTGCTACTCCATGAGGGACAAGCTGAATGCCACTATGCTATGTTTTCTATATGTGAAACAAACAAACGGCTTTCAATGCATTGTTATTCATGATCTTTGTTTGTATCCTTTCATTTTGCATGCATAGTCACTATGTCTTATTATTAGAACTTCATCTTTCATGCTCATGTTTAGAGTTCTTTGATCCCAGCTTTCAATGCTTGCAAATGGTTTGATCTTAATTGTGATGGTGCATGTCACCTCAAAAATTATTCTTTCTTTTTATCACTTACCTACTTGAGGACGAGCAGGAGTTAAGCTTGGGGATGTTGATACATTGCAAACGTATCTATAATTTTTGATGTTCCATGCTTGTTTTATATCTACTTTCTTATGTTTTGTCCACACTTTGGAGTACTTTTACACATTTTCTGGAACTAACCTATTAAAAAGATGCCAAAGTGCCAGTTGCATTTTTCTTCTGCTTTTGGTTCCAGAAAAGCCAAAAAATGAATATTCTCGGAATTGGAGCGGACAAAAGCCAAAGTCAATATTTCACCGGAAGACTCACGGAGGCAGAAGACGAGACGGAGAGGGGCCAGGGGCTGGCCACACCACCTGGTGGCGCGGGCCAGCCCAGGTCCCGCCAGGGGGAGGTGTGGGCCCCTCCGGCCTCCACCGACCTTGCCCTTTCGCCTATAAGAAGCCTCCGATGAGAAAACCCTAGATCGTCTAGCCTCCATCCATGAAATGTTCCGCTGCACCGCCGCCACTGAAGGGGAGATTCGGGGGATAGAAAGTCTCTGTTCCAGCACTCTGCCGGGATGGGGTAGTCCCCCCGGAGCCATCTCCACCACCATCTCCATCGCTGTTGTTGATTCCCATGATGATGAGGGAGTAGATCTTCCTCGAGGCTAAGGGTTCTACCGGTAGCTATGTGTTCATCTCTCTCTATGCATGATCATATTGTGATCATGAGCTTTGTAATCAAGTAGATCTACCTTGCGACTCAAGTGCTTTAATAGATCTCTTCTCTCGCCATGTGTGTGAAAGTGACAGCATGCACACCATTGTGGTACTTAGGCTAGAGATAACAAATACTTGTTATGAGTTATATTTGGAGTTGGATGTCTCTATGAAATTGTGGTGTTTGTTGGAACCATCTAGAGCTCAAGGTGACAGTGTGGGGTTACCTAGATGGGGAAAGCGGACTTTGAGGAGTGTTGTTATAGCCCTACCATGGATTAGAGTGTCCAAACGGAGAGTAGTTCAGAGTAGTATCATGAAGAGAAGATATTTATATGAGAGTGTTCACTAGCGAAAGTATGATCCCTAGGCCTTATTTCTAAGCATTGAAACATCGTTTGCAACTAGATCTGTTACATGTTTGCTTGCTTCCATCTTTATTTCAGTTTGCCTTTAGTCTCTTCCACGCCATCAAGCTATTTTCTGGCACCGTTGTCTTATATCCATACCACTTGTATTTCACTATATCTTCGCCGAACTAGTGCACCTATACACCTGACAAGTGTATTGGGTGTGTTGGGGACACAAGAGACTTCTTGTATCTTGATTGCAAGGTTGCTTGAGAGCCATACCTTTGACGACTTCCTCCCTAAGTTTGATAAACCTTGGGTAATCCACTTATGGGAAACTTGTTGTTGTTCTACAAACCTCTGCACTTGGAGGCCCAACAACTGTCTACAAGAATAGAAGTGCATAGACATCAGCGACCAGAAACTGAAACTAAACGCAAATGACTCAAACTGATACAAACCGACTCGGACCAGATTCGGTCGGGGGCCGGACATTCCGGTGTGATCTGGCCGGACAGTCCGGTCAGGCTGGACACTCCAGGTGGAGTGAGCTGGAAAGTTCAGTCTGTCCAAAAATTTCAAAGTTTTTGGGAGGTGTCTGGGTAGTGTCTGATTTGATGTACTGATTTTCCATGCCAAAAATTATATCGGGTAGGCCGGACACTCCGGGTTGTATCGGCCGGACACTCCGGTCGGTGCAGATCCTTTGGCCTCCTTCTTGATGATCTTCTCTTGCGCCTTCCTCCCGCTCCTCCCTCACGCATCCTTGCGCGATCATCATGCTGGGCTCCTCTTGTAGCCCTTCTCCTCCTCGCGCATGCTTGTTTCTCCAACGAACCTAATCATACATAAATGCATAGACTTAGGCAGTATAAAGTTCTCATCAATTAAAGTACCGGATTTGTTTAGGAGAAAATTCACCTTTTGTTCAAGTATCTTAGCACGAGATCTTGTAATGGGTCCAATTATAATCTCATTGGACTGATCCTTCCTTGTAACAGTTGGAGCATCTTCAGTAGGTGTAATTGTAGGGATGTCCTCATCATCTCCCCCCTTCAAAAGGCATCGACCTCGATGCTCCAAGGTCTTCTCCAACATATGGTGATAAATCAGCAACATTGAAGATGTTGCTAACTCCACCAAACTCCTCAATAGGTATATCAATCGAGTAGGCATTATCATTAATCTTGGCTAACACCTTGTAAGGACCAGCATCACGTGGCTTCAATTTTGACTTCCGAAGTTGTGGGAACCTATCCTTGCGTAGATGCACCCATACCATGTTGCTAGGCTTGAACAAAACTTCCTTCCTTGCTAGATTCCTTGCAGCAGCAGCAATGTTCTTGGCTTTCTTCTCAATAGCCTCTCAAGTCTTCTCATGAATCTTCTTCACGTATTCAGCAGGTTTTGATGCCTCCATATCAACTCTCTCATGTAATGGCAGAGGCAACAAATCAAGTGGCGTCAATGGCTTGAAGCCATACACCACCTCAAAAGGACAAAGTTGAGTAGTTGAATGCACAACCCTGTTGTATGCAAACTCAACATGTGGCAAACACTCTTCCCACTCCTGCAAATTCTTTTTAATTATAGTCCTCGGCAGCTCTGACAATGTTCAATTCACCACCTCTATTTGACCATCAGTTTGGGGATGACATGTAGTACTGAATAGTAGCTTCGTTCCCAACTTCCCCCATAAGGTCTTCCAAAAGTATCTAATGAACTTCACATCACGGTCAGAAACAATCGTCTTAGGTACTCCATGTAATCTCACGATGTCCCTGAAAAACAGGTTAGCAACATGCGACTCATCGTCGCTTTTGTGGCAGGCAATAAAATGAGCCATCTTAGAGAACATATCCACTACCACAAATATAGAATCATGACCTCTCTCTGTTTTAGGTAGACCTACTACAAAATCCATACTAATGTCTTCCCATGGTATAGTAGGTGCAGAGAGAGGTGTATACAAACCATGAGGCTGCAGCTTGGATTTCGACTTGTGGCATGTAATACAACGGCTCACAAACATGTAGACATCACGCCTCATCTTGGGCCAATAAAAATGATCAGCGAGCATGAGCAATGACTTCTCACGCCCAAAGTGACCCATCAAACCACCAGCATCTGATTCCTGCACTAAGAATAACGCAACGACCATTTTGGAATGCATAGTTTGTTAGCTCTAAACAAATATCCATCATGTATATGATACTTATCCCATGCGTTTTTAAGATCACACAAATGATATGGTTCAGCAAAATCATGATCAGTTGCATAAAGTGCACAAATACTCTCTAATCCAAGCATTTTAACATCAAGATTGGTTAATAGCATGTTCTTCCTAGACAAAGCATCAACAACTACATTTTCTTTTCCCTTCTTATACTTAATGATGTATAGAAAAGATTCAATAAACTCAACCCATTTAGCGAATCTTCTATGCAAGTTTGATTGAGCTTTCAAATACTTCAATGCTTCATGATCAAAATGTATGACAAATTCTTTTGGCAACAAATAATGTTGCCAGACTTCAAGTACTCTAACAAGTGCATACAATTCTTTATCATAAATAAGATAGTTCAGTCTAGCACTAGTAAGTTTCTTAGAAAAATATGCTATAGGGCGACCCTCTTGCATCAAAACGCCACCAATACCTATACCACTAGCATCACATTCAACTTCAATTTGCTTTGAAAATTCAAGTAATGCAAGTAATGGTGCAGAAGTAAGCAAATGTTTCAATGTATCAAATGCAATATCTTGGGCGGCACCCCACACAAATGGCACACCTTTCTTAGACAAATCATTCAATGGTGCCACAATAGTGCTAAAATCCTTCACAAAGTGCCTATAGAATCCAGCTAATCCATGGAAACTAGGCACTTGACTAACATTCATGGGAATAGGCCAATTCTAAATGGATTCAATTTTAGATTGATGTACCTCTACCCCACGCTTAGATACAACAAATCCCAGAAATATGACCTTATCTTTTGCAAATGTGCACTTCTCAAGATTAGCATAAAATTTATTATCACGCAACACTTGCAAAACTTGTTGGATATGATTACAATGTTCATTTTCATTGTGGCTATAGATAAGTATATCATCAAAATAAACAACCACAAAGCGACCAATAAATTCTCTCAAAACATGATTCATCAATTGCATGAAAGTACTAGGTGCATTAGTAAGACCAAATTTTGTTTTGAAAGCAGTTTTCCATTCATCCCCTTATTTCATCCTAATTTGATGATAACCACTATGCAAATCAATTTTAGAGAAAATAGCAGCACCACTCAATTCATCTAGCATATCCTCTAAACGTGGAATAGGATGACGATATGGAATAGTGACATTATTAATAGCTCTACAATCTACGCACATGCGCCATGTACCATCTTTCTTAGACACTAAAATAACAGGAAAAACACAAGGGCTAAGAGAAACACGAGTGTACGCTTTATCCAGCAACGCTTGTACTTTTTTCTATATCTCCTTTGTTTTTTTGGGGTTGGTCCTGTAGGGTGCACGGTTTGGTAATGCTGCGCTAGGGATCAAGTCAATTTTATGCTCAATGCCACGTAATGGAGGCAATCCCGCGGGTACATATTCTGGAAACACATCACCAAAATCCTGCAAAATAGTAGACACCAAGAGAAATAGGGGTCATGTCGTTAGAAACCAATACCTCGCCCTTATACATGAGCACAAGAGGCATGGTTGTAGGATCCTCGTGAAACTGTCTCACATCTTCCTTGGTGGCTAATATTACTAGACTAGGCACTCTCTCACTTTTCGTTATATCACTCTTTTTGGGCTCTATTACATCATGTATAGCTGCAACACTCTCTCGCCCATCTATAGATGGTTCCTTCAAGTTCACTTCTATCTTCTGACGAGACTCATTCACAATCTGTTGTGGTGTCATTGGTTGCAAATTAATTTTCTTGCCCTTAAACTCCAAGTGATATGTATTGGCACAGCCATTGTGTTGCACATGGCGATCATAAAGCCAAGGCCGACCCAATAATAGATGGCAAACAGTCATAGGAACCACATCAAAATCAATAGAATCCTTGCATGGTCCTATTTCAAAATTCACATGTACCATATGGTTTACTCTGATCTCACCATTGCCACTCAACCATTGTATGTAGTATGCCTTGGGAAGAGATAAATAGGTCAAATTCAGCTTGGCACATAACTCCTTACTTGCAAGATTTCTATAGCTTCCTCCATCAATGATTACCTTGCAAGCTTTGTTAGGGCCAACGAGTGCTTTTGTTTGGAACAAGTTGCAGCGCTGAGAATCAACAATAGGTTGCACACTAAGGGTACGTGGAGAGACCACAATAGTAGGCGCATGCTTAGGGAAGGCATCCTGCCCTCACTGTCATATCCATCATCGCCATGAGTATCAACATCATCTCCACTCTCATACTCTCCTTGTTCATTGACAAACATCACGTTGCGGTTGGGACAATCTCTCTTGTAGTGTCCTCGACCTCCACATATATGGCACTCTACATCGCGCGTTCGCGCAGTTGACATATTGGAACCTGAGCGGTTCATTGCCTCAATTGTGTCAACTTATCAAAAACTGATCGCAAGTAGTTTGTGGGTACAAAACAAGCCTTCATAATTTGCTTCATCTTGTGCCAATCCATCACAGGAAGTTCATTGTCCTCCCGTCGATTCTGCACAATAGCATCGCACCATCGCAAAGCATATCCATCAGTGCAGTTGCATGGGACGTGCGGGCATGCCATCTTGTGGTTGAGGAAGTCATGGAAGGCTACCAATGTCCCGCAGCCGTCATTGGGGCATCTGCTACCTTTTCTGCTGACGACTTGGCGGCGCAACTCCGCGGAGCATGCGGCCAGCCGGACGATGCTGGTAGTGTCCATTCTCATAGCGATTTCTCTGAAGGCGTCGTAGCTTACCTTGCTCCAAATACCATACCGAATGTTGTGCATCAAATCCGCCATTGCATCCGGATGGACTGGGGGCGAGGGCGGATTCAATTATGATTGTTGGGGTTTCTTGGAGGAGAGTGATGGAGGCCTGCAAGAACCGATGCAGCGGGCGAGAAATGGCTAAGAAAAATGAGGAAGTGCGTCCCTCGAGAGGATCCAAAATGCGGCTGTCCAGCGTTAGCGAATGGGGATCGTTGGAGATGGGGAAGATGGGAGGCTCTTTGAACGAGGGGTGTTAATTTTGCGCGTTCCCTCGTCGGTCTTCTGCAGTGGATCGCGGACACTTGTTGGAGTTATAGCTAGAGTGCTAGACTAGCAAGTTGTCATGTCCTGGCTCAGTATTGTATCATCTCATCACGTGGACTATGTTTCAGGAAAGGACGTGAACCCACATTTCTCCCCTCCCTGCTAGATAGCGTGCACCGTAGAATCGCTTTTCTAGCACGCGAAGGATTTGAACCCACATTCCGAAATAAAAGGATGTCAATCCTCAAGCCAACTCGCCCAACTCTGATAAATAGGACTACTAAAAAACTACAATAATAGGTGAAGCTCAAAAAATAATTATAATTTTGATCCATGTCCATAGAATATCCGTTGTATATTTGGTTCTTATACTTTGTATCATGTAGTAGTAATCAACATATTAGCTATCTAATAGTACTCGCCATGCTCTAGAAAAATGACGAAGAACATTCTAGAATTATTGAGAAGTGTGTTTTGAGGTTTGTGCATATCTTTTAGTGTCCTAAACACTATCAATAGTATCTTCTAGATGCTAGAATGTATATAATTTAGATCCAACGTTACTTTATGGACGTAGCTCAAAATTATAATTATTTTTGGGCTTCAGCTATTATAATTTTATATAAACTAGTAAAACACATGTGCCACACACATATTACTATATGAAATGTGATTTAACAAACATTAAGTTGTTATAAACCAATAGTCTTTTTTGAGAAAAATGCATACATTAAGTCTATTAATAATAACTATCTACACATATTGAGAATACAACCTACTATGCTATGAATTTGGGGAGGGTGACATGATGGTTCTAGAACATGGTGGAGTTTTCTCTAGGTAGTACTCAACACGAATCCACCTTCTATGAACCATTGGATCTAATAGCCCAACGTTCACGATTGGTACTATGGATCTAATTCAAAACTTCTCATTTATAGAAGTAGAGAAAAAATGATATGGCATATACTTCTACTATCGGATTCTCACGTGCAAGGCATGTGCAACTTACTAATAAGATATATAACACGGATAACTTTGAACATCAATCATTGGATATAGATTGACAGATTCCAACATTGCTAATTGTTGGATCTCTTGCAAATTCAAGAAAGAATCTATTGCGCTTACTTGTAGTTCAAATTTGACCTACTTTCTTTAAATCAACATAAAGTTATTTGAGTGCATGGGCATAGTTAGCTAATGTATAGGGAAGCTTGAAACATCCTAAGACTAGGGAATTGTAGCAAAACATGTCCGCGTTTTTTAGCTGGGGTATGTCCCGAAGGAGTGAGATGCTTTAATAATTAACACACCTAGTGCATGTGTACATGTTACACCAAGGACCTTAAAAAGTGAAAATTGCATCCAAGTCCATATATTTAACACAAAGGAACCTACAATCAAGAAATTAAAATTAGTAGTCGGGTCCTGCTCCTCCATCACGGAGCTGAGCCATGCTCTTCGTAGTAGTACCAGTAAGTTGCACGTGCCTTGCACGTGAAAATCACATAGTTCACAAAAGCGTGACATGTCATTAGTATATAAGATTGTAATAGGTAAAGCTTGAAATATCTATGAATTTGAGCCACGTTTCTAATGTATGAGTGTATATTTGGTTCTTGCACTTTATATCATGTAGAAATAAATGTTTATTAGCTACCTAATAATTGAAAATTTAGAACCATGGTCTAGAGAAACAATCAAGAAGATTCTACAATGATGGATAAGTGTGTTTTGACGTTTTTCTACATATATATGTTATCTTATCTTACCACTATATAGTGTACGAATAACTTTGAGTATTGATTGTTGCATCACGACTCGCGAATCCCAACATTTACAGCCATTGGATCTTATTTTCCATTCTAGCATCTAGAAGATTTTATTTATGGTCTTTATCACATTGAATGGTATGCACAAAACTCAAAACATAGTTCTCCATCATTCTAGAATCTTCTCCCTCGTTTCTCTAGACCATGTTACCAGAATTTTCAAGATTTAGATAGCTAATAATCGTGGAATTCTAAATGATAGACAAAGTACAAGAACCAAATATACACCCATACTTTATAGATATTGATCAAATTTATATTTTTGTATGCTTTACCTATTAAAATTTTATATAGTGATGATATGTCAGACGTCTATTATCCGAGTCTCACATGTTGATCAAAAGGGACGTGCCACACATGTATATACTGTATGACATGTGATTGAACAAACGTTAAGTTGTTACTAAACAATATTCTTGTTAGAGAAAAAATGCATACATTAAGTCTATTAGTTATTAACCAATATTCTTGTTAGAGAAAAAATCCATACATTAAGTCTATTAGTAATAACTATCTACCCATATTGAGAATAGATCCTACTGTACTATGAAATTTTGGGGGTGGTGAAATGATGGATCTAGAACATGTTGGAGTTTGCACTAAGTACTATTCAACACGAATCCAGCTGATCTAAACCATTGGATCTAACAGCCCAACGGTCGGGATTGGTGCTATGGATCCAATTCAAAATTGCTCCATTGTACTAGTGGAGAGAATACAGCCTACAATGCTATGATATTTTGGGGGTGGTTACATGATGATTCTAGAACATCGTGGAGTTTGCTCTAGGTACATTCAACACGAATCCAGGTGCTCTAAACCATTGGATCTAATAGCCCAACGGTCAGAATTGGTGCTAAGGATCCAACTGAAAGCTGCTCCATTATAATAGTAGAGATAGAGATATGATGTTGATTTGGTCATCCTTTGAATAACCTTCATTCTCGATACTTGGAAAGGAAGATAAAACTTTGAAAGTTTGAATTCTACTAATTTTTGCAGCCAATGCCTGGTTCCTTCATGTGTACACTAACGCACACGCTGGAGACACAAGTGAGCCGCCGTACCAAGACACACATGCGCAGCGCTGTGGATGATGGAGTGCTGAGATGGATGGTGATGCAGCGACTAAGCGTGAAAAAAATAAATTTGTTTTGTTTTGAGTGCACATAAGTCCTGAAATTTACTAGACTGTGTATGCTGTAAAGGCTATAGTCCCTCATGTCAGGAACCCATCGTAATTCTTCTCTGACATTGCATCTCCTTCAAGTGCGTCATGCTGCCCACCCGCCCTGACTCCCTTTTATTCTCTGAGCTCCTCTTGCGCTTCAGTTTTTTCCCTCATCTCACTAGTACCTCCGTCCCAAAGCTTAAGGCCCCGTTTGGAATGCAGGAATGCAAAACACAAGAATAGAAAAACGCAGGAATTAAGATATCATGTAAGCTGAGGAATCAATACCACAGTAATTTTTTTAGGGTTTAGTTTGGATGTCACACAGGAACACCGCATGAATTGTAGACACAAGGAGATGAAACATGAGGTTAGACCTCATGTTATTTTTCCTAGAAAATTCCTATGAAATAGCCTATACCATAGGAATTTCAAAGGAATCTTAGATTCCTATTCCTTTGTTCCAAACAACACCATAAGAATTTTTCCTATAGGAATCCTATCCTCGAAAAATCCTATGATTTTCCTTTTATCCAAATAGGGCCTAAGGCTTTTTTTTGATAAGTCAAGCTACGAAAAGTTTGACCAAACTTCTAAAAAAAATATCAAGAACTACCGTATGATATTAGTAGATACCATGTGAATATATGTTACATGATGTATCAAAGGGTATGTATTTCATATTGTAAATATTAATATATTTTTCTACAAACGAGGTCAAACTTTGCATATTTTGACTTTTTAAAAAATAGGCCTTGAGCCTTGGATGCAGGTACTATAAGTGTTTAGTACTCCGTCCCGGAACTTAAGTCTTGATATATAGACTTCGTGGGTCCCTTTAGACGATGTTAGGAAAATTCAAGAGGAATCGACCGCGCTTACTTGTATTTCAAATTTGACCTAATTTCTTTAAATCGACAAAACGTTATTTAAGTGGGCACGGTTCGCTAGGGAATCTTGAAATATGCTAAGACTAGGGAATTGTAAAAAAACATGGTCCCCACGTTTTCTGAAAACCGAGTGGTGGTACTTTTTTTGGACCAACGTATGTCCCGAGGGAGCAAAATTCTTCAATTAATTAACACGGTAAGTGGATCTGTACATGTTACACCAAGGACCTAAAAAACAAAAAATACATCCAAGTCCATACATTTAGCACAAAGGACACTAAAATAAAATGCTTGAAAATTTTGGTAACATGGTCTATAGAAACGAGGGGGAGATTCTAGAATGATGGAGAAGTGTGTTTTGAGGTTTGTACATAGTATTTCATTGTGATGAAGATTATCAATAAAATCTTCCGGATGCTAGAATGGAAAAGAAGATCCAACAGCTGGAAATGTTGGGATCCGTGAGTCTTGATCGAACAATTAATATTCAAAGTTTTGTGTACACCTTATAGTGTTAAGATAGTTGTAATGTTAAGACTAGTACTTGCTTAACAAAAGAAAACAACGCACTTCTCACTTTCAACGGATCTTGTTGAAGGAGATGCACGAATCTACCAGATGCAGGTACTGTATCATAAACTATATATGATGTCAATATGGTCATGACCTTGGCTATTCGGGTCGAAACCAGGAATGTTCATACACCATAGGCCAATACACATTGTCAAGCAGCGAGAGCATTTTTTGTATTTAAATGTGTCAAACCACATGTTTTTCATTTTTTCTTAGCACTAAATAGTGTATGAATAACTCTGAATATTGACCGTTAGATCAAGACGCAAATCTCAACAATGTCAGACATTCGATCTTCATTATTTCTATTTTAGCATCGAGAAGATACTATTGATAGTCTTTCTTTTCTTATCTTACCACTACTAGTAAAAGGTGCATGCCACACACGTATATACTATATTAAGTGTTATTTAACAAACATTAATTTGTTATTAACGAATAGTCTTGTTAGAGAAAAAATAGATACCTTAAGTCTATTAATAATATATCTACACATATTGAGAATACAACCTACTGTGGTATGAAATTCTGGGGGTGGTGACATGATGGTTCTAGAACATGGTGGAGTTTTCTCTAGGTACTATTCAACACGAATCCAGCTGCTCTGAACCATTGGATCTAACAGCCCAACGGTCACGATTGGTGTTATGGATCCAATTCAAAACTGCTCCATTATCTCTAACTATTATAATGGAGCAGTTTTGAATTGGATACATAGCACCAATCCTGACCATTGGGCTATAAGATCCAATGGTTTAGAGCAACTGGATTCATGTTGAACAGTACCCAAAGAAAACTCTAGCATGTTCTAGAACCATCATACTTTAAGTCTTGTTAGAGAAAAAATGCATACATTAATAAGTCTATTAATAATAACTATCTACACATATTGAGAATACAACCTACTGTGCTATGAAATTTTGGGGGTGGTTACATGATGGTTCTAGATCATCCATGGTGGAGTTTGCTCTAGGTACTATTCAACACGAATCCAGCTACTTTGAACCATTGGATCTAACAGCGCAACAGTCAGGATTGGTGTTATGGATCATATTCAAAACTGCTCCATTGTAGTAGTAGAGATAGAGATATAGTATACGAATAACTTTGAATATTGACCGTTGGATCAAGACTCACGAATCCCAACATTTCTAGCCGTTGGATCTTCTGTTCCATTCTAGCATCTAGAAGATTTTGTTGATAGTCTTCATCATATTGAATGTTATGCACAACACTCAAAACACACTTCTCCATCATTCTAGAATCTTCTCCCTCATTTCTCTAGACCATGTTACCAAAATTTTCAAGTTTTATATAACTAATAATCACTGACTTCTACATGATATACAAAGTACAAGAACGAAATATACACCCATCCATTGTAGATGTTGATCAAATTTTTATTTTTTCTCCTTTACCTATTACAATTTTATATAGTGATGATATGTCATACGTCTATTATCTCAGTCTCACGTGTAGGGCACATGCAACTTACTCGTTTATATATAGTGTGCGGACAACTTTGAATATTACTAACCGCTAATTAATGACCCGCGAATCCCAACATTGCTGCTAGTTATTGGATCCTCTAATCGATTCCACCATCTAGAAGATACTATTGATAATCTTTGTTATCTTATCTTACCACTATATAATGTACGAATAACTTTGAGTATTAACTATTCGATCAAGACTCGCAAATCAAACCACTTCTAGCCATTGGATCTTCTTTGTTCGATTCTACCATATGGTGGTACTTTTTTTGACTAATAAGGTATATGTCCCGAGGGAGCGAGATTCTTCAATTAATTAACATGGTAAGTGGATGTGTACATATTACACCAAAGACCTCAAAAAATGAAAAATACATCCAAGTTCATACTTGCAAATTTTGGTAACATGGTCTATAGAAACAAGGGGGAGATTCAAGAATGATGGAGAAGTGTGTTTTGAGGTTTGTGCATATAGCATTTCATTGTCATGAAGACTATCAAGAGAATTTTGTAGATGTTGGAATGGAAAAGAAGATCCAACGGCTGGAAATGTTGGGATTCGTGAGTCTTGATGTAATAATTAATATTCAAAGTTTTTCATACACCATATAGTGTTAAGATAGTGGTAATGGTAAGACTAGTACTTGCTTAACAAAAGAAAACATCGCACTCCTTACTTTGAGCGGATCTTGTTGAACAAGATGCACAAATCTACTAGATGCCGGAACTGTATCATAAACTATACTAGTAAGTTGCATGTGCCTTGCACGTGAGACTCAGATAGTAGACGTAGGCCATATCATCATCACTATATAAAATTATAATTGGTAAATCACAATAAATTATAAATTTGACCAACATCTATAAAGTATGGGTGTTTATTTGGTCCTTATATTTTGTATCATCATACATAAGTCAAATATTATTAGCTACCTAACACATGAAATTTTTGATAACATGATCTAGAGAAACAAGGGAGAAGATTCTAGTATGATTGAGAAGTGTTCTTTGAGGTTTTTGCAGAGCATTCATTATGCTGAAGACTATATCAATAGAATCAATGGTTTAGAGAAGTTGAATTCGTGTTGAATAGTACCTAGAGGAAACTCCAACATGCATGTTCTAGAACCATCATGTCACCACCCCCAAAATTTCATAGCACAATAGGTTGTATTCTCTCTACTACTATAGTGGAGTAGTTTTGAATTGGATCCATAGCACCAATCCTAATCGTTTGGTATTAGATCTAATGGTTCAGAGCAACTGGATTTGTGTTGAATAGTACGTACATAGAGAAAACTATTAATAATAACTATCTACACATATTGAGAATACAACCTACTATGCTATGAAATTTTGGGGGTGGTGACATGATGGTTCTAGAACATGATGGAGTTTGTTGTAGGTACTATTCAACACGAATCGAGCTTCTCTAAACCATTGGATCTAGCAGCCCAACGGTCAGGATTGGTGCTATGGATCCAATTCAAATTAAAACTGCTACAATATATTAGTAGAGATATGATGTCAATATGGTCATGACCTTGGTTGTTCAGGTCAAAGCCAGGAATGTACATACACCATTGGCCAATATGCATTGTGACGAAGCTAGAGCATTTTTTTGGTACTCAAAGGTGTCAAAACACATGTTTCTCATTTTTTTCCTTAGCACTATATAGTGTACGAATAACTTCGAATGTTGACCGTTGGATCAAGATGCGAATCCCAACATTGTCAGATGTTGGATCTTCATTTACATTTTAGCATCGAGAAGATACTACTGATAGTCTTTCTTTTCTTATCTTACCACTATTTTTTACATATAGTGTGCAAACAACTTTGAATATTGACTGCTGATTCATACCGATCCACATTGCTGCTAGTTATTGGATCCTCTAGTCCATTCCATCATCTAGAAGATACTATTAATAGTCTTGGTTATATTATCTTACCACTATATAATGTACGGATAACTTTGAGTATTGACCATTGGATCAAGACTCGCGAATCCCAACAATGTTAGCCGTTGGATCTTCTTTTTTCCATTCTACCGGGTGGTGGTACTTTTCTCTACTACTATAATGGAGCAGTTTTGAATTGGATCCATCACACCAATCTAACCATTGGGCTGTTTGATCCAATGGTTAAGAACAGCTAGATTGGTGTTCAATAGTACCTAGAGCAAACTACAACATGTTCTAGAACCATGATTTCACCACCCCAAAAATTTGATAGCATAGTAGGATGTATTCTCAATATGGGTAGATAGTTATTACTAATACACTTAATGTATGCATTTTTTCTCTAGCAAGAATATTGGTTAATAACAACTTAACATTTGTTAAATCACATTTCATACCACTTTATCATTATCAATTTATTTTCACCCATCAACTCAGTCATCCACATAGGGCCCACAGATTGGGGAGGTCATGGTCGCCTTGGACTCACCGCAAAATTTTAACTGAGCCATCGAGTGTGGGAAGTAGAGTCAGCATTCCGTCCGATTGCTTACCCTAGTCATTGTCATGGATATGTGCCACACGCATCGGTTTCATCAACGACTTTGATTGTCCCCTCATTTCGGTAATCTGCCACATTAATCTCGGATCACCTCCTTCCTATTTAATCTCTCCCCTTGCCCGCACCAAACCATCTCTAATCCCCCGCTTCTAGCAACCATTTCCGTCCTCGTCTATAATCCATGGCCACCTTCCGGCAGCCGCCCGCCGTACCGGAGCGCAAAGACCCCGACATCGCCGCATAGGAGGACAATACCATGCGCATTTGGGCTGTCTCCCCGCAGAGAAAAAAGTGGCAAATGGCATGCGCCTTCCGCGATGATGGGTACGGTCACCGCAAGTACCAGATGTACGTCCTCTACGACAGTCCGGATGAGACGTTGAAGGTCAAGTTCGTCAACTTCAGGGACGCCGGTCTCCTCTATAGCCAGACCTTCCACTGCGGCTGCGAGATGGTGGTGTTCATTGGTGCCAACATTGTCACCAACTACTGGAACCCATTCCCAAACAACAACAACTTCATCCACAGTGTTCTCCCGGAGCTACCGATGGCTCCAGAGGTGCCGCCTCATTATCCGACAGTGCCGCCGATTGCTCAGGAGGTGCCACCGCCTTATCCGGAGGTGCCAATGAGTTAGGAGCCGGCTCTGTCGCTGGAGCTGTCGTTGGTGCCGATGTCAAGAGCTACCGCTGCGGCGCGGACTAGGTGCTAGGAGGCGCCGGACCTGCACTAGTTCAGCAATGATTCCTATATATTTAAACTTGTGTTGTTATGTTAATGGTTGAATGAAGTTTCTTCTGGTACTACTCATCAAAAAAAAGTTTCTTTTGGTACTACTCATTGTACCCGTTAGTACTAGTAGTACTGCGAATGAAGATCTGATGAATATCCTTCCCCCCGGATGTTTATGAAGGAAGTGAAAATTTCGAAACCTGGGAAAGTTGATTTGCTACTCTATTGTAAGGACCAAAATGGTTCCCACCAACGCAGCTGACGACCACGCAAGACAAAGACACGCAAGGCAAGTTGTTGGTCGATGCATGTGCGCAGCGCCACGTTGTGGACGAGGGAGAGATCAGTCGGCCGGGGTGTGGGGTGGTGATGGGGAGAGTGAAGGAGAGAGAAAACACATTTTTTGCGTGCATATATATTGTGGTCCTGAAGTTTACTCTACTCTTCGCACCGCCTTCAAATCCTCCTGTTTGTAGCTCTCTTGCTGCCTCCTCTGTGCTCATAGTCTCTTCTCGCTCATTATTTTTTTAACAGAAAAAAGGAAATAAATTCTTCTTACATTGCTTTTCAGAAAATAAATTCCTGTCACTTGGAAAATTGAAATTGATTACTTTTTGTTTTAATATCTGTGATCGTTCTCAAAAGATGGCCAAATTTGTCATCATGCAAATTCTTGGATATGGGATCATCAGAATAAAGTCTGATGTAGAGATACGGCCTTGACCTTGTGGTCGTTCGCCTTGAAATCTGATATGTTTTCATACTCCTTGACAACCATGCTTAAATGCGTTGAAATTTGACCTACTTACTTTTAGGTTAGCATTTTACACGGTCGGTGGGAGTACATTCTACATCAAGGATCTAAAAAAGGGAAAATTACATCGACGGTCCACACATTTAGCACAAATAACCCTAAAATTGAGCAAAGAAAACAGTCAGTTTCGGCTCCTCGAGAGAGTAGCTGATCGAGACACACTCTTCATACTACTTCATCTTAGATTGTTTTCAAAATATGGCCAAATTTATCGGCATGCAAATTCTTGGATATGGGATCATCAGCATTAAGTCTAATGTAGAGATATGGCCTTGACCTTGTGGTCGTTCGCCTTGAAATCCAAGATTTTTTCATACTCATTGACAGATATGCTTAAATACTTTGAAATTTCACCACTTACTTTTAGGTTAGTAGTTTACACGATCGGTGGGAGTACATTCTACATCAAGGACCTAAAAAAGGGAAAATTGCATCGAGGTCCACACATTTAGCACAAAAGACCTAAAATTGAGCAAAGAAAACAATCGGGTTTGGCTCCTTCTCGAGAGAGTAGCTGATCGAGCCACACTCTTCATACTACTTCATCTTCGGTTGTTTTCAAAATATGGCCAAATTTGTCGGAATGCAAATTCTTGGATATGGGATCATCAACATAAAGTCTGATGTAGAGATATGGCATTGACCTTGTGGTCGTTCGCCCTGAAATCCAAGATTTTTTCATACTCGTTGACAACTATGCTTAAATTCATTGAAATTTCACCACTTACATTTAGTTTAGCATTTTACACGGTCAGTGGGAGTACATTCTACATCAAGGACCTAAAAAGGGGAAATTACATCGAGGTACACACATTTAGGACAAAGGACCCTAAAATTGAGCAAAGAAAACGGTCGGGTTCGGCTCCTTCTCGAGAGAGTAGCTGATCGAGCCACACTCTTCATACTACTTCATCTTCGATTTTGTTCAAAATATGGCCAAATTTGTCGGCATGCAAATTCTTGGATACTGGATCATTAGCATAAAGTCTGATGTAGAGATATGGCCTTGACCTTTTGGTCGTTCGGCTTGAAATCCAAGGATGTTCATACTCGTTGACAACTATAAGCTTGAAATTCATTTAAATTTCAGCCACTTACTTTTAGGTTAGAATTTTACATGATCGGTGGGAGTATGTTTTACAACAAGGACCTAAAAAGGGGAAAATTTACATCGAGGTCCATACATTTAGCACAAAGGACCCTAAAATTAAGCAAGCAAAATAGTTGGGTTCGGTTCCTTATAGAGAGAGTAGTTGATCGAGCCACACTCTTCATAATACTTCATCTTCGATTGTTTTCAAAATATGGCCAAATTTGTCGGCATGCAAATTCTTTGGATATGGGATCATCAGCATAAAGTATGATGTAGATATGGCCTTGACCTTGGTCGTTCGTCTTGAAATACAAGAATGGTTCATACTCGTTTACAACTAAGCTTAAATTCGTTTAAATTTCACCACTTACTTTTAGGTTAGAACTTTACATGGTCGATCGGAGTACATTTTACATCAGGGACCTCAAAAAAGCAAAAATTACATCGAGGTCCATACATTTAGCATAAAGGACCCTAAAAGGAATTTTTTTGGTTCGGCTCCTTCTTGAGAGATTAGCTGATCTGAGCCAAACTCTTGATACTACTTCATCTTCGATTGTTTTCAAAACATGGCCAGATCTATTGCCATGCAAATTCTCTGACATGGGATCATCATCATCATATAAAGTATGATGTTTATATTGCCTTGACCTTTCTCATTCGGCTTGGAATCCAAGAATGTTCATACTCGTTGATAAGTAAGCGTAAAATTATCTAAATTGCACCACTTACACTTTTAGACCTAAAAGGGGGAAATTATATTGAGGTCCATACATTTAGCACATAGGACCCTAAAATTAAGCAAGGAAAATAGTCGGGTTCGGCTCCTTCTCGAGAGAGTCATACTCTTCATACTACTTCATCTTCGATTGTGTTCAAAATATGGCCAAATTTGTCGGCATGCAAATTCTTGGATATGGGATCATCAGCATGAAGTATGATGTAGATATGGCCTTGACCTTGGTGGTTCGTCTTGAAATACAAGAACGCTTCATACTCGTTGACAACTAAGCTTAAATTCATTTAAATTTGACCACAATATTTTTAGGTTAGAACTTTACAGGGTCGATTGAAGTACATTTTACATCACGGACCTCAAAAAAGGAAAAAATTACATCGAGGTCAATATACATATAGCATAAAGGACCCTAAAATAAAAAAATCTGGTTTGGCTCATTCTCGACAGATCAGCTAATCTGAGCCAAACTCTTAATACTACTTCCTCTTCGATTGTTTTCAAAACATGGCCAAATCTGTTGCCATGCAAATTCTCTAACATGGGATCATCAGCACAAACTATAATGTTGATATGGTCTTGACCTATGTCGTTCGGCTTGAAATCCAAGAATGCTCATACTCATTGACGAGTAAGCTTAAAATTGTCGAAATTTCACCACTTACACTTTTAGACCTATAGGGGGATATTACATCGAGGTCCAGACATTTAGCAAAAAGGACCCTAAAATTAAGCAAGGAAAACAGTCGGGTTCAACTCCTTCTCTAGAGAGCAGTTGATCGAGCCATACTCTTCATACTACTTCATTTTCAATTATTATCAAAATATGGCCAAATTTGTCGGCATGCAAATTCTTGGATATGGGATCATCAACATAAAGTCTGATGTAGATATGGCCTTGACCTTGGTCATTCGTCTTGAAATACAAGAATGGTTAATACTCGTTGACAACTAAGCTTAAATTCCTTTAAATTTCACCACTTACTTTTAGGTTAGAACTTTACACGGTCGATCCGAGTACATTTTACATCAGGGACCTCAAAAAATAAAAAATTACATTGAGGCCCATATACATTTAGCATAAAGGACCCTAAAAGAAAAAAAATTGGTTCGGCTCATTCTCGAGAGATCACCTGATCTGAGCCAAACTCTTTATACTACTTCCTCTTCGATTGTTTTCATAACATGGCCAGATCTGTTGCCATGAAAATTGTCTAACATGGGATCATCAGCATAAAGTATGATGTTGATATGGCCTTGACCTTGGTCATTCGGCTTGAAATCCAAGAATGTTCATACTTGTTGACAACTAAGCTTAAATTCATTTAAATTTCACCATTTACTTTTAGGTTAACATTTTACACGGATCGATGGGAGTACATTTTACATCAAGGACCTAAAAAGGGAAAATTATTACATCGAGGTCCATACATTTAGCACAAAGGACCCTAAAAGGAAAACTTTCTAGTTTGGCTCCTCGAGAGATCAGCTGATCTAAGTCAAACTCTTCATACTACTTCTTCTATGATTGTTTCAAAATATGGCTAAATATGTTGCCATGCAAACTCGCTGATATGGGGTCATCAACATAAAGTATGATGTTGATATGCCCTTGACCTTGATCATTCGGCTTGAAATCTAAGAATGTTCATACTCGTTGACAAGTATGCTTAAATTCGTTTAAATTTCACCACTTACACTTTTTGGTTAGATTTTAAACGGATGGTGGGAGTACTAGATTTACACCAAGGACATAAAAAAGGGAAAATTACATCGAGGTCCATACGTTTAGCACAAAGGACCCTAAAACCAAGAAGGGAAAAAAGTAGGGTACGGCTCCTTCTCGAGAGAGCAGCTCATTGAGCCATACTCTTCAGACTAGTTTTGAATAAGGTATATGTCCTGAGGGAGCGATATTCTTCAATTAACTAACACTGTAAGTGGATGTGTACATGTGTTACACCAAGGACCTCAAAATAATGAAAAATACATCCAAGTCCATACATTTAGCACAAAGGACCCTAAAGTCAAATACTTGAAAATTTTGGTAACATGGTCTATAGAAACGAGGGGAAGATTATAGAATGATGGAGAAGTGTGTTTTGAGGTTTGTGCATATATCATTTTCATTGTGATGAAGACTATCAATAGAATCTTCTAGATGCTAGAATGGAAAAGAAGATCCAATAGCTGGAATGTTGGGATTCGTGAGTCTTGATCCAACAATTAATATTCAATGTTTTTGTACACCATAAGTGTTAAGATAGTGGTAATGGTAAGACTAGTATACTTACTTAACAAAAGAAAACAGCACACTGCTCACTTTCAGCATATCTTGTTGAATAAGATGGACAAATCTACCAGATGCGGGAACTGTATCGTAAACTATATATGATGTCAATATGGTCATGAGCTTGGCTGTTCGGGTCAAAACCAGGAATGTTCATACACCGTAGGCCAATACACATTGTGAAGAAGCTAGAGCATTTTTTTGGCATTCAAATGTGTCAAAACACATGTTTCTCATTTTTCTTAGCATTTTATAGTGTACGAATAACTTTGAATATTGACCGTTGGATCAAGACTCGAATCCCAACATTGTGAGATGTTGGATCTTCATTTCCATTTTAGCATCGAGAAGATACTATTGATAGTCTTTCTTTTCTTATCTTACCACTATTATATATAGTGTGTGGACAAAAGTATGAAAATTAATTTGTGCAAATTCGTTAAATTATATGTCTGTATTTTTTTAATAAATATATGCATGTATTTGAACTACTAATGACTGGCAAAATGTTTTTATTGTCTAGTGTCTAAAAAATTAAACATAGTTGAAAACTGGGTGTAAGTGTGAGATGTTTTCTTTTCTATGTTGGTTTGGAGCACTGTTGTCCATCGGATGCATATTGGATGGTAGATACAGGGGGCATGTTGATCCGAGTATTTATTTTCTATGTTGCTTTGGAGCACTTTTATCCATCGGATGAATATTGGGTGGTAGATACAGGGGGCATGTTGATCCGAGTCCCCCTAGAAGTGGGCACGTGGAGTAGTAGTTGAACAATTTCAGAAAACACTTAAAATCCAAAATATAAACATTAGCAGCAAAGATAGTTTACGGCCAAAATACACCCTTCCTAGTGCCAAAAGAGACCCTGCCAGCCGACTTCTACTACATTAACTAGTAAAAGAGTGGTACTTATCTACAACTAAATTAACTAGTAATACCTCATTACCATCGCATTAGGATCACCTAGACGAAGATTAAGATCAATACATCTCATCGATGCAAACATAGAAAGACAACACCTTGATCGTCTGGTACTGTCCATCAGCCGTGGTAATGTACCGCGGTGACACCGTGAGGAATGTATGATCTTCGAGGCCAACACTGCCGAGCAACATGCAGCTCGTCAGCTCAATGACCCCATTAAGGGTGTCCGTCGAGAAGTCCGCCGGTGACTGTGGGCTAGTCGCGCACAGCTTCACCCTATACGAGGGCAATGAGCACGAGGCCGCCCTAACGCACACCGAAGAAACAGTGGTGGCCTGGACGAGCTCGCCATGATGAGGCTGAACACAGGTAGCGTCATCACCGTAGACGATGACCATGGATGGCGGAAAAGGATGGTAACGGCATCGTTACTATACACTACATGGGCTGGCCATACGATAGCTTATACTCTTGTACCTTGCGGACTGCCGTTGAGGTGCAAAAGGAGATCGACCGGCGAGACGGTGAATATGCAGCCGACCTCCGTGCAGCCGCATGGGCTGTACGGGCACGCGGCCTTGTGGTCGTCGAGCTCGTGGTAGGCGACCATGGTGAGGTAGCAGTCATGGGGGCATAGGACAGTTATCAGCGCTAGCTAGTCTTTGTCCATCACTGGCTAGCTCTTGGTGGAATCCGCTGACGCGCCTAGCGTTGGAGTGGTTCCCTGGAAGCTCGGCTCGCTGATGTAGTGCCCGTAGTCCAGAATTTTTATGCAGCATTGAGTTTTTTGGAACAAAGGCTACAAAAAGTTGACATGTGAGAGTAAATCAGGCACTTATTACCCTGTATAGTAATATACCATACAAACAGATCCTACCCGTGTGAGTAGTAAGAAGTTCTACGCCTTTTTTTGGAAATGGAGAAGGTATACACCTAGAGAGAGACAGAGAAACTTGGGGCCTGGCGCAAAGTGTATAGTGCTAGCGGGGGAGAGAACAAGGACTGCATGCATGTCTTCAACACCATCTGCATTTTATTCTATCTGCTTGTCTCTTCTGGCTCTTTCTTTCTTGGCATGGCACACTCGTTTCTCTTCTCCATTTCTTTCTTGTGGTTAAAGCTTGTCCAGATACAGAGTACTAGTAGTAGTACATTTGAACTAGTACTCCAGTAATACGGAGTATATGTCTTTTTATACTCGAGTTGTACTACCAGTACTCCAATAGTAATACATATGTCTTCTTTTTACTATACTACTACTTCGGTAGGTAGGCATCTGCGGGCGGTGGGTGGCGGGCGACGGTGGCTATTTGCGGCTTTTTACTACTCCAAGGGCGGCGGGCGGTGGGCAGCGGTGGTAGTAGGGTTCTAGTAGTACGGAGTAGTACTCGAGTACTCCTGCTCACGGATTCATGAAGTACGACTTCAGTAGTGTAGTGTAGTCCTGTACTGCTCAGATGCGGCTGTCATTATACCATGGTTCCTAGGGAGATGTCCGAGAGACAGGTGCTCACATGCACGTCCCAGGTGGGCACCGATGCCTAGCGATTGGATAAAGCCTTGATGCCTGACCACATAGCCAAGAAATTCATTTGGCTACTCTCTACTACGTACTATTTCTCGGTGTGTTTCGAAATTAACTTCACACCTTGTGATAATCTCTTTAGTAGACCCACTAGGCAGTCAATGTATCGAGAACAAGTCAGAGTTGTTTGGCCATAATTAAACTTCTTGCTAAGAATATGCATGCCTAGAAATTTTAACCATGTTTTGAAAACAATCAAAGAGGCTATGACTAACCGTGTTTTCAAATTGGTTGTGTTTCGAAATTAACTTCACACCTTGGTATAATCTGTTAAGTGCACCCACCACTAGGCAGTCAATGTATCGAGAACGAGTGAGAGTTGTTTGGCAAGATTCAACATCTTGCTAAGAATATGCATGCCTCGAATTTGACTTGTGTTTTGAAAAAAACCAAAGAGACTATGATTCACCGTGTTTGAAATTTTGGTTGTGTTTCAAATTAACTGCACACCTTGCGATAATCTGTTTAGTGGACCCACCACCAGGCAGTTAATGTATCGAGAACGAGTGAGAGTTTGGAAAGATTCAACTTTTGCTAAGAAAATGCATTCCTAGAAATTTCACCGTGTTTTCAAAATAATCAAGAGACTATGGCTGAACTGTGTATTGAAATTTTGCCCGTGTTTCAAAATCAACTTCACACCTTGCGAAAATCTGTTAAGTGGACCCACCACCAGGCAGTCAATGTATCGAGACGAGTGAGAGTTTGGAAAGATTAACTTCTTTCTAAGAATATGCATGCCTAGAAATTTCACACCGTGTTTTGAAAACAACCAAGAGACTATGACTCACCGTGTTTTGAAATTTGGTTACGTTCAAAATTAACCTCACACCTTGTAATAATCTATTCACCTGGACCCACCACAAAGCAGTTAATGTATCGAGAACAAGTGAGAGTTCGGAAAGATTCAACTTCTTGCTAAGAATATGCATTCCTAGAAATTTGGCCGTGTTTTGAAAATAATCGAATAGACTATAACTCACAGTGTTTTGAAATTTTGCCCGTATTTTGAAATTAACTTCCACACCTTGCGAAATTGTTCAGTGGACCCACTACCAGGTAGTCAATGTATCAGCGACGAGTGAGAGGTTGGAAGATTCAAACTTCTTGCTAAGAATATGCATGACTAGAAATTTGACGTGTTTTGAAAAACAACCAAAGAGACTATGACTCCCCGTGTTTTGAAATTTTGGCTGCGTTTCCGAAATTAATTTCACACTCCTGCGAGTAGTGGACCCACCACCAGCAGCTAATGGATCAAGAACGAGTGACGAGTTTGGAAAGATTCAACTTATTGCTAGAATATGTATGCCAGAAATTTAACCGTGTTTTCAAATAATCAAAAGAGACTATGACTCACCGGTGTTTTGAAATTCTGACGGTGTTTTGAAATTAACTTCACACCTTGCGAAAATATGTTCAAATGGACCCACCACTAGGCATTTAATGGTATCGATAGGAGTGAGAGTTTGGAAAGATTCTACTTCTTGCTAAGAATATGCATGCCTAGATATTTGACCGTAGTTTGAAAATAATCAAGAGACTATGACTCACCATGTTTTGAAATTTTGGCTGTTGTTCGAAATTAACTTCACACCTTGCCATGATCTGTCCAATGGACCTACCAGTTAGTCAATGTATCAAGAACGAGTGAGAGTTGTTGGAAAGATTCAACTGCTTGCTAAGATATGCATTGCCTCAAAATTGACCGTGTTTTGCAAACAACGAAAGAAACTATGACTCACCGTGTTTTGAAAACAACCAAAGAGACTATGACTCACCGTGTTTTAAAATTTTGGTTGCGTTTCAAATTAACTTCACACCCTTGCAATAATCTATTCACTAGACCCACCACCAAGCAGTTAATGTATCGAGAACAAGTGAGAGTTTGGATAAGATTCAACTTCTTGCTAAGAATATGGATTCCTAGAAATTTGACCGTGGTTTGAAAATAATCGAATAGACTATGACTCACCGTGTTTTGAAATTTTGCTCGTATTTCGAAATTAACTTCCCACCTTGCGAAATTGTTTAGTGGACCCACCACTAGGCAGTCAATGTATCGCGACGAGTGAGAGGTTGGAAAGATTCAACTTCTTTGCTAAGATATGCATGCCTAGAAATTTGACCATGTTTTAAAAACAACCAAGAACTATGACTCACCGTGTTTTGAAATTTTGACGGCGTTTCGAAATTAACTTCACAACCTTGCGATAAACCTATTTAGTGGACCCACCACGAGGCAGTGAATGTATCGAGAACGAGTGAGAGTTTTGGAAAGATTCAACTTCTTGGTAAGAGTATTATGACTAGAAATTAATACCGTGTTTTCAAAATAATCAAAGAGACTATGACTCACCGTGTTTTGAAATTTCGACGGTGTTTTGAAATTGAACTTCACACCTGCGAAAATATGTTCAATGGACCCAAACCACCAGGCAGTTAATGTATCGATACTGAGTGAGAGTTTGGAAGATTCAACTTCTTGCTAAGAATATGCATGCCTAGAAACTTGACCGTGTTTTTGAAAATAATCAAGAGACTATGACTCACCGTTGTTTTAAAATTTTGGCTGTGTTTCGAAATTAACTTCAGACCTTGCCATGATCTGTCCAGTGGACCTACCAGTTAGTTAATGTATCGAGAACGAGTGAGAGTTGTTTGGCAAGATTAACCTTCTTGCTAAGAATATACATGCCTCAAAATTTGACAGGTGTTTTAGAAACAACCAAAGAGACTATGACTCAACGTGTATTGAAATTTTGGCTCTGTTTGAAGTAACTTCACACAATTGCAATAATCTGTTCAGTGGACCCACCAGGCAAGTCAATGTATCGAGAACGAGTGAGATTTGTTTGGAAAGATTCAACTTCATGCTAAGAATATGGCATGCCTCGAAATTGAATTGTTTGGAAGCAATCAAAGAGACTATGACTCACCCTGTTTTGAAATTATTGCTGTGTTTCGAAATTAACTATCACCACCTTGCGATATTCTATTCAGTGGACCCACCACAAGGCCACTATCAATGTATCGAGAACGAGTGAGAGTTTCGAAAGATTCAAATTCTTTCTAAGAATATGCATGCCTAGAAATTTGACCGTGTGTTGAAAATATCAAAGAGGAGGATGACTCCCATGTTTTGAAATTTTGCCCATGTTTTCAAAATTAACTTCACACCTTGTAAAAATCTATTCTGTGGACCCACCACTAGGTAGTCAATGTAACGAGACGAGTGAGAGTTTTGCAAAGATTCAACTTCTTGCTAAGAATATGCATGCCTAGAAATTTCACCGTGTTTTGAAACACAACCAAAGAGACTATGACTCACAGTGTTCTGAAATTTTGGTCTGCGTTTCAAATTAACTTCACCCCTTGCGATAATCTATTCAGTGGACCCACCAGGGAGTCAATGTATTGAGAACGAGTGAGAGTTGTTTGGCAGATTCAACTTCTTGCTAAGAATATGCATGCGTCAAAGTTTGACCGGTTTTGCAAACAACGAAAGAGACTATGACTCACCGTGTTTTGAAATTTTACCCGAGTTTTTGAAATTAACTTCACACCTTGTGAAATTGTTCAGTGGACCCACCACCGGGCAGTCAATATATCGTGATGAGTGAGAGGTTGGAAAGATTCAACTTATTGCTAAGAATATGCATGCCTAGAAATTTGATCGTGTTTTGAAAACAACCATACAAACTATGACTCACCATGTTTTGAAATTTTGGTTGTGTTTCGAAATTAACTTCACACCTTGCGATAATCTATTTAGTGGACCCACCACCAGGCAGTTAATGTATCGAGAACGAGTGAGTGTTTGGAAAGATTCAACTTCTGCTAAGAATATGCATGCCTAGAATTAACCGTGTTTTCAAAATAATCAAAGAGACTGTGACTCACCGTGTTTTGAAATTTTGACCGTGTTTTGAAATTAACTTCACACCTTGCGAAAATCTGTTCAATGGACCCACCACCAGGCAGTTAATGTATCGAGACGAGTGAGAGTTTGGAAAGATTCAACTTCTTACTAAGAATATGCATGCCTAGAAATTTGACCCTATTTGAAAATAATCAAAGAGACTATGACTCACCATGTTTTGAAATGTTGGTTGTGTTCCGAAATTAACTTCACACCTTCCCATAATCTGTCCAGTGGACCTACCAGTTAGTCTATGTATCGAGAACGAGTGAGAGTTGTTTGGCAAGATTCAACTTCTTGCTAAGAATATGCATGCCTCAAAAATTTACGTGTTTTGGAAAGAACCAAAGAGACTATGACTCAACGTGTTCTGAAATTTTGGCTTTGTTTCGAAATTAACTTCACACCATGCGATAATATGTTTAGTGGACCCACCAGGCAGTCAATGTATCGAGAACGAGTGAGAGTTGTTTGGCAAGATTCAACTTCTTGCTAAGAATATGCAAGCCTTGAAATTTGACCGTGTTTTGGAAGCAATCAAAGAGACTATGACTCACTGTGTTTTGAAATTTTGGCTAAGTTTCGAGATTAACTTCACACCATGCGATAATATGTTTAGTGTACCCACCACCAGGCCGCAGTCAATGTATCAAGAACGAGTCAAAGTTGGAAAGATTCAAATTCTTCTAAGAATATGCATGCCTAGAAATTTGACCGTGTTTTGAAAATAATCAGAGAGACTATGACTCGCCGTGTTTTGAAATTTTGCATGTGTTTTGAAATTAACTTCACAGCTTGCGAAAATCTATTCAGTGGACCCACCACCAGGAAGTCAATATATCGAGACGAGTGAGAGTTTGGAAAGATTCAATTTCTTGCTAAGAATATGCACGCCTAGAAATTTCACCGTGTTTTGAAAATAATCAAAGAGACTATGACTCACCATGTTTTGAAATATTGCCCATGTTCCAAAATTAACTTCACACCTTGCAAAAATCTGCTCAGTGGACCCACCACCAAGCAGTCAATGTATCGAGACGAGTGAGAGTTTGCAAAGATTCAACTTCTTGCTAACAATATGTATGCCTAGAAATTTCACTGTGTTTTGAAAATAATCAAATAGACTATGACTCACCGTGTTTTGAAATTTTGCCTGTGTTTCGAAATTAACTTCACACTTTGCGAAAATCTGCTCAGTGGAGCCAACACAAGGCAATCAATGTATCGAGACGAGTGAGAGTTTGGAAAGATTCAACTTCTTGCTAAGAATATGCATGCCTAGAAATTTGACCGTGTTTTAAAAATAATCAAAGAGACCACGACTCACCGTGTTTTGAAATTTTGCCCATGTTTCAAAATTAACTTCACACCTTGCGAAAATTTGCTCAGTGGACCCAGCACCAGGCAGTCAATGTATCGAGATGAGTGATACTTTGAAAGATTCAACTTCTTGCTAAGAATACGCATACCTTGAAATTTGACCGTGTTTTGAAAATAATCAAAGAGACTATGACTCACCGTGTTTTGAAATTTTTCCGTGTTTGGATATTAATTCATACTTTGCGAAAATCTGTTCGGTGGACCCACCACCAGGCAGTCAATGTATCGAGACGAGTGAGGGTTTGGAAAGATTCAACTTCCTACTAAGAATATGCATGCCTAGAA
>OU342740.1:186695624-186862867 GCA_910589775.1 Avena eriantha | reverse complement strand
TAGTAGAGATATGATGTCATATGGTCATGACCTTGGTGGTTCAGGTCAAAGCCAGGAATGTACATACACCATTGGCCAATCATGCATTGTGACGAAGCCAGAGCATTTTTTTGGTACTCAAAGGTGTCAAAACACATGTTTCTCATTTTTTCCTTAGCACTATTAGTGTACGAATAACTTCGAATGTTGACCGTTGGATCAAGATGCGAATCCCAACATTGTCAGATGTTGGTTCATTTACATTTAGCATCGAGAAGATACTACGATAGTCTTCTTTTCTTATCTTACCACTATTTTTTACATATAGTGTGCAAACAACTTTGAATATTGACTGCTGATTCAACATTGCTGCTAGTTATTGGATCCTCTAGTCCATTCCATCATCTAGAAGATACTATTAATAGTCTATGGTTATATTATCTTACCACTATATAATGTACGGATAACTTTGAGTATTGACCATTGGATCAGACTCGCGAATCCCAACAATGTTAGCCGTTGGATCTTCTTTTTTCCATTCTACCGGGTGGTGGTACTTTTCTCTACTACTATAATGGAGCAGTTTTGAATTGGATCCATCACACCAATCTAACCATTGGGCTGTTTGATCCAATGGTTAAGAACAGCTAGATTGGTGTTCAATAGTACCTAGAGCAAACTACAACATGTTCTAGAACCATGATTTCACCCACCCCAAAAATTGATAGCATAGTAGGATGTATTCTCAATATGGGTAGATAGTTATTACTAACACACTAATGTATGCATTTTTTTCTCTAGCAAGAATATTGGTTAATAACAACTTAACATTTGTTAAATCACATTTCATACCACTTTATCATTATCAATTTATTTTCACCCATCAACTCAGTCATCCACATAGGGCCCACAGATTGGGGAGGTCATGGTCGCCTTGGACTCACCGCAAAATTTTACTGAGCCATCGAGTGTGGGAAGTAGAGTCAGCATTCCGTCCGATTGCTTACCTAGTCATTGTCATGGATATGTGCCACACGCATCGGTTTCATCAACGACTTTGATTGTCCCCTCATTTCGGTAATCTGCCACATTAATCTCGGATCACCTCCTTCCTATTTAATCTCTCCCCTTGCCCGCACCAAACCATCTCTAATCCCCCGCTTCTAGCAACCATTTCCGTCCTCGTCTATAATCCATGGCCACCTTCCGGCAGCCGCCCGCCGTACCGGAGCGCAAAGACCCCGACATCGCCGCATAGGAGGACAATACCATGCGCATTTGGGCTGTCTCCCCGCAGAGAAAAAAAGTGGCAAATGGCATGCGCCTTCCGCGATGATGGGTACGGTCACCGCAAGTACCAGATGTACGTCCTCTACGACAGTCCGGATGAGACGTTGAAGGTCAAGTTCGTCAACTTCAGGGACGCCGGTCTCCTCTATAGCCAGACCTTCCACTGCGGCTGCGAGATGGTGGTGTTCATTGGTGCCAACATTGTCACCAACTACTGGAACCCATTCCCAAACAACAACAACTTCATCCACAGTGTTCTCCCGGAGCTACCGATGGCTCCAGAGGTGCCGCCTCATTATCCGACAGTGCCGCCGATTGCTCAGGAGGTGCCACCCGCCTTATCCGGAGGTGCCAATGAGTTAGGAGCCGGCTCTGTCGCTGGAGCTGTCGTTGGTGCCGATGTCAAGAGCTACCGCTGCGGCGCGGACTAGGTGCTAGGAGGCGCCGGACCTGCACTAGTTCAGCAATGATTCCTATATATTTAAACTTGTGTTGTTATGTTAATGGTTGAATGAAGTTTCTTCTGGTACTACTCATCAAAAAAAAGTTCTTTTGGTACTACTCATTGTACCCGTTAGTACTAGTAGTACTGCGAATGAAGATCTGATGAATATCCTTCCCCCCGGATGTTTATGAAGGAAATGAAAATTTCGAAACTGGGAATTGATTTGCTACTCTATTGTAAGGACCAAAATGGTTCCCACCAACGCAGCTGACGACCACGCAAGACAAAGACACGCAAGGCAAGTTGTTGGTCGATGCATGTGCGCAGCGCCACGTTGTGGACGAGGGAGAGATCAGTCGGCCGGGGTGTGGGGTGGTGATGGGAGAGTGAAGGAGAGAGAAAACACATTTTTTGCGTGCATATATATTGTGGTCCTGAAGTTTACTCTACTCTTCGCACCGCCTTCAAATCCTCCTGTTTGTAGCTCTCTTGCTGCCTCCTCTGTGCTCATAGTCTCTTCTCGCTCATTATTTTTTTAACAGAAAAAAGGAAATAAATTCTTCTTACATGCTTTTTAGAAAATAAATTCCTGTCACTTGGAAAATTGAAATTGATTACTTTTTGTTTTAATATCTGTGATCGTTCTCAAAAGATGGCCAAATTTGTCATCATGCAAATTCTTGGATATGGGATCATCAGAATAAAGTCTGATGTAGAGATACGGCCTTGACCTTGTGGTCGTTCGCCTTGAAATCTGATATGTTTTCATACTCCTTGACAACCATGCTTAAATGCGTTGAAATTTGACTACTTACTTTTAGGTTAGCATTTTACACGGTCGGTGGGAGTACATTCTACATCAAGGATCTAAAAAAGAGAAAATTACATCGACGTCCACACATTTAGCACAAATAACCCTAAAATTGCGCAAAGAAAACAGTCAGTTTCGGCTCATCGAGAGAGTAGCTGATCGAGACACACTCTTCATACTACTTCATCTTAGATTGTTTTCAAAATATGGCCAAATTTATCGGCATGCAAATTCTTGGATATGGGATCATCAGCATTAAGTCTAATGTAGAGATATGGCCTTGACCTTGTGGTCGTTCGCCTTGAAATCCAACATTTTTTCATACTCATTGACAGATATGCTTAAATACTTTGAAATTTCACCACTTACTTTTAGGTTAGTAGTTTACACGATCGGTGGGAGTACATTCTACATCAAGGACCTAAAAAAGGGAAAATTGCATCGAGGTCCACACATTTAGCACAAAAGACCTTAAAATTGAGCAAAGAAAACAATCGGGTTTGGCTCCTTCTCGAGAGAGTAGCTGATCGAGCCACACTCTTCATACTACTTCATCTTCGGTTGTTTTCAAAATATGGCCAAATTTGTCGGAATGCAAATTCTTGGATATGGGATCATCAACATAAAGTCTGATGTAGAGATATGGCATTGACCTTGTGGTCGTTCGCCCTGAAATCCAAGATGTTTTCATACTCGTTGACAACTATTCTTAAATTCATTGAAATTTCACCACTTACATTTAGTTTAGCATTTTACACGGTCAGTGGGAGTACATTCTACATCAAGGACCTAAAAAGGGGAAATTACATCGAGGTACACACATTTAGGACAAAGGACCCTAAAATTGAGCAAAGAAAACGGTCGGGTTCGGCTCCTTCTCGAGAGAGTAGCTGATCGAGCCACACTCTTCATACTACTTCATCTTCGATTTTGTTCAAAATATGGCCAAATTTGTCGGCATGCAAATTCTTGGATACTGGATCATTAGCATAAAGTCTGATGTACAGATATGGCCTTGACCTTTTGGTCGTTCGGCTTGAAATCCAAGGATGTTCATACTCGTTGACAACTATAAGTTGAAATTCATTTAAATTTCAGCACTTACTTTTAGGTTAGAATTTTACATGATCGGTGGGAGTATGTTTTACAACAAGGACCTAAAAAGGGGAAAATTTACATCGATGTCCATACATTTAGCACAAAGGACCCTAAAATTAAGCAAGCAAAATAGTTGGGTTCTGTTCCTTATAGAGAGAGTAGTTGATCGAGCCACACTCTTCATAATACTTCATCTTCGATTGTTTTCAAAATATGGCCAAATTTGTCGGCATGCAAATTCTTTGGATATGGGATCATCAGCATAAAGTATGATGTAGATATGGCCTTGACCTTGGTCGTTCGTCTTGAAATACAAGAATGGTTCATACTCGTTTACAACTAAGCTTAAATTCGTTTAAATTTCACCACTTACTTTTAGGTTAGAACTTTACATGGTCGATCGGAGTACATTTTACATCAGGGACCTCAAAAAAGCAAAAATTACATCGAGGTCCATACATTTAGCATAAAGGACCCTAAAAGGAATTTTTTTGGTTCGGCTCCTTCTTGAGAGATTAGCTGACCTGAGCCAAACTCTTGATACTACTTCATCTTTGATTGTTTTCAAAACATGGCCAGATCTATTGCCATGCAAATTCTCTGACATGGGATCATCATCATCATATAAAGTATGATGTTTATATTGCCTTGACCTTTCTCATTCGGCTTGGAATCCAAGAATGTTCATACTCGTTCATAAGTAAGAGTAAAATTATCTAAATTGCACCACTTACACTTTTAGACCTAAAAGGGGGAAATTATATTGAGGTCCATACATTTAGCACATAGGACCCTAAAATTAAGCAAGGAAAATAGTCGGGTTCGGCTCCTTCTCGAGAGAGTCATACTCTTCATACTACTTCATCTTCGATTGTGTTCAAAATATGGCCAAAATTGTCGGCATGCAAATTCTTGGATATGGGATCATCAGCATGAAGTATGATGTAGATATGGCCTTGACCTTGGTGGTTCGTCTTGAAATACAAGAACGCTTCATACTCGTTGACAACTAAGCTTAAATTCATTTAAATTTGACCACAATATTTTTAGGTTAGAACTTTACAGGGTCGATTGAAGTACATTTTACATCACGGACCTCAAAAAAGGAAAAATTACATCGAGGTCAATATACATATAGCATAAAGGACCCTAAAATAAAAAAATCTGGTTTGGCTCATTCTCGAGAGATCAGCTAATCTGAGCCAAACTCTTAATACTACTTCCTCTTCGATTGTTTTCAAAACATGGCCAAATCTGTTTCCATGCAAATTCTCTAACATGGGATCATCAGCACAAACTATAATGTTGATATGGCCTTGACCTTTAGCATCGAGGTCCATACATTTAGCACAAAGGACCCTAAAATTAAGCAAGCAAAATAGTTGGGTTCTGTTCCTTATAGAGAGAGTAGTTGATCGAGCCATTCTCTTCATACTACTTCATTTTCAATTATTTTCAAAATATGGCCAAATTTGTCGGCATGCAAATTCTTGGATATGGGATCATCAACATAAAGTCTGATGTAGATATGGCCTTGACCTTGGTCATTCGTCTTGAAATACAAGAATGGTTAATACTCGTTGACAACTAAGCTTAAATTCCTTTAAATTTCACCACTTACTTTTAGGTTAGAACTTTACACGGTCGATCCGAGTACATTTTACATCAGAGACCTCAAAAAAGAAAAAATTACATTGAGGCCCATATACATTTAGCATAAAGGACCCTAAAAGAAAAAAAATTGGTTCGGCTCATTCTCGAGAGATCACCTGATCTGAGCCAAACTCTTTATACTACTTCCTCTTCGATTGTTTTCATAACATGGCCAGATCTGTTGCCATGAAAATTGTCTAACATGGGATCATCAGCATAAAGTATGACGTTGATATGGCCTTGACCTTGGTCATTCGGCTTGAAACCCAAGAATGTTCATACTTGTTGACAACTAAGCTTAAATTCATTTAAATTTCACCATTTACTTTTAGGTTAACATTTTACATGATCGATGGGAGTACATTTTACATCAAGGACCTAAAAAGGGAAAATTATTACATCGAGGTCCATACATTTAGCACAAAGGACCCTAAAAGGAAAACTTTCTAGTTTGGCTCCTCGAGAGATCAGCTGATCTAAGTCAAACTCTTCATACTACTTCTTCTATGATTGTTTCAAAATATGGCTAAATATGTTGCCATGCAAACTCGCTGATATGGGGTCATCAACATAAAGTATGATGTTGATATGCCCTTGACCTTGATCATCCGGCTTGAAATCTAAGAATGTTCATACTCGTTGACAAGTATGCTTAAATTCGTTTAAATTTCACCACTTACACTTTTTGGTTAGATTTTAAACGGATGGTGGGAGTACTAGATTTACACCAAGGACATAAAAAAGGGAAAATTACATCGAGGTCCATACGTTTAGCACAAAGGACCCTAAAACCAAGAAGGGAAAAAAGTAGGGTACGGCTCCTTCTTGAGAGAGCAGCTCATTGAGCCATACTCTTCAGACTAGTTTTGAATAAGGTATATGTCCTGAGGGAGCGATATTCTTCAATTAACTAACACCGTAAGTGGATGTGTACATGTGTTACACCAAGGACCTCAAAATAATGAAAAATACATCCAAGTCCATACATTTAGCACAAAGGACCCTAAAGTCAAATACTTGAAAATTTTGGTAACATGGTCTATAGAAACGAGGGGAAGATTATAGAATGATGGAGAAGTGTGTTTTGAGGTTTGTGCATATATCATTTCATTGTGATGAATACTATCAATAGAATCTTCTAGATGCTAGAATGGAAAAGAAGATCCAATAGCTGGATATCTTGGGATTCGTGAGTCTTGATCCAACAATTAATATTCAATGTTTTGTACACCATAAGTGTTAAGATAGTGGTAATGGTAAGACTAGTATACTTACTTAACAAAAGAAAACAGCACACTGCTCACTTTCAGCATATCTTGTTGAATAAGATGGACAAATCTACCAGATGCGGGAACTGTATCGTAAACTATATATGATGTCAATATGGTCATGAGCTTGGCTGTTCGGGTCAAAACCAGGAATGTTCATACACCGTAGGCCAATACACATTGTGAAGAAGCTAGAGCATTTTTTTGGCATTCAAATGTGTCAAAACACATGTTTCTCATTTTTCTTAGCATTTTATAGTGTACGAATAACTTTGAATATTGACCGTTGGATCAAGACTCGAATCCCAACATTGTGAGATGTTGGATCTTCATTTCCATTTTAGCATCGAGAAGATACTATTGATAGTCTTTGTTTTCTTATCTTACCACTATTATATATAGTGTGCGGACAAAAGTATGAAAATTAAGTTGTGCAAATTTGTTAAATTTATATGTCTGTATTTTTTTAATAAATATATGCATGTATATGAACTACTAATGACTGGAAAAATGTTTTTATTGTCTAGTGTCTAAAAAATTAAACATAGTTGAAAATTGGGTGTAAGTGTGAGATGTTTTCTTTTCTATGTTGGTTTGGAGCACTGTTGTCCATCGGATGCATATTGGATGGTAGATACAGGGGGCATGTTGATCCGAGTATTTATTTTCTATGTTGCTTTGGAGCACTTTTATCCATCGGATGAATATTGGGTGGTAGATACAGGGGGCATGTTGATCCGAGTCCCCCTAGAAGTGGGCACGTGGAGTAGTAGTTGAACAATTTCAGAAAACACTTAAAATCCAAAATATAAACATTAGCAGCAAAGATAGTTTACGGCCAAAATACACCCTTCATAGTGCCAAAAGAGACCCTGCCACCGACTTCTACTACATTAACTAGTAAAAGAGTGGTACTTATCTACAACTAAATTAACTAGTAATACATCATTACCATCGCATTAGGATCACCTAGACGAAGATTAAGATCAATACATCTCATCGATGCAAATATAGAAAGACAACACCTTGATCGTCTGGTACTGTCCATCAGCCGTGGTAATGTACCGCGGTGACACCGTAAGGAATGTATGATCTTCAAGGCCAACATTGCCGAGCAACATGCAGCTCGTCAGCTCAATGACCCCATTAAGGGTGTCCTTCGAGAAGTCCGCCGGTGACTGTGGGCTAGTCGCGCACAGCTTCACCCTATACGAGGGCAATGAGCACGAGGCCGCCCTAACGCACACCGAAGAAACAGTGGTGGCCTGGACGAGCTCGCCATGATGAGGCTAAACACGGTAGCGTCATCACCGTAGACGATGACCATGGATGGCGGAAAGGATGGTAACGGCATCGTTACTATACACTACATGGGCTGGCCATACGATAGCTTATACTCTTGTACCTTGCGGACGCCGTTGAGGTGCAAAAGGAGATCGACCGGCGAGACGGTGAATATGCAGCCGACCTCCGTGCAGCCGCATGGGCTGTACGGGCACGCGGCCTTGTGGTCGTCGAGCTCGTGGTAGGCGACCATGGTGAGGTAGCAGTCATGGGGGCATAGGACAGTTATCAGCACTATCTAGTCTTTGTCCATCACTGGCTAGCTCTTGGTGGAATCCACCGACACGCCTAGCGTTGGAGTGGTTCCCTGGAAGCTCGGCTCGCTGATGTAGTGCCCGTAGTCCAGAATTTTTATGCAGCATTGAGTTTTTTGGAACAAAGGCTGCAAAAAGGTGACATGTGAGAGTAAATCAGGCACTTATTACCCTGTATAGTAATATACCATACAAACAGATCCTACCCGTGTAAGTAGTAAGAAGTTCTACGCCTTTTTTTTGGAAATGGAGAAGGTATACACCTAGAGAGAGAAAGAGAAACTTGGGGCCTGGCGCAAAGCGTATAGTGCTACGGGGGAGAGAACAAGGACTGCATGCATGTCTTCAACACCATCTGCATTTTATTCTATCTTCTTGTCTCTTCTGGCTCTTTCTTTCTTGGCATGGCACACTCGTTTCTCTTCTCCATTTCTTTCTTGTGGTTAAAGCTTGTCCAGATACAGAGTACTAGTAGTAGTACATTTGAACTAGTACTCTAGTAATACAGAGTATATGTCTTTTTATACTCGAGTTGTACTACCAGTACTCCAATAGTAATACATATGTCTTCTTTTTACTATACTACTACTTCGGTAGGTAGGCATCTGCGGGCGGTGGGTGGCGGGCGACGGTGGCTATTTGCGGCTTTTTACTACTCCAAGGGCGGCGGGCAGCGGTGGCAGTAGGGTTCTAGTAGTACGGAGTAGTACTCGAGTACTCCTACTCACTGATTCATGAAGTACGACTTCAGTAGTGTACTGTAGTCCTGTACTGCTCAGATGCGGCTGTCATTATACCACGGTTCCTAGGGAGATGTCCGAGAGATAGGTGCTCACATGCACGTCCCAGGTGGGCACTGATGCCTAGCGATTGCATAAAGCCTTGATGCCTAACCACATATCCAAGACAATTCATTTGGCTACTCTCTACTACGTACTATTTCTCGGTGTGTTTCGAAATTAACTTCACACCTTGTGATAATCTGTTTAGTGGACCCACCAGGCAGTCAATGTATCGAGAACGAGTGAGAGTTCTTTGGCCATATTAACTTCTTGCTGAGAATATGCATGCCTAGAAATTTTACCATGTTTTGAAAACAATCAAAGAGGCTATGACTAACCGTGTTTTCAAATTTGGTTGTGTTTCGAAATTAACTTCACACCTTGGTATAATCTGTTAAGTGCACCCACCACCAGGCAGTCAATGTATCGAGAACGAGTGAGAGTTGTTTGGCAAGATTCAACATCTTGCTAAGAATATGCATGCCTCGAAATTTGACTGTGTTTTGAAAAAAACCAAAGAGACTATGACTCACCGTGTTTTCAAATTTTGGATGTGTTTCGAAATTAACTGCACACCTTGCGATAATCTGTTTAGTGGACCCACCACCAGGCAGTTAATGTATCGAGAACGAGTGAGAGTTTGGAAAGATTCAACTTTTTGCTAAGAAAATGCATTCCTAGAAATTTCACCGTGTTTTCAAAATAACCAAAGAGACTATGGCTGACCGTGTATTGAAATTTTGCCCGTGTTTCAAAATCAACTTCACACCTTTGCGAAAATCTGTTCAGTGGACCCACCACCAGGCAGTCAATGTATAGAGACGAGTGAGAGTTTGGAAAGATTCAACTTCTTTCTAAGAATATGCATGCCTAGAAATTTCACCGTGTTTTGAAAACAACCAAAGAGACTATGACTCACCGTGTTTTGAAATTTTGGTTACGTTCAAAATTAACCTCACACCTTGCAATAATCTATTCACTGGACCCACCACAAAGCAGTTAATGTATCGATAACAAGTGAGAGTTTGGAAAGATTCAACTTCTTGCTAAGAATATACATTCCTAGAAATTTGACCGTGTTTTGAAAATAATCGAATAGACTATAACTGACAGTGTTTTGAAATTTTGCCCGTATTTTGAAATTAACTTCACACCTTGCAAAATTGTTCAGTGGACCCACCACCAGGTAGTCAATGTATCGCGACGAGTGAGAGGTTGGAAAGATTCAACTTCTTGCTAAGAATATGCATGCGTAGAAATTTGACCGTGTTTTGAAAACAACCAAAGAGACTATGACTCACCGTGTTTTGAAATTTTGGCTGCGTTTCGAAATTAACTTCACACCTTGCGATAATCTATTTAGTGGACCCACCACCCGACAGCTAATGGATCAAGAACGAGTGCGAGTTTGGAAAGATTCAACTTATTGCTAAGAATATGTATGCCCAGAAATTTAACCGTGTTTTCAAAATAATCAAAGAGACTATGACTCATTGTGTTTGGAAATTCTGACGGTGTTTTGAAATTAACTTCACACCTTGCGAAAATATGTTCAATGGACCCACCACTAGGAATTTAATGTATCGATACGAGTGAGAGTTCGGAAAGATTCAACTTCTTGCTAAGAATATGCATGCCTAGAAATGTGACCGTATTTTGAAAATAATCAAAGAGACTATGACTCACCGTGTTTTGAAATTTTGGCTGTGTTTCGAAATTAACTTCACACCTTGCCATGATCTGTCCAGTGGACCTACCAGTTAGTCAATGTATCAAGAACGAGTGAGAGTTGTTTGGAAAGATTCAACTTCTTGCTAAGAATATGCATGCCTCAAAATTTGACCGTGTTTTGCAAACAACAAAAGAAACTATGACTCACCGTGTTTTGAAAACAACCAAAGAGACTATGACTCACCGTGTTTTAAAATTTTGGTTGTGTTTCAAATTAACTTCACACCTTGCAATAATCTATTCACTAGAACCACCACCAAGAAGTTAATGTATCGAGAACAAGTGAGAGTTTGGAAAGATTCAACTTCTTGCTAAGAATATCGATTCCTAGAAATTTGACCGTGGTTTGAAAATAATCGAATACACTATGACTCACCGTGTTTTGAAAATTTTCTCGTATTTCGAAATTAACTTCACACCTTGCGAAATTGTTCAGTGGACCCACCACTAGGCAGTCAATGTATCGCGACGAGTTAGAAGTTGGAAAGATTCAACTTCTTGCTAAGAAAATGCATGCCTAGAAATTTGACCATGTTTTAAAAACAACCAAAGAGACTATGACTCACCGTGTTTTGAAATTTTGATTGCGTTTCGAAATTAACTTCACACCTTGCGATAACCTATTTAGTGGACCCACCACCCGGCAGCGAATGTATCGAGAACGAGTGAGAGTTTGGAAAGATTCAACTTCTTGGTAAGAGTATGTATGACTATAAATTATACCGTGTTTTCAAAATAATCAAAGAGACTATGACTCACCGTGTTTTGAAATTTCGACGGTGTTTTGAAATTGACTTCACACCTTGCAAAAATATGTTCAATGGACCCACCACCATGCAGTTAATGTATCGATATGAGTGAGAGTTTGGAAAGATTCAACTTCTTGCTAAGAATATGCATGCCTAGAAACTTGAACGTGTTTTGAAAATAATGAAAGAGACTATGACTCACCGTGTTTTAAAATTTTGGCTGTGTTTCGAAATTAACTTCACACCTTGCCATGATCTGTCCAGTGGACCTACTAGTTAGTTAATGTATCGTGAACGAGTGAGAGTTGTTTGGCAAGATTAACCTTCTTGCTAAGAATATACATGCCTCAAATTTTGACAGTGGTTTAGAAACAACCAAAGAGACTATGACTCAACGTGTTTTCAAATTTTGGCTCTGTTTAGAAAGTAACTTCACACCTTGCAATAATCTATTCAGTAGACCCACCAGGAAGTCAATGTATCGAGAACGAGTGAGATTTGTTTGGCAAGATTCAACTTCATGCTAAGAATATGGAGGCCTCGAAATTTGATTTTGTTTTGGAAGAAATCAAAGAGACTATGACTCACCGTGTTTTGAAATTATTGCTGTGTTTTGAAATTAACTTCGCACCTTGCAATATTCTATTCAGTGGACCCACCACAAGGCCACAGTCAATGTATCAAGAACGAGTGAGAGTTTCAAAAGATTCAAATTCTTTCTAAGAATATGCATGCCTAGAAATTTGACCGTGTTTTGAAAATAATCAAAGAGAGTATGACTCACCGTGTTTTGAAATTTTGCCCATGTTTCAAAATTAACTTCACACCTTGTAAAAATCTATTCTGTGGACCCACCACTAGGTAGTCAATGTAATGAGACGAGTGAGAGTTTGCAAAGATTCAACTTCTTGGTAAGAATATGCATGCCTAGAAATTTCACCGTGTTTTGAAAACAACCAAAGAGACTATGACTCACCGTGTTCTGAAATTTTGGCTGTGTTTCGAAATTAACTTCACACCTTGCGATAATCTATTCTGTGGACCCACTAGGGAGTCAATGTATCGAGAACGAGTGAGAGTTGTTTGGCAAGATTCAACTTCTTGCTAAGAATATGCAGACGTCAAAGTTTGACCGTGTTTTGCAAACAACGAAAGAGACTATGACTCACCGTGTTTTGACATTTTACCCGTGTTTTGAAATTAACTTCACACCTTGTGAAATTGTTCACTGGACCCACCACCGGACAGTCAATATATCGTGATGAGTGAGAGGTTGGAAAGATTCAACTTATTGCTAAGAATATGCATGCCTAGAAATTTGATCGTGTTTTAAAAACAACCATACAAACTATGACTCACCATGTTTTGAAATTTTGGTTGTGTTTCGAAATTAACTTCACACCTTGCGATAATCTATTTAGTGGACCCACCACCAGGCAGTAAATGTATCGAGAACGAGTGAGAGTTTGGAAAGATTCAACTTCCTGCTAAGAATATGCATGCCTAGAACTTAACCGTGTTTTCAAAATAATCAAAGAGACTATGACTCACCGTGTTTTGAAATTTTGACCGTGTTTTGAAATTAACTTCACACCTTGCGAAAATCTGTTCAATGGACCCACCACCAGGCAGTTAATGTATCGAGACGAGTGAGAGTTTGGAAAGATTCCACTTCTTAATAAGAATATGCATGCCTAGAAATTTGACCGTGTATTGAAAATAATCAAAGAGACTATGACTCACCATGTTTTGAAATGTTGGTTGTGTTCCAAAATTAACTTCACACCTTCCCATAATCTGTCCAGTGGACCTACCAGTTAGTCAATGTATCGAGAATGAGTGAGAGTTGTTTGGCAAGATTCAACTTCTTGCTAAGAATATGCATGCCTCAAAAATTTATCGTGTTTGGGAAAGAACCAAAGAGACTATGACTCAACGTGTTCTGAAATTTTGGCTTTGTTTCGAAATTAACTTCACACCATGTGATAATATGTTTAGTGGACCCACCAGGCAGTCAATGTATCGAGAACGAGTGAGAGTTGTTTGGCAAGATTCAACTTCTTGCTAAGAATATATAAGCCTTGAAATTTGACCGTGTTTTGGAAGCAATCAAAGAGACTATGACTCACTGTGTTTTGAAATTTTGGCTAAGTTTCGAGATTAACTTCACACCATGCGATAATATGTTTAGTGTACCCACCACCAGGCCGTAGTCAATGTATCAAGAACGAGTCAAAGCTTGGAAAGATTCAAATTATTGCTAAGAATATGCATGCCTAGAAATTTGACCGTGTTTTGAAAATAATCAGAGAGACTATGACTCGCCGTGTTTTGAAATTTTTCTCGTGTTTTGAAATTAACTTCACACCTTGCGAAAATCTATTCAGTGGACCCACCACCAGGAAGTCAATATATCGAGACGAGTGAGAGTTTGGAAAGATACAATTTCTTGCTAAGAATATGCACGCCTAGAAATTTCACCGTGTTTTGAAAATAATCAAAGAGACTATGACTCACCATGTTTTGAAATATTGCCCATGTTCCAAAATTAACTTCACACCTTGCAAAAATCTGCTCAGTGGACCCACCACCAAGCAGTCAATGTATCGAGACGAGTGAGAGTTTGCAAAGATTCAACTTCTTGCTAACAATATGTATGCCTAGAAATTTCACTGTGTTTTGAAAATAATCAAATAAACTATGACTCACCGTGTTTTGAAATTTTGCTTGTGTTTCAAAATTAACTTCACACCTTGCGAAAATCTGCTCAGTGGACCCAACACAAGGCAATCAATGTATCGAGACGAGTGAGAGTTTGGAAAGATTCAACTTCTTGCTAAGAATATGCATCCTAGAAATTTCACCGTGTTTTGAAAACAACCAAAGATACTATGATTCACCATGTTTTGAAATTTTGGTTGTGTTTCCAAGTTAACTTCACACCTTGCAATAATTTATTCACTGGACCCACCACCAAGCAGTTAATGCATCAAGAACACGTGAGAGTTTGAAAAGATTCAACGTCTTGCTAAGAATATGCATTCCTTGAAATTTGACAGTGTTTTGAAAATAATCAAAGAGACTATGACTCACTGTGTTTTGAAATTTAGTCGTATTTCGAAATTAACTTCACACCTTGCAAAATTGTTCAGTGGACACACCACCAGGCAGTCTATGTATCCAGACGAGTGAGAGGTTGGAAAGATTCAACTTCTTTCTAAGAATATGCATGCCTAGAAATTTGACCGTCTTTTGAAAACAACCAAAGAGATTATGACTCACCATGTTTTGAAATTTTGGCTGCGTTTCGAAATTAACTTCACACCTTGCCATAATCTATTCAGTGGACCCACTAGGAAGTCAATGTATCGAGAATGACTGGGAGTTGTTTGGAAAGATTCAAATTCATGGTAAAAATATGCATGCCTCGAAATTTGTCCATGTTTTGGAAACAATCAAAGAGACTATGACTCACCGTGTTTTGAAATTTTGGCTATGTTTCGAGATTAACTTCACACCATGCGATAATACGTTTAGTGGACCCACCACTAGGCCGCAGTCAATGTATCAAGAACGAGTGAATATTTGGAAAGATTCAACTTCTTGCTAAGAATATGCGTGCCTAGAAATTTGACCATGTTTTATAAACAATCAAAGAGACTATGACTCACCGTGTTTTGAAATTTTGGCTATGTTTCGAGATTAACTTCACACTATGCGCTAATCTGTTTAATGGACCCACCACCAGGCCGTAGTCAATGTATCGAGAACAAGTGAGAGTTTGGAAATATTCAACTTCTTGCTAAGAATATGCATGCCTAGAAATTTGACCCTGTTTTGAAAATAATCAAAGAGACTATGACTCACCATGTTTTGAAATTTTCTCATGTTGCGAAATTAAATTCCAGCTTGCGAAAAATTTCTTAGTGGACCCACCACCAGGAAGTCAATATATCGAGACGTGTTAGAGTTTGGAAAGATTCAACTTCTTGCTAAGAATATGTATGACTAGAAATTGCACTGCGTTTTGAAAATAATAAAAGAGACTGTGACTCACCATGTTTTGAAATTTTTCCCATGTTTTGAAATTAACTGCACGCCTTGCAAAAATCTTCTTAGTGGACCCACCACCAGGCAGTCAATGTATCGAGACGAGTGAGAGTTTGGAAACCTTCAACTTCTTGCTAAGAATATGCTTGCCTAGAATTTTGACCGTATTTTAAAAATAATCAAAGAGACTATGACGAACCATGTTTTGAAATTTTGCCCCTTCTTCGAAATTAACTTCACACCTTGAGAAAATTAGTTCAGTGGACCCACCACCAGGCAGTCAATGTATCGATACGAGTGAGAGTTTGGAAAGATTCAACTTCTTGCTAAGAATATGCATGCCTAGAAATTTCACCGTGTTTTAAAAACAACCAAAGAGACTATGACTCACCATGTTTTAAAATTTTGGTTGCGTTTCGAAATTAACTTCTCACCTTGCAATAATCTATTCACTGGACCCACCACCAAGCAGTTAATGTATGGAGACCAAGTGAGAGTTTGGAAAGATTCTACTTCTTGCTAAGAATATGCATTCCTAGAAATTTGACCATGTTTTGAAAATAATCAAAGAGACTATAACTCACCATGTTTTGAAATTTTGCCCGTTTTTCGAAAATAACTTCACACCTTGCCAAATTGTTCAGTGGACCCACCACCAGGCTGTCAATGTATCGAGACGAGTGTGAGGTTGGAAAGATTCAACTTCTTGCTAAGAATATGCATGCATAGAAATTTGACCATTTTTTGAAAATAACCAAAGAGACTAGACTCACCGTGTTTGGAAAGTTTGGTTGCGTTTCGAAATTAACTTCACACCTTGTGATAATCTATTTAGTGCACCCACCGCCAAGAAGTTAATGTATTGAGAACGAGTGAGAGTTTGGAGAGATTTAACTTCTTGCTAAGAATATGCATTCCTAGAAATTTAACCGTGTTTTCAAATAATCAAAGAGACTATGACTCACTGTGTTTTGAAATTTCGACCGTATTTTGAAATTAACTTCACACCTTGCAAAAATCTGTTCAATGGATCCACCACCAGGAAGTCAATCTATCGAGACGAGTGAGAGTTTGGAAAGATTCAAGTGCTTGCTAAGAATATGCATGCCTAGAAATTTAACCGTGTTTTTAAAACCACCAAAGAGACTATGACTCACCGTGTTTTGAAAGTTTGGCTGTGTTTCGAAATTAACTTCACACCTTGCGTTTATCATTTTAGTGGACCCACCAGGCAGTCAATGTATCGAGAACGACTGAGAGTTGTTTGGCAAGATTCAACTTCTTGGTAAGAATATGCATGCCTCGAAATTTGACCATGTTTTGGAAACAATCAAAGAGACTATGACTCACCGTGTTTTGAAATTTTGGCTATGTTTCGAGATTAACTTCACACCATGCGATAATCTGTTTAATGGAGCCACCACCAGGCCACAGTCAATGTATCGAGAACAAGTGAGAGTTTGGAAATATTCAACTTCTTGCTAAGAATATGCATGCCTAGAAATTTGACCGTTTTTTGACAATAATCAAAGAGACTATGACTCAGCATGTTTTGAAATTTTACTCATGTTTCTAAATTAACTTCTAGCTTGCGAAAAATTTCTTAGTGGACCCACCACCAGGAAGTCAATATATCGAGACGTGTGAGAGTTTGGAAAGATTTAACTTCTTGCTAAGAATATTTATGACTAGAAATTTCACCGTGTTTTTAAAATAATAAAAGAGACTGTGACTCACCATGTTTTGAAATTTTGCCCATGTTTCAAAATTAACTTCACACCTTACAAAAATCTTTTTCGTGGACCCACCACCAGGGAGTCAATGTATCGAGAAGAGTGTGAGTTTGGAAACCATCAACTTCTTGCTAAGAATATGCATGCCTAGAATTTTGACCGTATTTTAAAAATAATCCAAGAGACTATGACTAACCATGTTTTGAAATTTTGCCTGTTTTTGAAATTAACTTCACACCTTGAGAAAATTAGTTCAGTGGACCCACCACTAGGCAGTCAATGTATCGATACGAGTGAGAGTTTGGAAAGATTCAACTTCTTGCTAAGAATATGCATGCCTAGAAATTTCACCGTGTTTTGAAAACAACCAAAGAGACTATGACTCACCATGTTTTCAGATTTTGGTTGCGTTTCGAAATTAACTTCTCACCTTGCAATAATCTATTCACTGGACCCACCACCAAGCAGTTAATGTATCGAGACCAAGTGAGAGTTTGGAAAGATTCTACTTCTTGCTAAGAGTATGCATTCCTAGAAATTTGACCATGTTTTGAAAATAATCAAAGAGACTATAACTCACCGTGTTTTGAAATTTTGCCCGTTTTTCGAAATTAACTTCACACCTTGCAAAATTGTTCAGTGGACCCACCACCAGGCTGTCAATGTATCGAGACGAGTGTGAGGTTGGAAAGATTCAACTTCTTGCTAAGAATATGCATGGATAGAAATTTGGCCATTTTTTGAAAATAACCAAAGAGACTAGACTCGCCGTGTTTGGAAATTTTGGTTGCGTTTCGAAATTAACTTCACACCTTGTGATAATCTATTTAGTGCACCCACCACCAAGAAGTTAATGTATCGAGAACGAGTGAGAGTTTGGAGAGATTTAACTTCTTGCAAAGAATATGCATTCCTAGAAATTTAACCGTGTTTTCAAATAATCAAAGAGACTATGACTCACTATGTTTTGAAATTTCGACCGTATTTTGAAATTAACTTCACACCTTGCGAAAATCTGTTCAATGGATCCACCACCAGGAAGTCAATGTATCGAGACGAGTGAGAGTTTGGAAAGATTCAACTTCTTGCGAAGAATATGCATGCCTAGAAATTTCACCGTGTTTTGAAAACAACCAAAGAGACTATGACTCACCATGTTTTGAAATTTTGGTTGCATTTCGAAATTAACTTCTCACCTTGCAATAATCTATTCACTGGACCCACCACCAAGCAGTTAATGGATCGAGACCAAGTGAGAGTTTGGAAAGATTCTACTTCTTGCTAAGATTATGCATTCCTAGAAATTTGACCATGTTTTGAAAATAATCAAAGAGACTATAACTCACCGTGTTTTGAAATTTTGCCTGTTTTTCGAAATTAACTTCACACCTTGCGAAATTGTTCAGTGGACCCACCACCAGGCTGTCAATGTATCGAGACGAGTGTGAGGTTGGAAAGATTCAACTTCTTGCTAAGAATATGCATGCGTAGAAATTTGACCATTTTTTGAAAACAACCAAAGAGACTAGACTCACCGTGTTTGGAAAGTTTGGCTGCGTTTCGAAATTAACTTCACACCTTGTGATAATCTATTTAGTGCACCCACCGCCAAGAAGTTAATGTATCGAGAACGAGTGATTGTTTGGAGAGATTCAACTTCTTGCTAAGAATATGCATTCCTAGAAATTTAACCGTGTTTTCAAAATAATCGAAGAGACTATGACTCACCGTGTTTTGAAATTTCGACAGTATTTTTAAATTAACTTCACACCTTGCGAAAATATTTTCAATGGATCCACCACCAGGAAGTCAATGTATCGAGACGAGTGAGAGTTTGGAAAGATTCAACTTCTTGCTAAGAATATGCATGCCGAGAAATTTAACCGTGTTTTGAAATTAACCAAAGAGACTATGACTCATCGTGTTTTGAAATTTTTGCTGCGTTCGAAATTAACTTCGCACCTTGCGATAATCTGTTCAGTGGACCCACCAGGCAGTCAATGTATCGAGAACGAGTGAGATTTGTTTAGCAAGATTCAACTTCTTTTCTAAGAATATGCATGCCTCGAAATTTGACCGTGTTTTGGAAGCAATCAAAGAGACTATGACTCACCGTGTTTTAAAATTTTGGTTGTTCTTACGAAATTAACTTCACACCTTGCGATAATCTGTTCAATGGCAGCACCACCAGGCCGCAGTCAATGTATCGAGAATGAGTGAGAGTTTGGAAACATTCAACTTCTTGCTAAGTATATGCATGCCTAGAAATTTGACCGTGTTTTGAAAAAAATCAAAGAGACTATGACTCACCATGTTTTGAAAATTTGCCCATGTTTCTAAATTAACTTCACACCTTGCAAAAATCTATTAACTTGACAAACCACTTGGCAGTCAATGTATCGAGATGAGTGAGAGTTCGGAAAGATTCAACTTCTTACTAATAATATGCATGCCTAGGAATTGGACCGTGTTTTGAAAATAACCAAAGAAACTATGACTCACAGTGTTCTGAAATTTTGGTTTTATTTCTAAATTAACTTCACATCTTTCCATAATCTATCCAGTGGACCCACCACAAGGGAGTCAATGTGTTGAGAACGAGTGAGAGTTGTTTGGCAAGATTCAACTTCTTGCTAACAATATGCATGCCTCGAAATTTGACCGTGTTTTGGAAACAATCAAAGAGACTATGACTCACAGTGTTTTAAATTTTGGCTGTGTTTCGAGATTAACTTCACACCTTGCGATAACATATTTAGTGGACCCACCACCAGGCAGTCAATGTATCGAGACGAGTGAGAGGTCGGAAAGATTCAACATCTGCCTAATGATATGCATGCCTAGAAATTTGACTGTGTTTTGAAATTTTGGTTGTGTTTCGAAATTAACTTCACACCTTGCAATATTCTGTTCAGTTGACCTACCTAGCAGTCAATGTATCGAGAATGAGCGAGAGTTGTTTGGCAAGATTCAATTTCTTGCTAACAATATGCATGCCTGGAAATTTGACCGTGTTTTGGAAGCAATCAAAGAGACTATGAATCACCGTGTTTTGAAATTTTGGTTGTGTTTCAAAATTAACTTCACACCTTGCGATATTCTATTCAGTGGACCCACCACCAGGCTACAGTCAATAGATTGAGAACGAGTGAGAGTTTGGAAAGATTCAACTTCTTGCTAAGAATATGCATGCCTAGAAATTTGACCGTGTTTTGAAAATAATTAAAGAGACTATGACTCACCGTGTTTTGAGATTTTGCCCGTGTTTCGAAATTAATTTCACGCCTTGCGAAAATCTGTTTAGTGGACACACCACTATGCAGTCAATGTATCGAGACGAGTGAGAGTTTGGAAAGATTCAACTTCTTGCTAAGAATATGCATGCCTAGAAATTTGATCGTGTTTTGAAAACAACCAAAGAGACTATGACTCGCTGTGTTTTGAAATTTTGGCTGTGTTTTGAAATTAACTTCATACCTTGCCATATTATGTTTAGTGGACCTACCAGGTAGTATTTTTATCGAAAACGAGTGAGAGTTGTTTGGCAAGATTCATTTTCTTGTTAAGAATATGCATGCCTAGAAATTTCACCATTTTTTGAAAATAATCAAAGAGACTATGACTCACCATGTTTTGAAATTTTACCCATGTTTTGAAATTAACTTCACACCTTGCGAATACCTGTTTAGTGGACTGACCACTAGGCAGTCAATGAATCGAGATGACTCAGAGTTTGGAAAGATTCAACTTCTTGCTAAAAATATGCATGCCTAGAAATTTGACAATGTTTTGAAAACAACCAAACAGACTATAACTCACCGTCTTCTGAAATTTTGGCTGTGTTTCGAAATTACATTCACACCTTGTCATAATCTATTCGGTGGACCCACCAGGAAGTCAATGTATCGAGAAGGAGTGAGAGTTGTTTGGCAAGATTCAACTTCTTGCTAACGATATGCATGCCTCGAAATTTGCCCGTGTTCTGGAAACAACCAAAGAGACTATGACACACCGTGTTTTGAAATTTTGGCTATGTTTCGAAATTAACATCATACCTTGCCATAATCTGTTTAGTGCACCCACCAGGCAGTCAATGTATCGAGAATGAGTGGGAGTTGTTTGGTAAAATTCATCTTCTTGCTAAGAATATGTATGCCTCAAAATTTGACTGTGTTTTGGAAACAATCAAAGAGACTATGACTCACCGTGTTTTGAAATTTTTGCTGTGTATCGAGAACGAGTGAGAGTTTGGAAAGATTCAACTTCTTGCTAAAAATATCCATGCCAAAAAATTTGACCGTGTTTTGAAAATAATTAAAGAGACTATGACTTACTGTGTTTTGAAATTTTGCCCATGTTTCGAAATTATCATCACACCTTGCAAAAATCTGCTCAGTGAACCTACCACCAGGAAGTCAATGTATCGAGACGAGTGAGAGTTTGGAAAGATTCAACTTCTTGCTAAGAATATGAATGCCTAGAATTTTAACCGTGTTTTGAAAATAATCAAAGAGACTATGACTCACCGTGTTTTGAAATTTTGCCCGTGTTTCGAAATTAACTTCACACCTTGTGAAAATCTGCTCAGCGGACCCACACCAGGCAGTGAATGTATCGAGACGAGTGAGAGTTTGGAAAGATTGAACTTCTTGCTAAGAATATGCATGCCTAGAAATTTCACCGTGTTTTGAAAACAACTAAAGAGACTATGACTCACCGTGTTTTCAAAATTTGGTTGCGTTTCGAAATTAACTTCACACCTTGCACTAATATATTCACTGGACCCACCACCAAGCAGTTAATGTATTGAGATTGACTGAGAGTTCGGAAAGATTCAGTTTCTTGCTAAGAATATGCATGCCTAGAAATTTGACCGTGTTTTGAAAATAATCAAAGAGACTATGATTCACTGTGTTTTAAATTTTTTCCTGTATTTCGAAATTAAATCGTACCTTGTGAAATTGTTCACTGGACCCACCACCAGGCAGTCAATGTATCGAGATGAGTGAGCGTTTGGAAAGATTCAACTTCTTGCTAAGAATATGCTTGCCTATAAAATTGACCGTGTTTTGAAAACAACCAAAGAGACTATGACTCACCGTGTTTTGAAATTTTTGGCTGTGTTTCGAAATTAACTTCACACCTTGCGATAGTCTGTTCGATGGACCCACCACGAAGCAGTCAATGTATCGAGAACTAGTGAGAGTTTGGAAGGATTCAACTTCTTGCTAAGAATATGCATGCCTAGAAATTTGACCGTGTTTTGAAAATAATCAAGGAGACTATGACTTCCCATGTTTTGAAATTTTGCCCGTATTTTGAAATTAACTTCACACCTTGTGAAAATGTTCAGTGGACCCACCACTAGGCAGTCAATGTATCGAGACGAGTGAGAGTTTGGAAAGATTCATCTTCTTGCTAAGAATATGCATACGTAGAAATCTGACCGTGTTTTGAAAATAACCAAAGAGACTATGACTCTCCGTGTTTTGAAAATTTGGCTGCGTTTCGAAATCAACTTCACACCTTGCGATAATCTGTTTAGTGGTCCCAGCACCAGGTAGTTAATATATCAAGAATGAGTGAGAGTTTGGAAAGATTCAACTTCTTGCTAAGAATATGCATGCCTAGAAATTTGACCGTGTTTTTAAATAATCAAAGAGATTATGACTCACCGTGTTTTGAAATTTTGACTGTGTTTTGAAATTAACTTCACACCTTGCGAAAATCTGTTCAATGGACCCACCACCAGGCAGTCAATGTATCGAGAGGAGTGAGAGTTCGGAAAAATTTCACTTCTTGCTAAGAATATGCATGCCTAGAAATTTGATCATGTTTTGAAAACAACCAAAGAGACTATGACTCACCGTGTTTTGAAATTTTGGCTGTGTTTCAAAACTAACTTCACACCTTGCCATAATCTGTTCAGTGGACCTACCAGGCAGTCAATGTATCGAGAACGAGTGAGAGTTGTTTGGCAAGATTCAATTTTTTGCTAAGAATATGCATGCCTCGAAATTTTACCGTGTTTTTGAAACAACCAAAGAGACTATGACTCACCGTGTTTTGAAATTTTGGCTATGTTCCGAAATTAACTTCACAACCTTGCGATAATCTGTTTAGTGGACCCACCAGGCAGTCAATGTATCAAGAACGAGTGAGAGTAGTTTGGCAAGATTCAACTTCTTGCTAAGAATATGCATGCCTCAAAATTTGACCGTGTTTTCGAAAAAATCAAAGAGACTATGCGTGGGGCCCCCGGATTAATCCTCCAAGAATCCCTGTTATGCAAACACCACGATCCCATGATCAGTTAGTCATGGCACATAACCGACAAGTATCAAATTAAACATCCATTACTTAAGCGGATACATGGCATACCTTACATGACATTATGGCTACATCAGTAATCATCAGCGGAACTTCATCAAGCGTAGAGCCCGAGTCGTGCCTTAACCTACAGGCAACTAACTAGGAGAATCTCCTAGCTTGCATAGTCGCCAACATCACCTTCTTATTGATATTTGACCAAGTTAATAGCCAGGGACAATACTAGTGAGTACTTTGAATGTACTTGTAAACCACCTTAATAGAATAATAACCACCTTGCAATAATCTATTCACTTGACTCACCACCAAGCAGTTTATATATTGAGAACGAGTGAGAGTTTGGAAAGATTCAACTTCTTGCCAAGAATATGCATGCCTAGAAATTTGACCGTGTTTTGAAAATAATCAAGGAGACTATGACTTACCGTGTTTTGAAATTTTGCCAGCATTTCGAAATTAACTTCACACCTTGTGAAATTGTTCAGTGGACCCACCACCAGGCAGTCAATGTATCGAGACGAGTGAGAGTTTGGAAAGATTCAGCTTCTTGCTAAGAATATGCATACGTAGAAATCTGACCGTGTTTTGAAAATAACCAAAGAGACTATGACTCTCCATGTTTTGAAATTTTGGTTGCGTTTCGAAATCAACTTCACACCTTGCGATAGTCTGCTTAGTGGTCCCAGCACCAGGTAGTTAATATATCGAGAACGAGTGAGAGTTTAGAAAGATTAAACTTCTTGCTAAGAATATGCATGCCTAGAAATTTTACCGTGTTTTTAAATAATCAAAGAGATTATGACTCACCGTGTTTTGAAATTTGACTGTGTTTTGAAATTAACTTCACACCTTGCGAAAACCTGTTCAGTGGACCCACCACCAGGCAATCAATGTATCCAGAGGAGTGAGAGTTCGGAAAAATTCCACTTCTTGCTAAGAATATGCATGCCTAGAAATTTGACCGTGTTTTGAAAACAACCAAAGAGACTATGACTCACCGTGTTTTGAAATTTTGGCCGTGTTTCAAAACTAACTTCACACGTTGCCATAATCTGTTCAGTGGACCCACCAAGCAGTCAATGTATCGAGAACGAGTGAGAGTTGTTTGGCAAGATTCAATTTTTTGCTAAGAATATGCATGCCTCGAAATTTTACCATGTTTTGGAAACAACCAAAGAGACTATGAATCACCGTGTTTTGAAATTTTGGCTATGTTCTGAAATTAACTTCACAACCTTGCGATAATCTGTTTAGTGGACCCACCAGGCAGTCAATGTATCAAGAACGAGTGAGAGTTGTTTGGCAAGATTCAACTTCTTGCTAAGAATATGCATGCCTCAAAATTTGACCGTGTTTTCGAAACAATCAAAGAGACTATGTGTGGGGCCCCCAGATTAATCCTCCGAGAATCCCTGTTATGCATACACCACGATCCCATGATCAGTTAGTCGTGGCACATAACCGACAAGTATCAAATTAAACATCCATTACTTAAGCGGATACATGTCATACCTTACATGACATTATGGCTACATCAGTAATCATCAGCAGAACTTCATCAAGCGTAGAGCCCGAGTCGTGCCTTAACCTACAGGCAACTAACTAGGAGAATCTCCTAGCTCGCATAGTCGCCAACGTCACCTTCTTATTGATAACTGACCAAGTTAATAGCCAGGGACAATACTAGTGAGTACTTTGAATGTACTTGCAAACCACCTTAATAGAATAATAATCACAAGAGAATATGCAATATGGCTGTGGTAGTAGGAGGGATCCAAGAGAGGTTCTTTTCTCACATAGGTTCTCTTGTAGATATGGCATATACATATCTTTGTTGAAAACCTTTGTAAGACATTTTGGAAACTTTTTGGCAACGTCTTAAGAAATCACTAGGATTGGTTCACCCATTTGTTTCGTCCTTCTGGTCATCCCATGACCAAACTCCTTTCCAACCATCCCATGGTCAAAACATGTATGCTCTCCGACCATCCCATGGTCAAAGAATTTCCAAAGCCATTGCTTTTCTGAAATCCTTTTTGAAAACAAAACCATCACCGCTCTACAGCAACCTTCCCAACTGTCCATAACCACGGACATGGCTATTCGAATAGATTTACACTTTGCAGAGGTTGTACACTTTACCCACACCATCCGGGTACCCTACCCTGATCTACACCGATAGTGGGTCGAGTAACCGATCAAGACTCTCCGGATGCTCACTTCGATATAAGTACCTAACCTATGACAGTTGTTCCCCACAACATCGGGACACCCTATAAAGTTCACAAGCCAACCGGAGCGCTTTTTGCACTGCACAAAGTGTGCGCTTTCAATGAGGGGCTCATCGTAACGCGTGGAGGCCCGTAGATCCTTCGTTCCTTCTCCAGGTCGATGTCTCACATGGACCTTAACAGGAGAAGGCCCACCCTCCAGGATTTTGAAATCCCCTGTGGTAGTTGCAGGTAGCTTATACCATAGTAAACAAACATCAAGCCCAGCCCAGTCCCATTCCAAAGTAATGTGTTTGCACGAGTTAATTGTTCTAGCAAAACTGCAAAGAACAGGGTGCGTTTTTGTAAACATGTTTCCTCCATCTTTCTTTCAGCATTTTGTAAAACAGAACACTTATTCCTTTATCAAACTTCTCTTGGTAGGTCAAACCTCACCATGGTTTCATCATAAAACATTTTGTAAACTTTTCCAGGGTCTTCCCATCCTATAACTTTGCTTTGGCTAAAACGGGGTCTCCAAAGGGGTATGGTGTATTACACCATCTACCATACTAGGGACGAGTAGGTGTCGTCAAGGGGGTGTACTTAGTACTACAAAAGTGTAATGGTTTGGAGGATCCAAGCCACTACTAGAAATAGCTCATCATATAATAAAACAATGCATTTTTCATAAACAGTGCATAAGAACATGCACGAGTAGAACAATAGGACAAGGTTTATGAGAAAGAAGGTGGCTTGCCTGAGATCAACAAACTGGCAATATATGTCCGTGGACTTCTTCCTTAGATAACCAAGAATACCAATATCAATAATAATAACCATCTTCTTTTGGTCTCCAATATAATCGCATCTATCGTCGTTATGGATCACATGCAAGCAAACAAAGGGCACAATCAACACAAGGCATACAGTCACCAATACCATACAGCAAACAAGCACACCACATATAAGTCAATTCAGTAGGTTACGATAGATTGATATCATAGCATTTTGGAAATACTTAAATTGCCTTGGTGGACTATCCTTTAGTATTTATTTGCCAAAACCACTTAATAAAGGGGTTTAGAACTAAGGGTTGGACCTGTATGATATCAATGTGCAAAAATTATATCTACAAATAGGTATTGGAATAACAAGGCCAACAAAAGTGGTTTCATGATTTTATCAAGTATCTATATTTAGTTATGATTTTTCTAGTGAAATAACCTCTAGTTTAGCTGAAAATTTCACCAGAAAATCTCTGTAGTTCAAAAAATTATTTCCTTGGATGGTTAAGTAGGATTTGATGGACTGGTTCAGTGAGAGTTTGAATTACTTCAAAACAATTAACAAAGTACCCTTGGAAAAATCCCAAAGTTAGTTCTACATAGAATTTATCTTTTTAACCAGAGTTATTTTCCATGTCCAAACAGCATTAGGTAAAGGGCACGGGATAGGTATTGCAAATACCTTCAAGTACAAATTGGAATCACTATTTTTGGAGTTGCTAAGCTTCTGAAATGATTTATTTATTAATAAAACCACAGATATAGGTATTTAATTCATAAAAAAATACTCAGAAGATCAATAATTATTGAACTCCTGGATATAGATAGCCCTGGGTGTACCACAACATTTAGAGTTGGAATTAGGTCATTGAAACTCATGGTCTGGCCTAGAGAATTTTCTAAAGTCAATTTTTATTTGTTTTCTTTATTTTTGTCAACGATAAACTATAGCTCCAAAATGCATGGGACCAGTGTTGCAAGATAGTACCTACCAGGGAAATCTTGTTTCCCTTCATTTGGACAAATGTAACCTACTAAGGGATTTAATGATTTCAATAGATACTTTTTGCTAGATTAATTACCAGAAAATAAGGGATATTATTTTAGGTAAGGTACAAGCTCTGCATGTTTAATAAAACACTAATAAACATAAGAAATTTTAGATCTGGGTATTTGGATTCATTTATCAATTTTTTTTGATTTAAAACTGCAGCTATACAAGCAGATCTGGAGAAGAAAAAATGCATGGTAGTTGGTCCAGATTTGGAAAGGGAATGGGCGAGGTGGCACTGGGCCGGCCCATCCGGCGGACTTGGGTGCACGCGCTAGAGGCGTTTGAATGCCAGCCGCGGGGCCCGCTGGTCAACGCCCAGTTGCGGTCGAAGGGGTACCGGAGGAGATCAGTCGCACGATTAAAAACCGATCGACGGTTGTCCATCGTAGTCCTCGCAGTGGTTGTTCGTCGGAGAATAATCCCTAGCTGGAGGCGGGAGTGCATGGTGAGGCTCACCTTAGGGCTTTCCGACGGACGGGGAGGTTGCAAGGCGACGCGGTGCCGGATGGCGACCACGGAGAGGTGCGGTAGCAAGGAGTTTGGCGTTGGATATGGCTCGCGCGAACGAGCCTATGACAGACGCCGCGGGAGCTCGTCGGAGCCGGCACTAGGGGTCTTCCTGGGGCCCAAAGGAGCACGGGATTAGAAAGGTCGGGTCGAGGCGGGAACATGCATGCAAGGGAGGGTAGTAAGGGAGGTTCAGAGGATTTGCAAGTTCACCTTTTTGTAGGAAGTATCGAGATGTAGCTCTTCCTCTCTTGAGCTTCAGAGAACGGCAGATCTTTCAGGGGTCTGGTAGGTAGGTAAGGCAGGGGAGAGGAGTGGAAAAGATGGGAAAGGCGGCGCGGGGGTGGCCTCTAGACCGTTATAACCAAGATGCTCGGGTTCATGGTAAACTATGTCTAGGAGAGCCAAGAGAGGGGGATGAGCGGCAGGGATTGGCAGCTAGGGACGGTGGAGGTCAGAGAGAGAGGAGGCAGTCATGTGCTGTATGGTTGCTCCCCTGTTTCTTAAATACCCAAGGTGGTAAAGTGAGAGAGGGAGAGGGCTAGGGGAGAGCTCATTGGTCCTAGGGGTGGTGCTATAGAGGGGTGGGTCAGGTATCTCGACCAAGGAGAGGGTGAGGGCCTGCAACAGCTACTGGTGTGTCAAGAGAGGGAAAAAAGGAAGGGGCATCAGAGCCCTTCTCTCCTTTATCCAACACAAGAGGACAAGGGAGGTGCTGGGCACTATGGTGCTACAGTAGCACACGTCTAGAGGAGAGGTGGTTGCTGGAGGGAGTTGATGAGGTTTTGATTTGATTTGGCTCATGGATTTGATTAATATCAAATTTGATTTATGATGATGCTCATGAAGGGAGTCTACTAATTTTACTGGTATAAGATGAGACAATGGTACCGATAGATAGATGAGGTCCATATACCCTTCTAAGAATTGTTTGAGATTTTTCCAAGGATTTATACTCCACTTAAAATCATTTATTCAAATAGTGCTGAAATAGTTTTTAGAAGTTGTTTTGATATTTTTGAGTTGGTTAAGGTGATTTTTTTTGATTGGAAATGGTCCTAGATATTAGTTCACACTTTGAGAAATTTTTCCAAGATTTATTGAGGAATAAAAGTATTTAAAAGAATTATTATTCCATTTCTGCCATTTAAGAAAAAGGGAAAAACAAATAATAAGCCTCTTCAAAATTATTTATTTTTGAGGTGAGAATATAGGATAGGATAACTAGACTTCAAATAAGCAAATAAGATGCGGATGTGTTTTAGATAAAGTCAAACTTTCTTTTATAGATTAGGTTTTGGAGTTTTTGTAAATTTAAGAGATTAAATAGGTTTTGGTCCATAATAATTATGGATAATATTTGATAAATTTTTATAATCAAGGTAGATGATGTACACAAGGTGTGTCTAGCATTTTCAACCTTGGGTGTTGAGAATCGAAGTTGATTTTGGTGGAAAACATTAGATTAAGGATCTAGGGTAATTTTGTTTTATGGTCTTCAAAATCTTGTTGGATCTTGGATCTCAAATCTCCCCTTGGGGCATGAAATGTATGGATGGATGGACCAAGTGATGTAGATCACCATGGTTTATAGGTTTGAGCTTGATCATGCTTGAGATCACCAAGGATTGATTCCAAACTTCGAATAAAGTAAGCCTGCCAAAGCAGATTATCAAATAGCCTTCTAAACCATGTGGGTTTTAGAAGAACAAGGATCCAATTGGAAGTAGTAAAGTAGGATTTGATAGAACTTTATGAGTAGATTAAAATAATGCAAAGACTTGGTCCAAAGAAGGTAGGATGAGGGTCTGAGCTTCTGACCAAGTAGGCTAGTTGATAAGATTGGTAGGAAATATTATTTTCCTACCTGCAAAACTATCAAGAATAAGTGGGTTAGAGGATAGTATAGCCAAAGGAAAGAGCGGGCATGGGTAGTCCTGAGGATGCTCTACAGGATGGTTCAAGTGCATTTCCAAAACTGCACAAGGGGTGAGAAAGAGAGGCATTCAAAGAAGTGATGTTGAAACAACTTCTAGACTTAGTCAAATTTAGCAGACTTTGGGTTTTTGACTAGAATAAGAGTGGGGATGTTTTTGATGGGTTTCAAGGTCTCAAAGCATCATAAAGTGGATGATGTTGAAGTGTAGATTGAGTAGAATAGATCCACGCTTGGTATTGGTCTACATTTATTTGGAAACTTCTAGAATGGATCACTTCAGAATTGATCTGGTTAAGGGTTTTAGATGATCACCTAGTGGCTACAGATCAGATTCATCTTGTATTCTTTCTTATGGTTTGGTGATATTAAAGCATCCTGATCCTAGAGGATGAGCCCCTAGAGTAGCTCACTTTTGTTCCTAATCTAACAAGTTAGACAACAGATCAAGGCAATTCATTTTCCAAAGAAGTCAAGCTACTACTATGGATACCATCAAGCCTAGCTAGAGGTAAGGATGGGTATGTTGAAAGGTTGGAGTTTGAATAAGGTGAGAGTCCTTGGTATTTCTACCAGGAGTAGCATTCAAAAGCTTTATAAATAGGTTTTCGAAAACCTAGAAGTGAGAGTAGTTGAAGTTCTACCTTGAAAACATAAGGAGAATATAATATATAACTCTCCATAGTTTAATCAATAGAAGCTAATAAAATAGTTTGGGTTGCAAAGGCATCTTGGCTCAGGTTTTGAAATGCCAGAACATTTGAGAATCTGTAAGAAAGAGCCAAGATAGTTTTGTTAATTAGCTTTGGTCAACTGATGTTGAGGTATGAAATATATCCTATGTTATACATTCAGATGCATAAGCACAAACAAACATAAGCAAACACTGCATCACTTAACAAGAAAAAGTTTTTGTTCCCCCTGATTTTCACATTCTGGACAACTAATCAGGGTTGCTGAAATTGGGATGTTACAATATGACTCACCGGGTTTTGAAAATTTGGTCGTGTTACGAAATTTACTTCACACCTTGCGATAATATGTTCAGTGGACCCACCACCAGGTCGTAGTCAATGTACCGAGAATGAGTGAGAGTTTGGAAAGATTTAACTTCTTGCTAAGAATATGCATGCCTAGAAATTTGACTGTGTTTTGAAAACAATCAAAGAGACTATGACTCACTTTGTTTTGAAATTTCGCCCGTGTTTCGAAATTAACTTCACACCTTGCGAAAAATTTGTTCAGTGGACCCACCACCAGGCAGTCAATTTATCAAGACAAGTGAGAGTTTGGAAAAATTCAACTTCTTGCTGAGAATATGCATGCCTAGAAATATGATCCTGTTTTGAAAACAACCAAAGAGACTATGACTCACCGTGTTCTGAAATCTTGGCTGTGTTTCGAAATTAACTTCACACCTCACCATAATCTGTTCAGTGGACCCACTAGGAAGTCAATGTATCGAGAACGAGTGAGAGTTGTTTGGCAAGATTCAACTTCTTGCTAAGAATATGCATGCCTAGAAATTACACCAAGTTTTGGAAATAATCAAAGAGACTATGACTCACTGTGTTTTGAAATTTTTCCTGTGTTTCGAAATTAACTTCACACCTTGCGACAATCTTCTCGGTAGACCCACCACCAGGCAGTCAATGTATCGAGACGAGTGAGAGTTTGGAAAGATTCAACTTCTTGCTAAGAATATGCATGCCAAGAAATTTCACTGTGTTTGGAAATTTTGGTTGCGTTTCGAAATTAACTTCACACCTTGCAATAATCTATTCACTAGAGCAACCACCAAGCAGTTAATGTATCGAGAACGAGTGAGAGTTTGGAAAGATTCAACTTCTTGCTAAGAATATGCATTCCTAGAAATTTGACCGTGTTTTGAAATTAATCAAAGAGACTATGACTCATGGTGTTTTGAAATTTTCCCGTATTTTTGAAATTAACTTCACACCTTACGAATATGGTGAGTGGACCCACCACCAGGCAGTCAATGTATCGAGAACGAGTGAGAGTTGTTTGCCAAGATTCAACTTTTTGCTAAGAATATGCATGCCTCGAAATTTTACTGTGTTTTGGAAACAACCAAAGAGACTATGAGTCACCGTGTTTTGAAATTTTTGTTATGTTTCGAAATTAACTTCACACTTTGTGATAATCTATTCAGTGGACACACCAGGGAGTCAATGTATCGAGAACGAGTGAGAGTTGTTTGGCAAGATTCAACTTCTTGCTAAGAATATGCATGCCTAGAAATTTAATCGTGTTTTGAAAACAAATCAAAGAGACTATGAATCACCGTGTGTTGAAATTTTGGCTATGTTTCAAAATTAACTTCGTCTCTTGCCATAATCTATTCAGTGGACCCACCAGGCAGTCAATGTATCAAGAACGAGTGAGAGTTGTTTGGCAAGATTCAACTTCTTGCTAAGAATATGCGTGCCTCAAAATTTGACCGTGGTTTGGAAACAACCAAAGAGACTATTACTCACCGTGTTTTGAAATTTTGGCTATGTTTTGAAATTAACTTCACACCTTGGGATAATCTGTTCAGTGGACCCCCTACGCAGTCAATGTATCAAGGACGAGTGAGAGTTCTCTATCAAGATTCAACTTCTTGCTAAGAATATGCATGCCTCGAAATTTGACTGTGTTTTGGAAACCATCAAAGAGACTATGACTCACCGTGTTTTGAAATTTTGGCTATGTTTCCAAATTAACTTCACAGCTTGCGATAATCTGTTTAGTGGACCCACCACCAAGCTGCAGTCAATGTATCGAGAACGAGTCAGAGTTTGGAAAGATTCAACTTCTTGCTAAGAATATGCATGCCTCGAAATTTGACCGTGGTTTGGAAACAACCAAAGAGACTATGACTCACCGTGTTTTGAAATTTTGGCTATGTTTTGTAATTAACTTCACACCTTGGGATAATCTGTTCAGTGGACCCCCTAGGCAGTCAATGTATCGAGAACGAGTGAGAGTTGTCTATCAAGATTCAACTTCTTGCTATGAATATGCTTGCCTCGAAATTTGACTGTGTTTTGGAAACAACCAAAGAGACTATGACTCACCGTGTTTTGAAATTTTGGTTATGTTTCGAAATTAACTTCACACTTTGTGATAATCTATTCAGTGGACCCACCACCAGGCAGTCAATGTATCGAGAGGAGTGAGAGTTCGGAAAAATTCCACTTCTTGCTAAGAATATGCATGCCTAGAAATTTTGACCGTGTTTTGAAAATAATCAAAGAGATTATGACTCACCGTGTTTTGAAATTTTGCACGCGTTTCGAAATTAACTTCATACCTTGCGAAAATCGGTTTAGTGGACCCATTACTAGGCAGTTAATGTACCGAGACGAGTGACAGTTTGGAACGATTCAACTTCTTCCTTAGAATATGCATTCCTAAAAAATTTACCGTATTTTGAAAACAACCAAAGAGACTATGACTCACCTTGTTTTGAAATTTTCGCTGTGTTTCAAAATTAACTTCACACTTTGTGATAATATCTTTAGTAGACCCACCAGGAAGTCCATGTATCGATAACGAGTGAGAGTTGTTTGGTAAGATTCAACTAATTGCTAAGAATATGGATGCCTCGAAAGTTTGACCGTGTTTTGAAAACAATCAAAGAGACTATGACTCACCGTGTTTTGAAAGTTTGGCTGTGGTTCGAAATTAACTTCACACCTTGGGAAAATTTGTTAAGTGGACCCACCACCATGACGTAGTCAATGTATCTAGAACGAGTGAGAGTTTGGAAAGATTCAACTTCTTTCTAAGAATATGCATGCCTAGAAATTTTGACCGTGTTTTGAAAACAGTCAAAGAGACTATGACTCACCGTGTTTTGAAAATTTTCCCATGGTTTGAAATTAACTTCATACCTTGCAAAAGTCTATTTAGTAGACCTACTAGCAGAAATTTAATGTATCGAGTGAGTGTGAGGTTGGAAAGTTTCAACATTTTACTAATAATATGCATGCCTAGAAATTGGATTGTATTTTGAAAACAACCAAAGAGACTACGACTCACCGTGTTTTGAAAATTTGGCTGTGTTTCGAAATTAACTTCACACTTTGTGATAATATATTCAGTGGACACACCAGGCAGTCAATCTATCGAGAACGAGTGAGAGTTGTTTCGCAAGATTCAACTTCTTGCTAAGAATATGCATGCCTAGAAATTTTTGACAGTGTTTTTAAAAACAATCAAAGAGACTATGACTCACCGTGTTTTGAAATTTTGGCTGTGTTTCGAAATTAACATCACACCCTTCCATAATGTATTTAGTGGACCCACTAGGCAATCAATGTAGCGAGAACGAGTGAGAGTTGTTTGGAAAGATTCAACTTCTTGCTGAGAATATGCATGCCTTGAAATTTCACCATGTTTTGGAAACAACCAAAGAGACTATGACTCACCGTGTTTTGAAATTTTGGCTGCGCTTTCAAATTAACTTCACACCTTGCCATAATATGTTTAGTGGACCCACCAGGCAGTCAATGTATCGAGAATGAGTGAGAGCTATTAGGCAAGATTCAACTTCTTGCTAAGAATATGCATGCCTCTAAATTTGACCATGTTTTGGAAACAATCAGAGAGACTATGACTCACCGTGTTTTGAAATTTTGGCGTTGTTTCAAAATTAACTTTGCACCTTGCGATAATCTGTTCAGTGGACCCACCACCAAGCCGCGATCAATGTATCAAGAATGAGTGAGATTTTGGAAAGATTCAACTTATTGCTAAGAATATGCATGCCTAAAAATTTGATCCTGGTTTGGAAACAACCAAAGAGACTATGACTCACCGTGTTTTGAAATTTTGGCTGTGTTTTGAAATTAACTTCACACATGCGATAGTTTGTTCACTGGACCCACCAGGCAGTCAATGTATCGAGAATGAGTGAGAGTTGTTTGGCAAGATTCAAATACTTGCTAAGAATATGCATGCCTCGAAATTTGACCGTGTTTTGGAAACAACCAAAGAGACTATGACTCACCATGTTTTGAAATTTTCGCTGTGTTTTGAAATTAACTTCACACCTTGCGATAATCTGTTCAGTGGAGCCACCACCAGGCCGCAGATAATGTATCAAGAATGAGTGAGAGATTGGAAAGATTCAACTCCTTGCTAAGAATATGCATGCCAAGAAATTTCACCGTGTTTTGAGATTTTGGTTGCGTTTCAAAATTAACTTCACACCTTGCAATAATCTTTTCACTAGACCAACCACCAAGCAGTTAATGTATCGAGAATGAGTGAGAGTTTGGAAAGATTCAACTTCTTGCTAAGAATATGAATGCCTAGAACTTTGACCGCGTTTTGAAGATAATCAATGAGACAATGACTTACCGTGTTTTGAAATTTTGCCCGTGTTTAGAAATTAACTTCACGCCTTGCAAAAATCTGCTCAGTGGACCCACCACCAAGAAGTCAATGTATCGAGACGACTGAGAGTTTAAAAAGATTCAACTTTTGCTAAGAATATGCATGCCTAGAAATTTCACCGTGTTTTGAAAATAATCAAAGAGATTGAAATTTTGCCAGTGTTTCTAAATGAACTTCACACCTTGCGAAAATCTGCTCAATGGACCCACCACCAGGTAGTCAATGTATCGAGAAGAATGAGAGTTTGGAAAGATTCAACTTCTTGCTAAGAATATGCATGCCTAGAAATTTCGCCATGTTTTGAAAACAACCAAAGAGACTATGACTCACCTTGTTTTGAAATTTTGGTTGTGTTTCAAAATTAACTTCGTCTCTTGCCATAATCTATTCAATGGACCCACTAGGCAGTCAATGTATCAAGAACGAGTAAGAGTCGTTTGGCAAGATTCAACTTCTTGCTAAGAATATGCATGCCTCCAAATTTGACCTTGTTTTGGAAAAAACCAAAGAGACTATGACTCACCGTGTTTTGAAATTTTGGCTATGTTTTGAAATTAACTTCACACTTTGTGATAATCTGTTAAGTGGACACACCAGGGAGTCAATGTATCGAGAACGAGTGAGAGTTGTTTGGCAAGATTCAACTTCTTGCTAAGAATATGCATGCCTAGAAATTACACCAAGTTTTGGAAATAATCAAAGAGACTATGACTCACCGTGTTTTGAAATTTTTCCTGTGTTTCGAAATTAACTTCGTTTCTTGCCATAATCTATTCAGTGGACCCACCAGGCAGTCAATGTATCAAGAACGAGTGAGAGTTGTTTGGCAAGATTCAACTTCTTGCTAAGAATATGCATGCCTTGAAATTTGAACGTGTTTTGGAAACAACCAATGAGACTATTACTCACCGTGTTTTGAAATTTTTGCTATGTTTCGAAATTAACTTCACACCTTGCCATAATTTGTTCAGTGGACCCACCAGGCAGTCAATGTATCGAGAATGAGTGAGAGCTGTTTGGCAAGATTCAACTTCTTGCTAAGAATATGCAAGCCTCGACATTTGACCGTGTTTTGGAAACAATCAAAAAGACTATGACTCACCCTGTTTTGAAATTTTGGCTGTGTTCCCAAATTAACTTCACAGCTTGCGATAATCTGTTCAGTGGACCCACCACCAAGCCGCATTCAATGTATCGAGAACGAGTGAGAGTTTGGAAAGATTCAACTTCTTGCTAAGAATATGCATGCCTCGAAATTTGAACGTGGTTTGGAAACAACCAAAGAGACTATGACTCGCCGTGTTTTGAAATTTTGGCTATGTTTTGAAATTAACTTCACACCTTGCGATAATCTGTTCAGTGGACCCACCAGGCAGTCAATGTATCGACAATGAGTGAGGTTGTTTGGCAAGATTCAACTTCTTGCTAAGAATATGCATGCCTCCAAATTTGACTGTGTTTTGGAAACAATCTAAGAGACTATGACTCACCATGTTTTGAAATTTTCGCTGTGTTTTCAAATTAACTTCACACCTTGTGATAATATGTTCAGTGGACCCACCACCAGGCCGCAGTCAATGTATCGAGAATGAGTGAGAGTTTGCAAAGATTCAACTTCTTGCCAAGAATATGCATGCCTAGAAATTTTGACCGTGTTTTGAAAATAATCAAAGAGACTATGACTCACCGTGTTTTGAAATTTTGCACGTGTTTCAAAATTAACTTCATACCTTGCGAAAATCTGTTCAATGGACCCACTACTAGGAAGTTAATGTATCGAGACGAGTGACAGTTTGGAAAGATTCAACTTCTTGCTTAGAATATGCATTCCTAGAAATTTGACCGTATTTTGAAAACAACCAAAGAGACTATGACTCACCGTGTTTTGAAATTTTCACTGTGTTTCGAAATTAACTTCACACCTTGCCATAATATGTTTAGTAGACCCACCAGGCAGTCAATGTATCGATAACGAGTGAGAGTTGTTTGGCAAGATTCAACTTCTTGCTAAGAATATCGATGCCTTGAAAGTTTGACTGTGTTTTGAAAACAATCAAAGAGACTATGACTCAACATGTTTTGAAAGTTTGGCTGTGTTTCGAAATTAACTTCACACCTTGTGATAATTTGTTCAGTGGACACACCACCATGACGTAGTCAATGTATCCAGAACGAGTGAGAGTTTGGAAAGATTCAACTTCTTGCTAAGAATATGCATGCCTAGAAATTTTGACTGTGTTTTGAAAATAGTCAAAGAGACTATGACTCACCGTGTTTTGAAATTTTGCCCATGTTTTGAAATTAACTTCATACCTTGCAAAAATCTATTCAGTGGACCCACTAGCAGGAATTTAATGTATCGAGACGAGTGTGAGGTTGGAAAGATTCAACATCTTGCTAATAATATGCATCCCTAGAAATTGGATTGTATTTTGAAAACAACCAAAGAGACTACGACTCACCGTGTTTTGAAAATTTGGCTGTGTTTCGAAATTAACTTCACACTTTGTGATAATCTATTCAGTGGACCCACCAGGAAGTCAATCTATCAAGAACGAGTGAGAGTTGTTTCGCAAGATTCAACTTCTTGCTAAGAATATGCATGCCTAGAAATTTGACAGTGTTTTTAAAAACAATCAAAGAGACTATGACTCACCGTGTTTTGAAATTTTGGCTTTGTTTCGAAATTAACATCACACCTTTCCATAATGTATTTAGTGGACCCACCAGGCAATCAATGTATCAAGAACGAGTAAGAGTTGTTTGGAAAGATTCAACTTCTTGCTGAGAATATGCATGCCTTGAAATTTGACCGTGTTTTGGAAACAACCAAAGAGACTATGACTCACCGTGTTTCGAAATTTTGGCTGTTTTTTCAAATTAACTTCACACCTTGCCATAATATGTTTAGTGGACCCACCAGGAAGTCAATGTATCGAGAATGAGTGAGAGCTATTAGGAAAGATTCAACTTCTTTCTAACAATATGCTTGCCTCTAAATTTGACCATGTTTTGGAAACAATCAAAGAGACTATGACTCACTGTGTTTTGAAATTTTGGCGTTGTTTCGAAATTAACTTCACACCTTGCGATAATCTGTTCAGTGGACCCACCACCAAGCCGCGGTCCATGTATCAAGAACGAGTGAGAGTTTGGAAATATTCAACTTTGTAGCATCCCATCTGTGTAACATCTGTAATGCTATATGGTCTAATAATAAAATACTACTTCCTACATATAATTGTTGCATCATAATTATATCATGCTCATGTCATCATGCCACCTTGCATTTGAGCATCATATAAAACCTTTCCTTTTGGTTCTTATCTCATATGCATTATTAATTGTAGTGGCCTATTGATACATTGCATTTGGTTCTTACTAAATCCTATTGGGCTTTTAATATATGTTAAATGCCCAAGTTGAGTTGAGGGCATATCTTTTACTTCCCCTTCCATCTACTAACATGCCATACACCTCTCCTTTGATACCATCTATTTTTCCACCATATACATGTTTGTGGCCTTTTGTTGTTAGTATTTAAAACTAGGCCACATATATTTGTATGGATCCAATCTACCTATCTCATACACTCATACACATGTGATATGTTTCACCATCTTAATACATCATGCATGCATGGAGGTAATCTTGCATGTCTCATGCAAATAAAACCCTCCACCTTCCCTTTTACCTCAATCTTTTATTTTGGGTGTGGTGTCCCTTCTACCTTGCCTTCCCATCTCCTTCTATTCAATCCTAGTGCTTGCCTCTCTCAAATACTCATATGTGCATGTGGCATACCTTTTATTAAAATCTAGTTCTACATGCAATATTAGCCCTATTCACATGTGATATCAATGCCACTAGTGACCTCCCTTTTATTCAAATTCTTTTGCACTTGTTTGTTTGTTCAACTTTTTGATCAAATCCTATATCTACACTCCATCTACCAAGATGTCCTAGCTAATATAGCTATCTAAATAAAAGACTCCATCTCTAATAGTTATTTATTTTTGTCTCTTGATCTATGCCTAGATCTTTGACACTAAATCCGTCTAAAGTTTTGTCTAAAACTAGTCCCATCTAGTCTAGTTTAGACTATATACAAACTTCAGTCCTCTTCTTTTTCTACTTTTATTTTGTGGATATTTGGATCACTTCATGACTTCATCAACCTAGCTATTTTTTCTCCCTCTGCCTCTCTACCTAACCCGAGCCCCCTATGAATCCAATGCAGCAGCAGTGGCGATTTGCAACTTTGGCCGCAGCCCAGCGTCGCTAGCAACAGGCAGACGCATCAGCAGCAGAGAACCACCCGACCGTATCGCTTCAAGACAGAGAACACGGTGCCGTTCCTCTGTTTTTCTTCCCGGTTTGTTTTCCTCTCTCTGCAGCCTCACAGCGGGAGAAGGTGGCTGTTCCACCACCGTCATCCGCATCACCACCAGCTCCTCCTGGTTCTCTCTCTGGTGCAACCAAATCGAAGCCAGCCCCAGGCTCGTGTGTCCTGTTGTTCTTCCCCGCGCCGAGCACGTGCACGCCAACGCGTCTGGCCTCTTCCGTGTTTTCCCTCGCTCTGCCATAAAGCAAGCAGCCCCTCCCCCCCCCCCACAGCTGGCATCCCTATCCTCTCCAACCACTCCCTCCTCCTTCCCCATCGAGAACCCTAGCCAAGCTCAACTTGACGCCGCCATGGCCGTGGCCGCATGCTGAGCCCTGCCGCGGAACCTTGCTATCCCCGGACCCTCGCCATTAAGGAGGAGTACCCCGTCGCTGCTGCACCAGCGGGACGCAAGGAAGGACTAGCCCCAGCTCGGCATCGACCTCTCACATGCCACGCTCGGGCCGCCGTGGCCTGCCTCTCCTCAACTCGCCACATCGCCGCCATGTCCTATCCCTCTCCGGAGAATCCCCATAGCCGCGAGCTCAACGAACCCTGCCAGCAACCCTCGGTGAGACACAACCGCGCCCCCCTACTCTCTCCCTCTCCTCTGGCCACCTCAAGCTCGCCTAGATCGCCGCCGCGATGTGCTCGCCGCCCGTGCTGGCACGGGAGCGACATCGACAGTAACTCGAGTCTCTCCCAAGACCCTTTTTCTCTTAATTTTCCCGGGATCTCAGAGGTCCTTTGCGAGATCATCTTGTACCGAACGAGTACCCCTATTATCTAGCTCCCTCCAGGAACAAACGGCGTGCGATTTGGAGATCTGAGCACGAGGAAATCATCTGCCGAAGATCGGTCGAGAATCTGCGTTTCTGAAACTGTCTAGTTTTAATCTGAACCTCTCTGACAATTCCTCTTTTTCCGGCTCGTAAGAGCTTCCTCGGAAAAAACTCCCTTCTGCATTGTTGTATATCTTCGCGAGATCTACAACTTTCATTTTTACGGCATCCCAAAATATTGGCTAGATTTCTCTGCATCTTCATCTGAACTTGAGTCGTTTTAGCTAAAAAAATTCTGAAATCTGGAATTCAGACAGCAAACAACCAGATCGTTTTGCTAAAAGGCCCCCGTGTTTTCGGAACCCTCGCCCCGCCACCCCTCCAGTCCGCCACTTGTCACACCCGGGCACAGACACACGCGAGGTGGCCCCGTAGCACGTGGGCCCACATGTCACCGAGAGTGGGTAGGGCGCCTCGAGGTGAGAAAAGTCTAAAAAAAGCCCCACCTTACCCGCTGCACCCCACCTGCGCTGAGTCAACGTTGGACCCACATGTCAGTGTCTGTGGCTAGTTTCCTCTGTGTACTAAAAGTCTGTGATCTTTTTCTGTAATAAAAATCTTTTCCAGAATTTGTTTAAATGTTTAAATCCAGAAAATAACAAATTTCAATTGACAAATCCAATTAATACAAATGATATATGTTTTTGAATCAGAAAAATGTGAGGATTTCAAATCTGCCATCCAAAAATAATGTTTGACTAATTTAAATTTTCGAAATTGTTTAATTGCAATAAAAATGCCTTTTCTCAATTAATTAATAACTTTAATTCTATAACTCCAAATCTGACAAATAATATGTCTAAATCGATCAGCGCGACGAGCCCGTTCTAACTATGCATTCCATGTTATGAATTGAAACATGCATCATGTCATTATTAAAAAATCAGAACTGTTATTGCAATAAAATTTGACTAAAAACTTAATAAAATGATTTATTCTTGCCCCCACACCTCACCCTTGCCATGCTACTTTATTGCCATGTAAATTGTGCATCATTCACCATGGCATGCTTGTTTGCTTGTCGCATTTTATTCCAATGCTTGTGCACTTTATTTATGTTGGCCCTTGTTTGTTTGGTTCTTCTTTCGAATAGACGCCGAGCAGGGGAAATATTAGGAATCCCAGGCGTACTACCCAGATCCATCTCTCGCTTCAACTGAGCTGCCAGGCAAGCACTACCACATGCTTGCATACATATAGTACCTATTGCCTCTATCTTATTCTTGCATCATTGAGTCACGATTGCATCAAATTGAATCCCAAGTACTGCATAGCCTTTACTTTTAAACCCCACCGAAGCTTGTTCCTCCATCCTATGAGCCATTACTACAGGAGTTGTTTGAGCCATGCGAGTCGTAGAATAGCATGTGTAGGGTATGTTAGTGTTTGATGGATAACGAGGTACCTAAACAACTTAACCTAAGTAGTAATGGGATAACTAATGAAAGCGGCACCAGTGAGCAATATCTGCTATTTGGTTTTTCATGCTCTCTTGTGTCCCGTAGGACCCCGAGTACTTGATTCTTGTTCCTTGACTATTCGCACTATCCACATCCGGGAGGCCTTATGAACCCCCCTGAGCCAGAGCTTGATTCATTTCTATTTCTTGGGGCCACAAAGTAGTTTGGGGCTTTATTTACTATCATGTACTTATGCCATGTTACTGTTTTATTACGATTGTGCGTGGAGCACCTGTACTGTTTTGGATTGCGGAGTGTTTTCGCGGTATCGACAAGCCCAATAACACTTTCGGGTTCCCAGTCGTTTATAGCCATTGGCGCAAACCTTGGGTCCGTCTCGGAGTCGGCCAACTTCGTTGCGGGTAGCTTAATGGGGTGGCCCCCTGAAATATTTTATGAATCCTGTAATCGCTTTGTCGTGAATGCCTCGTTGGGTTTTGAGTTGGTTTTTCCGAGGTTGATCGAGTGTGTGTTGCTATTTGTGCACCCCTGCAGGGTAAAACTTTCTGAAAGCCGTGTCCGCGGTTATGGATGACTTGCAGCATAGTTTCTCGATCATAGACAAGTATAACTGAAGTACCGCTTTTAATTTGACTAAATACCTTACTAGTAAATAGTGCAATGCTCATGGAATGGTTAATAAAACTGCCAACAGATGGGTTGTTCGTCCGCTTTCTCGTTGGTAAGCGAGAAGGAGGATGGATCTGTTACTTTATACTGTTATAACTGTTGTTCCTAATTAACGGACATCCGTCTATCATTGGTTAGGCAGATGCTTAGCGAGTATACATAGACTTGTTAGTTATTATCTTTTGCTGCAATTGCATCACCCCAGGTATATGTCCCCTTTAGAGGCATAAAGACTTGCTGAGTACCCCTAGGGTCTCACACGATAAATTTATTGATTCAGATGAACAGGTGTATTCACAAGATACAAATGATGTTGGCAACGATCACTCGGTGTAGAGATTCCGAGGATGGGGATCCGCGAGATCTGTGGGCGGGATGTGTTTATTTATGTGGCATCTTATGCCGATTTGCTTCTTATCCGTACTCGGATCTTGTTTTCCGCTTCCGCCTGATACTCTGATGTTTGATGTATGAGGAGCTATCCTACACTATTATCTCTATCTAGGATATTTGGATATTGCTGTATGGCGTTGCAATATTTCTATTTCTTTTAGATGGTATGGATCTAAGAACTGTTGTAAGATAGCTTGCATACATGCTCACTTGTGTATGTATTGATCTCTTCGCATGTTGCCTACGCCGCTCGCTCTTGTACCGATGTTCTTGGAAGTGGTTAGAACGGCCGACGGGTCTACAAGTGGGTGGCCCCTGGGGCCCCGCTGTACTATTTTAACCCCTTCTGGCTCATCCAGGCTTGAACTTAGAGCATAGGGTCCGAGGTTGTTACAAACTTCTTGCTAAGAATATGCATGCCTAAAAATTTGATCGTGGTTTGGAAACAACCAAAGAGACTATGACTCACCGTGTTTTGAAATTTTGGCTGTGTTTTGAAATTAACTTCACACCTTGCGATAGTCTATTCAGTGGACCCACCAGGTAGTCAATGTCTCAACAACGAGTGAGAGTTGTTTGGCAAGATTCAACTACTTGCTACGAAAATGCATGCCTCGAAATTTGACCGTGTTTTGGAAGCAATCAAAGATACTATGACGCACAGTGTTTTGAAATTAACTTCACACCTTGCGATAATCTGTTCAGTGGACCCATCACCAGGCCGCAGACAATGTATCAAGAATGAGTGAGAGTTTGGAAAGATTCAACTTCTTGCTAAGAATATGCATGCCTAGAAATTTGGACTGTGATTTAAAAACAATCAAAGAGTATGACTCACCATGTTTTGAAATTTTGCCCTTGTTTCGAAATTAACTTCATACCTTGCGAAAATTTGTTCATTGGACCCACTACCAGGAAGTCAATGTATCAAGACGAGTGACAATCTGGAAAGATTCAACTTCTTCCTAAGAATATGCATGCCTAGAAATTTAACCATATTTTGAAAACAACCAAAGAGACTATGACTCACCGTGTTTTGAAATTTTGGCTGTGTTTGGAAATTAACTTCACACTTTGTGATAATCTATTCAGTGGACCCACCAGGCAGTCAATCTATCAAGAACGAGTGAGAGTTGTTTGGCAAGATTCAACTTCTTTCTAGGAATATGCAGGCCTAGAAAATTGACCGTGTTTTCAAAACAATCAAAGAGACTATGACTCACCGTGCTTTGAAATTTTGGCTGTGTTTCGAAATTAACTTCAAACCTTGCCATAATCTACTAATTTGACCGTGTCTTCGAAACAACCAAAGAGACTATGACTCATTGTGCGTTGAAATTTTGGCTGTCTTTCAAAATTAACTTCACACCTTGCGATAATCTGTTTAGTGGACCCACCACCAAATAGTTAATGTATCGAGAACGAGTGTGAGTTTGGAAAGATTCAACTTATTGCTAAGAATATGCATGCCTAGAAATTTGACCGTGTTTTGAAAATAATCAAAGAGACCATGACTCACCGTGTTTTGAAATTTTTCCTGTGTTTCAAAATTAACTTCACACTTTGTGATAATCTGTTCAGTGGACCCACCAGGCAGTCAATGTATCAAGAACGAGTAAGAGTTGTTTGGCAAGATTAAACTTCTTGCTAAGGATATACATGCCACAAAATTTGACCGTGTTTTGAAAACAATCAAAGAGACTATGAATCACCGTGTTTTGAAATTTTGGTTGTGTTTCGAAATTAACTTCACACCTTGCAATAATCTGTTTAGTGGACACACCACCTAGTAGTTAATGTATCGAGAACAAGTGAGAGTTTGGAAATATTCAACTTCTTGCTAAGAATATACATGCCTAGAAATTTGACCGTGTTTTGAAAATAATCAAAGAGACTATGACTCACCGTGTTCTAAAATTTTGCCCGTGTTTCGAAATTAACTTCACACCTTGCGAAAATATGTTCTGGGGACCCACCACCAGGCAGTCAATGTATGGAGACGAGTGAGAGTCTGGAAAGATTCAACTTCCTGCTAAGAATATGCATGCCTAGAAATTTGAACGTGTTTTGAAAACAAACAAAGAGACTATGACTCACCGTATTTCGAAATATTGGCTGTGTTTCGAAATTAACTTCCCACCTTGCGATAATCTTTTTAGTGGACCCACCAGGCAGTCAATGTATCGAGAACGATTGAGAGTTGTTTGGCAAGATTCAACTTCTTGCTAAGAATATGGATGCCTCAAAAGTTTGACCATGTTTTGAAAACAATCAAAGAGACTATGACTCATCGTGTTTTGAAAGTTTGGCTGTGTTTTGTAAAATACTTCACACCTTGCGATAATCTGTTCAGTGGACCTACCAGGCAGTCAATGTATCCAGAACGAGTGACAGTTTGGAATGATTCAACTTATTGCTAAGAATATGCATGCCCAGAATTTTGATCATGTTTTGAAAAAAATTAAAGTGGCTATGGCTCACCGTGTTTCGAAACATTGTGTGCATTTCGAAATTAACTTAACGCCTTGCGAAAATCTGTTCACTGGACCCACCAGGCAATCAATGTATCGAGAACGAGTGAGAGTTTGGAACGATTCAACTAATTGCAAAGAATATGAATGCATAGAAATGTTACCGTGTTTTGAAAACAATCGAAGAGACTATGACTCTCCGTGTTTTGAAAGTTTGGCTGTGTTTCGAAATCTACTTCACACCTTGCGATAATCTATTCAGTGGACCTACTAGGAAATCAATGTATCGAGAACGAGTGAGATTTTGGAATGATTCACCTTATTGCTAAGAATATGCATGCCTAAATTTCACCATGTTTTGAAAACAATCAAAGTGGCTATGGCTCACCGTGGTTTGGAATTTTGCGTGCGTTTCAAAATTAACTTCACACCTTGCAAAAATATGTTAACTGGACCCACCAGGCAATCAATGTATCGAGAATGAGTGAGTGTTTGGAATGATTCAACTTATTGCTAAGAATATGCATGCCTAGAAATTTGACCGTGTTTTGAAAACAATTAAAGAGGCTATGACTCACAGTGTTTCAAAATTTTGCATTGGTTGTGTTTTGAAATTAACTTCACACCTTGCAAAAATCTGTTCAGTGGACCCACGAGGTATTCAATGTATCCAGAATGAGTTAGAGTTTGGCAAGATTCAACTTCTTGCTATCAATATGCATGCCTCAAAATTTGACCGTGTTTTGAAAACAATTCTAGAAAGCAAAACGGATTCATAACCAACCTCACAAATTTCAAATTATAAAAAGCAACACAAAGAGCCTCACAATTTGCAAATATAAAAGCGTCATATATTTATAAAAATCCTCGCAATTTTCAACTTATAAGAAGGATCAAAAATCCTCACAAAATTCAAATTATAAAAGGGATCATGTATTTGTAAACATCTCATAAATCTTAGCTTATAAAACGGATCACAAAACGACTGACGAATTTGAAATTATAAAAAAACATCATAAAAACCCTCATAAATTTCAAATTACAAAGGGAACGATTCCCAAAAACCCTCACAGATTTCAAATTATAAAAATCAACATCGGAAAACGCCTAGGTTTTTTCGACGAACTTTTTTTATGGCTTCAGTGTCAAACCAGTGATCTAGTGCCAAATTTGAATGAAAAGGGAGATAGCATGCAGATATCAAGCTCGTTGGATCATAGAGGATCCTAAAGTGGGTGGCTACGATCTGTGTGAGGTAGGTCTCGACCAATCAGGGCTCGACCCTACAACACATAGAAGAACACCTTGTGCACCCAAAAAGGTGTTTCGTGAATTTTTTTGGAAATTCTGATGAAATGACATATTGTGGAGGTACAATGTTAAAAACACATGAGAAAAACTATGCGACACCTGTAGTGCAAATGGAGGACGTTTCTAGTGAAAATCGGCATGAATTCAGAAAATGGAAGAGAGGAGAGAGGGGAAATCAATTTTCTATTTCTTGTGGGCAACCCACAAGCTTGAGGTGCACCTTAATGCTGATGTAGTCGTAGGTGCCTTGCTGGTGAGCATCGATGGGACCGAGGCTAGCTAGGGCTATGATTCTGATGTTTGCGTTTCTATTGTATTCTTCTGGCATATATAGACCGATGTTTCGGGCTTGCTTGATTTTGCAAGCGACGCAACCTTTTTGACATGTCGCGGTGACGGCTAGGGGATAGTGGAGAGCACGTGGCACGTTGGGCGTAGTTGAGTTTTCAAATCAATGTGACATTAAATAATTTCAAATCCATGCCCCGAAAATGCCACGCAAGGAGATGATTTACGTGGACTGTACAGAGTTTATTTTTTATGCATGGACTTTGATATACTACTAATTCGTATTTCAGTTATAATGATTGATATTAGTAATTAAAGAATACATGCGGGTCCCCAGGCTTCTTCTTTTTAGTATTATTTACCTGAATTCACGTGAGTAATTAATCTGGGTTTCTCTCTATGGGTACCCTACTTTCCTCGAACGCATGCATACATTAAGGGGAGGAAGTAATTTCACCTTCCTCCGTAATGCAAGAGGTTTTATTGCGTCGCAGTCGAAGATGAAATGACAAACATAGTAATCATGCTACTACTAGATCACAAGCACCGTTCCAATTTGCACTTGATAATACTAATATTCAATCTCTAAACATTATTGCAGAAAGGAAGTAGAGGTGAAATTAAACAAAATTAATCCTAAGACTTCTTCGTCTTCTTGGACCTGGATCCTTCCGCTGTCACCTTCGTGCTAGCGTAGTCCTTCCGCTTCCTATGGCATCCTCCAGCTCTCGCCATCTTCTTCTTCTTCAGGCCTCCTGCATGCTTCTCCTTCCTCTTCTCATTGCGGATGAAGGTGGGATCGAGTGTAGTCTTCTTTGAGACGAAGTCGAGAAATGGCCATAAATCTTCTGACCCCTCATCCTCCTGCTCGTGCTCCCTCTTCTTCTTGCTAGTGGATGATGGATTGAGTGAACTCTTCTTGAAGACGACGTCTACTTTATAGATGAAAGACCATGGATCCTCCTTCCCCTCCTCCTCCTCCTCTTTGCTCTCTACCAGCGGCGTCCCCTCCATCACATGATGGTAAGTAGGGTCCTCGTCAGAAAAAATACCTTCCTGTGTGTCAGAATAGTACTACTATCACCATGGTAGGGACTGATATCCCTATTCGCCCATGCGTTAGACTCGTCAATGGAGGTGCACTGATCGGAGCAGCTGTGTGGCATTTTTGTGTGTGTGGTTGCTTGGCTGGCCTAAAGGGACATGGAGAGATAGAGAGAGTTATACGCTGTGTCTGTCGTGCCTGGATGGGAGAGGTGGTCGCTGTTGATGGCCCCTCAAAATTGCTTGATTGGGACATCCAGGAGTTGCCACGTGCCGTAGGAGCAACCTGGCAGTTTCCTTCCATCGTTTTTTATACTCCATTCCATATTTTTATTACAAAAGTTCCCTTCCATTGTTGAAACAATACCGAATACTTGGTACTCCTTCGCCCCGAGAGCATCAGCAACGAGGATATTGCAAGCACCACCACATGTTGGGGAGGTTTTTGCACATACCAACAACCATGGACCTTTTCTGCACAAAATACAGACATTTTCTTTAACTGTTGCACATAATACATAACCAGTCATTGAATGTTTCTTAGTTTTTTTGGAAATGTTTCATAGTTAATTATATAATATAGTACTTAAATATAATTTTTATCTAAATTAATAATAGGTAAAGCTCAAAAAATAATTATAATTTTGAGCCACATCCATAAAGTATCTAGTGTATTTTTTGGTTCTTGTAAGTTGTATCATTTAGACATCAACCTATCAGTAGGTACATAATTCCCGACATGATCTATAGTAATGATATATAGATTCTATAATGATGGAAAGTGTGTTTTGAGGTTTATGCATAGCGTTCATTATGCTAAAGACTATATTAATAGAATCTTCTAAATGTTAGAGTGGAAGGAAAATCCATCGGTAAGCAATGTTGGGATTTCCAATCTTCATCCAACGGTTAAAGTTCAAAGTTATTTGTACACTATATACTGGGTATGCTAAGATAATTAAATGTATAACATGTCATTATAATCTTTGTGGTTTTTGCATAGCATTTATTGTGCTAAGGACTATCGATAGAATCTTCTAGGTGCTAGAATGGCAAAAAAGATCCAAGAGCTAACATTGTTGGGATTTGCTAGTCTTGATTCAATTTTCATTGTTCAAAGTTACTCATACATTATATAGTGGCAAGATTCGCAAGAAGTCAAATGCTAGCACTTGAGGAGTAACATGAATTTATATGTTACTGTGATGAGATACCTATAACACTTTTTCACATGATCCCTAGTATGTGTTACTGTCTACACGTGTAACACAACTGTTTTGTTACTGCAATTTTACTTGTAGCACATTTTTTCATGTATTACATGGTTGTGTTACCAAAGCTTTGTCCTCTTGTAGTGTTATGATCCTTCTGTTTCTGTTATATTGGATTTCGTTGCATTTCTAGCCTTGTTATAATCACCCTAGTGCCTCTGACAAAAATAACGATTTAACTAGAGTCAATGGCATGACACCAAGGGACTTAAACCTTAAAAAAGGGGGCGTCCTTACAATAGCTCTATGTAGAGACTCGGGGTTGCTGATCTGGTTATAGGTATGTTCGTCGATGATGTCTACTACATCAAGTAATTGGACTGGTGGTCTCCATAATTTAGTGTGGGTCCTCTGCATAATGGTGCAGCGAATAGTAAACACAAAAAGGTTCCAGTCTCACAGATATTAGCAACAGATACATATGAGATTATAGGGGCACATGTTCATTGTGTAACAACAACAAACAGTTAGGAATACTGGGGTAAGCAGAAGAAAATCAAATAGACATCTTTGTGGAAGCAGTATAACGAATGTAAATGTGTACTGGATAGATAGGACAAAAGCATCAAGCAAGAAATAACAATTAGTTCCTTAGCCTATGCAAAGCCAGAGAGCAATTATAACCGCATCACATATGGGAACTTACTAAAGTAGATAATGGAAAAAATGTGATAACCGTTGGCTAACTCATATTTCACCCTGGCATACAAAATTGCAGTTGAATGCCTTACGGTTAAACCTGACTACAAAAAATTTATTTAGGAAGATACGGAAAATAAGTATAGTAATTGTAAGTTATTGCAAAAGTAACACCAATACAAAATACAGTTAACTGCTACATATTTATCTTACCAAACTCCAAGGAGATATGGTTACCTCGGTCGTGACGGTGTTTAGGCATCCTGCGAATCCTGGGTGGTGACGTCGAGGTTGTCAAGGGTGTTGTGGTTGCGGTGCTTGTGGGCGAAGGTGCACCAGAAGAGGGGTTCCTCCGAGCACTGGAAGATAGCTGCGAAGAAGCAGATTCCTGGCAGTGGGAATGTGTTTAGCGCGACAGGAGAGTGGGTCGGTGAAGCAGATCTGGTGTAGTGCACGACGACGACGGTGAATAAGATCTAAGGTGGTGAAGGTAGATCTAGGTTTTTCCGTAGGGATTGTGCAGCTAGGGGGGAGGATTGTGTGTGGGTGTGGGTGTGGGGGGGTCGGTGGTAGGGGGCAGGGTATAGAGGTATTGAACAAGGAAATTATGATTGAAGCCCCAACGAACCGACTTCACTAGGGGTAGAAGGGGGATTCCAATATGTTTGAATCATTGGATAGCGGGAGATTTTCCCGCTCGAATAAATTTAGATTTATGTATAGCCCAAGTAGTAGTAAATTGGTAAGCCATACTCCATGGAATCAAAGGGCAACAGGCACATCGGTGATCATCCATGGACCATACTGCCTCAGTTCGGAAATTAAGGGCTCATTTTGCCATTTAGCATCTAAATATTGATCATCCATGGCCCAGGTTGGCTCGGTTTAGATATTAAGGCCGAGTTTGGCATCAAAGTATTTTAAAATTATTTAGAAAACATTTAAACTGAACTATTGAATACCTTTTAGTGTTTTGTTCCAACAAATAATAGGGGTTTAAACTGAAGTATTCTCCAAAACTATGTTTTTTAAAATAATTGAGAAAGAGGTCAAACCTCTTTTTGAAGAAACTGAGAAGAGAGAAAACTAAAGTATTACTTTGGTATGCACTAAAATACTATGGCATTGATATATTTTCGTATTATATCTATTCATGAATGATGATGCGTATGAAGATGTTGTCACCAAGATAGGTAGTGAGAACGAAAATTATGATTGAAGCCCCAACCAACTTGAGTGAATTTGTTTATCCACAGTGCAACTAATAATGGTAGAAAGGTGGGCTGGTGGTATGGGGAATCGAGTGTAATAATAAAGCGCCCTGAGCTTTAAAAAAATAAAGCGCTCTTTATCGATAACTTTTCAATCATTATGGTTAGGAGTGTTGATACTTCTACTCTAAACAAAAATATGGGAACACATTATTTCGCTAACATCGAACCACTCATAAGGTAAGCAACGACGGTGTTTTCATCGAAAAAATGTCAAAGTTGCTAGGCCCCACAAGTACTTTGTTCTCACAACTCTTATTGTCCCTTCGCGGTAAGGATGTCAATTTTACCCATGAGTGCCCGCGGGTACTGTACCTGTGTTGGTAGGGTATGGGCATAATTTTATACCCATGGGTAATGCACATACCCTGACCCATTAAGTCATGGGTACGGGCACGAGTAGATAGACCCATACCCTATCCATTTAAATTGACATAGTAGTAAAACTTACCTGTAGAGTTACAACCTATGGGGCCAAGCAACCTACGAAAGAGTATGATACTGTGACTTCTAAACTTTGATATTTTTCATGGGTACAAGCATGGGTAAAGTTGTATACCCGCGAGTACGGGAATGGGTAAAATTTTCTACCCATTGAATAAACGGGAGTGGGTATGATATTGCTCTACCATACTCATACCCTACCCATTGCCAGCTTTACTTCTCGCTCATTCATTAATGCGGCCACATTTTCCTTCAGGTTTTTCGAAAGTTGTTCGGTCATGCACACATAGCATATTCTATGAAGTACAGTAGTATAACATACGTATACCACAGTTAATTATTTGAGCTAATCACTATTGTTCTTATTAAAAAATAAAAATTATTGGGCTTTGGTGCATGTCCAGCAACCTTTTTTTTATTGAATTGCTAAAATCTGACTCTAGGAAGAGGAGCGCAAAGGTTTATCAATGGAACACAATTTCCAATTTCCTAGCCTTCCTATAAGCATCCATTAGTGTTTGCCCTTCATAGGAAAAATCATATCTACTCTCTCCATTCTGAAATATAAGACATTTAGCTTTGTGAAATAAATGTATCTTGACGCCTTTTAGTGTAAAGGTTCACTCCGAACCTCTATGAACCTATACACTAAATGACGTCTAAATACATTCGATTCAGAAAACTAAAACTTCTTATATTTCTGAACAAAGGGAGTACATGACAATGACGTGTGGAGTCGACCACTCAGCCACTCAATAAATAAATCCCCTTTCTCAATAAATTTTGAATCACTATGGCTGGGAGAGTTTAACCTTATGTTTAAAATAAAATTTTGGGAACCCACTATTCCGCTAACGTGAATAATATAGTGCGCTTGAGCAATGACATCAAGGCCACCCATGAGGTAAGCTCATTAAAAACAAGAAGAAATGTGGGGTTCCTGGGCCCCACAAGTAATCTGTCCTCACAACTCTTATTTCCCATTCATGCTCATGGTACATGCGGTCTTGTTTTTCCTTGAGATTATCTGAAAGTTGTTCGGTCATGCACATATAGCATCATCGCCAATGTTTTCGTATTATCTCTACTATTATAATGGAGCAGTTTTGAATTGGATCCATAGCACCAATCCTGGCTATTGGGCTATTAGATCCAATGGTTCAGAGCAACTGGATTCGTGTTGAAGGAGTAGTACCTAGAGCAAACTCCACCATGTTCTAGAACCATCATGTCACCCCCGCTCCCCTGTATTCTAAATATGTGTAGATAGTTATTATTAATACACTTAATGTATACATTTTTCTCTAACAAGACTATTGGTTAATAACAACTTAATGTTCATTAAATAAAATTTCATACAGTATATACGAGTCTGGCATGTGCCTTTTACTAGTAGAAAGTACAAAATATGACGGTGGTAACACATAATCATGTTTTGGCACCTAGTATTACAACTTCGCAGATGGAAAATATATAGCAAAGAATTTTATATCAATAACATTAGTAAATCACCATTATCATAACATATCGAGCCACTGACCTTTTAATTGAATATATTCACAACCAGGACATGCTAACCTAACGAACATGTGGTCCCACTTAACATGTGGGATGTTCTCTCGCACGAGCATATGTGTCTGATATGCGGGACATACCCACCTCACTTGCACGCTATGTGAACTAGACTAGCATGTCAGTGTATGACGAATAATTGAACCGAAACCAATAGACATGTGGTCACACATGACATGTGGCAGCCACCATGGGCCCGCGTGTGTTTCACATACGATACACGCTAACAAGATAAGACATGAACATCTCAAATTTACCGACATGTCAGTGCACGACGCATAATTTAACCAATAGAACGGGCACATTCTCTAACGCAACTAACATGCGGAACCCCTGACATATGGGACCTACCCACCCAACATGCAAACCCAATTATTCATCCTTTGTTTCACCAATGTTGCAACCCACAACTACCTCTTTATGTTGACAGAAAACAATCAGTAAAACTGCATGTCGTTAGCCTAGCCCTAATAATATGTAACCAATGTCGATATTAAATTTCGGAGACAAATATTGAACGAGATGACATATCGTCAATTTTGCATACAACCCCCGATTGAAATGATCCCAAAATAAACCCAAAATATAAAATATAAAATATTCACCCGCGCTACTAGCCATGATAGCCTCTTTCCTTACAATAATCAATGTATAAAATTTTGTGATGCTAAATAGGCTCAAGAAAATATAGCTATTATTGAAATTCAAATCCCCAAGCCGGATCCACTAGTTCTATATGATCTGAAAGTCTATACAACATCATCGCCGAAGCACACGATAGACCGCTCCTAAGCCAAATAGTTACTAGTACCTCCTCGAATTTTTCCTTTATGCTTTGCATGCTTATTTTGTTCACATGTACTTACTTGTTCTATTCTAAAAAGGATGGCATTGATGTATCTAGATTTGCATGTATCAGTATACACTAAAACATGTCTAGATACATGTATATCTAAACAAATGTGTGACGTACTTTTGAGGATGGAGGGAGTACTTAGGTTAATATGATCTAAAAGTCCATAGAACATTATCGCCCTATGCTAAATAATTATTAAGTCCTCCTCGAAATTTGTCCTTTATGCCTACAATTAGCACGTTGATCTTGTTTCACATTACTTAATCAGATTTTTTTTGGAATAAAAATATATTTTTCAACCCAGTGGTAGTGCAAGTGCAGTACCAAAACAGAGAATGACACTCGGACCAGCATAAAAGCATGCCCGGAAGTTCCAGTAGCAGGCACCCAATGCCAATAAATCAAAGTGCAAACAATAGGAAGGAACAAAAAAGCGCAGAGAGGCAAATATTGTGAGTCCTATGTGGGGAGTAATATTTTTTAGATCTAGCCATTTCAACTCCGCATCGCCCGCAAAGTCTCCCCTGCCCAGCGCCACCCGCCCCTAATTCTCTCGGACCCGGAACCTCCCCTCTCCCATCGGCGTTGCCCCACCTCCTCTCTTCAGCCCCGTCGAACTTATCTTCCTCGGTCTCAACAGCCACAAACAGGATCTTTGGAGACCGCAAGCTGGGGACGTGTGTATCGGTGAGGAAGACGAGAGCTGTCGCGAGGCGGTGGTGGCCTTCATCGAAGCCAAGAACTCATGGGGATCCAACTCTCCAGACTTATCGATAATGGAATACAGTGAGTTAGCTTCGTTTTTGTACCTTCTCGTCGATCTGATGCTGAGTTACTAGGATCGTGTGGTAACAGGTATGCACTCTTTTAGTCCATCTCATCATGAGATCTGAACATTGATTACCTCTTCTACTAGATTTTCTAGGGCATTGGGGCAGCGTTCCTGGTAGGAGCATCACAATTCGCGAGGTAGACGGAATAGAGGTTCGCTGGTCGTTGCTCTGTGGTCTGTGCCATCTATGCAGGGACGAGGTGGTATTTCATCTGGATATGTGGCCATCTCCATCGCCTGAGTTCAGGACATGGACAAAAATATTAGTCCGCAGCTCTTCTATGAATCAGTAATTCTATATATTCTTCCTAAATCAATTTGAAATCTTCTATTCTATCATGTGATTTTGAATTCCCTGCTTATCTTCATAATAATATACTTCGCATTTGCTAGCTCTTCTGTACTTTGTTTTGCTACATGGGTAAACACCGCCACTCTTAATACCGAAAGATGGCATGCATTTGAATTCATTGACGATAAGTTCCTCCATCTCAAAAAGATGTCACAGTTTTGGCTAGACTCGCTTATATCTATAGTAAAATATGTCTAGATACGTATGAATCTTGACAAATTTGTGACTTCCTTTTTGCACAAAGTGAGTACATAACTGATCGGCATTACCAGGGGAATAGTCGGTAGACTGGATTGTTTTGGTAGGTATATTAAAAAGCATAATTACTTAGGTTGTAAAACATGGTTCTTAACACCTTTCTAATGGCCACTACAGAGATGACTTATTCTAGTTCTGTAAACGAGCACAATTACTCCATCATTAGGGATACCATAACCGCAACATGCATGAGTTCTCTTAGGCGATTAGATTTTCCGGTCATTTGATCGCAGTTTTTACTCAATCCAGTCCATTTGATTAGTTGTCAACACAAAGTGAGCTGAATATCCCAAAGGGCAGAGCCCAGCTGAGACAGGGAAACATAGTATAGCTTTTGGGTTGTAGATTCAATTGATTCATTGAGGAAAATGAGGACACGACGCAGCGAGCGATGACAATGGGATGTAAAACCATGTAAGCTCCTACATGATCTAATTATATTTCATACCATGGGACCAAACTATTTTGTACTATCCATTCATAGCAATCTATTTACCTAATAAACAGACACAACAACACGCGCCTAAGTGATCTAGTAATTTACAAGGCTCCCTTGTTCTGCAATCTTTAGGTAGTTTGCTGTATTTATTGGAAGATATTTATTACTTCATTTGGTATTCTATATAATTCACACCTATGCAGATCACTATGAATTAATTTTCAGTTTATCTAGATTAACCAAAGTGTTGTGAAGATGAGGAAATAAGTAACGTCAATGTTGATATGTCTCTCCATCCAGATAAAAGGAATAGATTGCTTAAATACTTATGAAATCATAATGAATAATTTTTAAATATATTAGTGTTTTTTTACACAGTGAAATTTGGTTTTTACTAAATGATCACAATGTATTTTATTGAATAGAAGAACAACCGCCAATTATACTGTAGGAGAGGCCGAAATCAGCTAAAACCTGATCTGGACTACAAGATGCTCACACTAGATAGCTATATTTTTCTTTTATAGATTTTTTGTTTATGTTAATCTTTTCGTGGTGTCCTCGCATGATTTATAGGTCAAATAAATGGTTACAGATTTCAAGGTGCTCATATTATCCATCTCAAGATATATAATCTGCTCCATACATAGTCAAGTGGTATGTTGAACTTACTATTCTATTGATCTTATGCAAACACTCTGAAGCTTAGAACATTATTCTATACTATGTATAACTTGTTTAGGCTGCCATAGGCAGTTTCAGTTACCAAAGGAAAGGAAAATTGTTACTTTGATTGAGGTAACAAGTTATTCTGTCACTTGGATATGCTATGACTATTTGGATGCTAGACTATTTGCATGCTAACCATTCTCAAGATGTAATATAATAATGAATTAGAGTTCATATATCAAAGTGATGCAAAATGCTATCGATGTCTATAGAACTCTTAAACTGAGCATTTTTGCTATATGCAGGCTTTCGGTTTCACTAGACCCCTCCAGTACTTAGTGCAAGCAGACAAGTGGATAGTCTATGGTGAAGAAAGTGTTGGGAACATTTCTTGGTAGAATAGTGACATGTAATTAGGATTGTAGTCCCCTTCTCATGTAGAATATGAAACAATGTATATATTTGTGCTTTGGTAACCCATTTTCTACTATGATGGCCTTAACAAAGAAAAAATATTTTTTTACTTGGAAATTCATTATTGAGATGCGATTTGGAAAATGGCGGATCTTGTAATGCTACATATGGGGAACATGATAATATTATATGTATTTTGAGATTCATTATGAGATGGGCAGTGGAAGATGTTGTTTCATGTAATGTTACATTCGAGGAACCCAATAATAGAATGTACATTACGATAAATATCAATCATGTGTCCAATCATTATTTATAACGATACAAACTATAGTGTGATGTTAATAATAGTGTTACTTTATGTACACAAATGTGTTACTAGCTGATTGATGATCATCAATTATTGTGTTACAATATTTGATAAAATGTGCTACGTACTTGGTTACTATAGGTAGAAATATATGATACTTCTTGTGATACTCAACCTATAAATATATGTTACTACTTGTGTTCCTATAGCTATAAAAACGTGTTACTACCATATGTAGTAACATACATTATACATGTTACTATAGAAGAATTTGTAACACACATTATAACCTGTAGGAACATCTACTATGTGTGACATCAGACACCTCTTAGTAACACGGCCTAATGTAACACATCTCAAAATGTGTTACTCGATGGCCTAGTAACACACTTTTGGACCTGACGTAACACAAGGGTGTGTTACCAAAGCTCCGTCCTGCTATAGTGTAAAGAACCTCCCACTTCAAATCTCACTCTGGTATCTACACATGTATGGCTATTTTAATATGAGGCACATGATAGTACGCTTTGTCTTTGGGCAGACAATCAAAAAATTTATACATTCTAACTGTTCGATAGATTGTTTGACCATTTCTCTAAAATGATTTGGCTAGTCTATTAGAGGCACGCGTCTGCATGAGGTCCTTGTGTTGAGTGCTTACATTGCTATAACATACCAAACAATCTTTTGAAAATATTTGAGAACAAACATGGTAGTTTTGTTTCTTTGTATGATGTTGTAACTTCTTTTATCTTAGTTTCGGCCTTCATCAAGTAGAGCACTCATTTCATAGGGCAGAAGTGATAGTTGCATACTATCTCATCCCTCTATGAAGTCAACTGTTCTAGTTATTCTAGAAGAAAGAGATGTATGATGCCCTGCCGTTACTAATTCCTTTCTTCCTTTTAGCAAAAGGACTAATTTAAAATTCGTTGGTTTTTGTTTTACTTGATAATTATGTTATATGACATTTCTTTTTATTTTATGTTGCAAATATAAATATGAATGCAGAATAGAAAACAACTACCTCAAGTGTAGATCTCTTTGGACAGAGCAGTAGTGACAGTGCATATTGCTCACGTAGCTACACGATCTCGACTGCTCCATACATTCCAGCAGAAAGAGTTTTTAGTGCTCCACTCCAAGATGCACTTGATGTAGTCGGATAGGAAGCCAACAAAACAGATGCAACGGTCTCCATAGCAAGGAAGGAGTTATCTGAGTTGAAAAATAGGCAAGCTTTGACAGAGAATCTACTTAATAATATCCTCAACAAGTCTCGTGGTAATCCCGCTGTTACATGTGAGGCGGTGCGAGCTCCCTAAAAGGAACATTTTTTAAACTGAGATTATATTGTTTATCAACTGTGTTGTACTCTGATGATGCTTTATAAGCTATGGAATTTTTCAGGACTGTAATAATTTACTAATTTTCCAGTTCTAAGTTTTTTCCATAGTTTTAGGATTTATTTAGCATTTTAGAGAACTTGTGTTCTTTGTTTATCCACCTTTATGTCCTCGAAATGGATCTAAGTTAGATAGACTTAAATAGTAGCATGCCCACAATGTTTTACCAGTCCTTGATGGGCCACTAATCAATAGTGACGGGCCTACACTCAGGCCATTATATGTAGAATCTGACTACAAAAGAACAGAACAGTAAAAGACTAGAACAATGAAAGGCCAGAACAGCGAAAGGCCAGAACAGTGAAAGGCCAGAACAGTAACAGGCAGGAAACAGTAACAGGGCCAGAACTTTAGCAGGCCAAAAACTTCGCAGCCCGTTTATGGGAGTGAATGGTAGAAGGCCAGAATAGTGGATGTCTAGAACAGTAAAGGGCCATAACTGTAGAGGGCCGTAAGGGCCCATGATGGGTGCGAGAAAAGTGACGGGCCAACAAAAGGTCTTAACAGTAATGGACAGACTTGGCCTAGGCTGAGAATGGGCCGCACAATATTGGACCAAGGTGGGCCTTCTGTAGACTAAAACAGTGTTGGGCCTGAAAGTTCACAGGCCGCAGATGTCTGCACTAGTTGGCCCATTTCAAACAGTGTTGGACGAAACAGTAACGAGCCTTCTTCTTATTGGGCTCTCCTCATGGGCCGGCCCACTTAATATTTAGCAGGCCTAGTCTGGGTCTGGCTTCTACCACGGTTTCTCTGACTGTTAACGATGGTAACTGGGCGTTAACGGTGTTCGCCACGTGGCATCTTGCATGACGTCAGCAGTTAATGGGGCTGGCGAATAGATCTACGATGGAACAAGTTTTCGTGGCTAAAGGGTGCGATCCGCCATGGTCAGGAAAAAACCCGTGGTAGATTCTTTTGTGATGGGGCTTTTACCACGATGGGCATCCATCGTAGAAGACTTTTTAGCCACGAAAAACAGGCCTTCCACCATGAAAATCGTCCGTTGTAAAAGCCAACTTTTGTTGTAGTGCAAGAACCAAAGTAAAGCAATACTGAAAGTAAAAAAGGGGTTCTAGATGTAGAATTGACTAGAGTAAGAGCGGCGTCTAGGCTTTCAGTCTCACTAGTATTACAGGGGCAACAATGTAGCCATCTATTGGAATTACAAAGATACATCTTTGGATAAATAAGCAATCATTAGTGATTATGAGTTATCGGATGTGTGCACTGCATAGACCTTTGCGCCGTTCTCACTCACGCAAGTCAGTAATACACTCTAGATCAAAGGATCACATGAACTCATATATGTCCCCCTTGTCATTAGAGGAGAGAGTAATATAATAGATCAAGCCGCAAAGTCTATGGTTGCATACTAGATCATACCTTACCCTAGAACCAAATCAACTAATGAAACATAGATGAATAATAACACAAAGGATAAGCCATGGAGGTCATCATCATGTTTAATCTAACAAATATTAAATACAAGAGAGAGGGATATGGAGGCATTGATGGAGATGGATCCAGTGCTCGACGCGTGGTGGTGGTGATGGTGATGTGCCCTTATCCTCTTCCTCTTGCTTGAATGGTGTGGAGGTGTAGATGGAGATCTAGACCATGGAGGTGTGGTGGCTATGGAGATGGCACGGCGACAGGGCTGCGCTATGGATGTCTATGGAGACAGGTCTTCCCCTTGGCTCTTCACCTCTTTATATAGGCTTAGGGGAGCCTCTCCTAACCCCTCCCACGTTGTCTATGACCTAAGGAAGGTCTAGAAACAAACGGGGATGGATTCCATGAACAACCGCATCTAGAAAGACTTTTTACGTGCGTCTAGATCTGTAGTACGGGTGGGCGGTACAATTGGACCTGTCCATACCGGAGGTCGTTAAACCTTTTGTACCCTTTCATATTTTTGCTGCTATTTCTTCATACAAACCCCGATTTGAGTGTTTTTCGGATCGTTGGATTTGTATGGATGAGGGATACAAAACCATTGCCTTGGATCTTAATTTGGAGTTGATGAAAAATCCACTTTTTTCACCCCTCAAATGGCTATTATCTGGTGCATGTAGCTCCTCCATATTGCATCCTCTTAGCTCCAGTTGCCTTGGTTTATCCATAATCCATCAAAACACCTACACACAAGTCAAATACAAGAAAAAATAAAAAATCCTAATAAAAAATAATAGTTGTGCAACACTCATACGAAAATGGATGAGAACTAGTAATTATGCATAATATGCATAGTTGTAGCTAGATATAGAATGAAATGAGTGACAATATGAATAATCTATGTGCTTAAATATGCATAATATTTGCACTCATCAAAATTACCAAGCTAAACGTTGCTCTTCCTCGAGCAAGAGAGTTGATAAAATGATGCTATCATCTAGCTTACAAAGAAGATCGTCGGCTTGTATACTTATTTTTCTGCAAGCTAAAAGTTAGATGTAACATAATCATACACAGAAACACAAGCTAAGTTATGTTAATGCATAAGATGTAAATTACAACTTCTATTTCCCATGTCAAAAGTAAATCAACCTTGAAAGCAAACTTGTGATCCTCCTATTGCACCTTTTATATTTTGTATCCTCGCTTTTGTAAAGTAAAATCTTAGAAATGCAAAGTGAGAGATCATGTCAAAAGAAGCATAGAATTAGAGTGTGTCATTAGAACACCCACATCAATAGATCAATACTATCAAACACTACTATTCCATTCATTGTCTTTCAAGAAAAATCATTTAGTTGTAAAGGGACCATGCCAAAGAATGTTTTGTGTAAATCTTTATTTATTTCAAAGATAGTTTTGAACAAGGATCATTGAGTGATATTTTTAGAAATAGTTTGCATATCCTTCAAGAGTACCAATACTTTTGCGCATTACGGTAACATGTGCTACCCATGTTGTAATCTCAATAGCTGAAATCAGGGGTTGTACCATTGATCCTTCGTAGGCTAGCGGATTTGTTGGCATCCAAAGGTGTGCATAAAAATATGGAAATAATCTTTAAACATTATCAATTGTTTAACCCACAACGTTTTAGCTTTGGCATGTATCACAATTACCACTAGACTTCATTTCAATCAAAGAACTCTATTCAATAGTGCCATTAAGTCTATCTATAAATCTAGACTCTTAAGACAATTAAACATCACTCAAGGAACTATTTGGAGGCTTCATCAAAATACTTTTAATCATGTCAAGTGTATAAATAATGGCAATGTATTCTAGAGGATCACAAAAAAATTCTCAACATGGATAAATATTTGAACATAATGCATCAAAGATCTAACCCAACTCTTATGAAACCTAACAAAAGCAAGTGAATCCCTTATATAAATATGAAACATATATACCTAAGAAAGCATTCAAAAGCAGCAGGATACATGATTGCACAAAATTTTATTGAACAAGAACATTGCACAAGACTCAACACAAGCAGAAGTAACTTCCCCAAGCTAGAACTTTGCAAGAACCAAAATTGAATAAATTACCATAAGAAAAGTGAAAATGCAGTTCTAAAAAGGGAGTGTGAGAAATGGTTATGTCCCCAAGCTTGAATAAAGCAAAGGTGACACACTTTACCGTGGAGGTACTTATAACCTCTTTTTTGATGTACATGGACCTTTGCTTCAATAAATACTTCCTTTGTCAAAGCATTGAGTCTAAACAACCAAGTGACTTATGCAAGTACTTGCATGGTTAGCAAGAACCATGGACATCATCTCACAAGGTTCAAGTCCCTGCGAAACTAACACATGAAATAAAAATCAAACGATTTGGTGCATGAACAAGGTTCGTTCACCAAACCGAGAAAAGAAAAATAAATGAAACATGAAACGCTACAATGAATTATATGCTAGGTAGTTTCAAAGGTAGAGAAAATAAAATAAAGTGCACTCACTGTTGGTCAACTTCTCCTTCTCAGTTTTTTTGCGGTCGAAGAAGTTGGGGCGAATGGGTGGTATGGCCAGGTGCGCCCGTACAGGTGGTCATTAATACTTCTGGAAGTTTTTCTATTTTCTGAAGCAACAAAACAAGGTCAGTATGGGCGCGCGGTATAGGTAGACACCCCCGTACTGATGCTCATTAAACTATATGTAAACTTTTGGAAAAATTTCTCTTCCAATTGTTCGCTTAGTGGAGGCAGTACCGGCGCAAGGTAAGGTCGACTCCAGCTGTACCAATACTCGTTAAACATCTAGGACACCTGACAAAACTCAATTTCTTCGAGAATTTTCCTAAGGACCTGAAATGTTAGTCCAACATACCAACAAATCATAATAAAATTTTATAGAGAAGTTTAAACTAGGATAATTAGCACATAATTAGAGAAACAAAAAATTCTACCTTTTGAAAGTTAGTCCCAAGCTAACTCTAATAGAAAATCATGCAAGGATAAAGTGCCAACGCAACATGAATGCAACTAAACTCAAGACACAAAATGAAGAAATACACCTATGAATTTTCAGGTTTTCTCCCGAGAAGAGATTAAATTAAATCCATAGAGCTAGGCCACAAGCACCATCTAGTCATAGATGAACCCTCTTGTGGTGCATCAACATGATATAAATAAATATGTCTTCACATTTTATGAAGAATTTATGCACAAGGTGTGGTGAGCATGTACTCTTATTTTTCTACCAAGAGAATGTTAAGGATTTATGATCAATATTCGTATCTTTACCTTGGCTATCATTTTAGGGTAGAGTTTATAATATTCTTCTAGAGCCAGAAGTTCGCCTTGTGGCAACAAACTTTCCTGCACCTCATTAGTAAACCCAAGGTCATAGCTAACAGATTTTGAATGCATATAAGGTTTCATATTGGGTTCATCGTTACTAGTATTCCCAAAAAGAGTATTTAGACAAACACTACTAGAGTCATAAAAAATTTCTTCAAGGCAATCATCAAGAATTGTAAAATCATATAAGTCCTCATCATCACTAGAGGCATATGCATCATAAGGTATAGAATAAAGGTATGGATAAGGTTTGAGAGCAGGATAACTTTCTTGCAATTCTTCTTCTTCTTTCTTGATGATTTCTTGATATATTCCATCCATAAGGGCTACACACCCTAATCCAACCTCATACTCCTAGCGTGTATACCTCTTATCAGATTCAATTAATTCATGATTCTCCTTACCTATTTCTTGGGAGCTTGTCATGGGTAAGAGGTGTTGAACACGAGGTTTCTTGGTTTTACCCTGCTATCCTACCTCAATAGTACACAAGTGGAAGATATGGGAGTACAAGTAGACTGTTGTTCTACACTGTTAGTGATAGAAGTTTTAAAGTGTTAAAATAATTATGTATGAAAGGCATTGTTTTATAAAGAACATTTCTAACTATGGTGTCGTCATAAGGAATCTCGCCTCTACTATTGTCATCTTTGAAGAAATCATTAACCAAACTTTAAAGATCAGTAGGGAGAGGTTTCTCCTTATGCACAATATCAATATGCCATTGATGAAAATTATTTTGCATCATATTCAAAAGCTTCCAAGCTTCATCCATAGTTTTCCTAAGGAAAGAACCATTAGACGTCATGTCTAACTTACCTTTATAAGAAGGATTTAAGCCCCCATAAAATATTTTCAACAATTACCAATCTTCTAAATTATGAGATGGACAAGCACCCAACAAAGTTAAGAACCTATTATAAGATATCACTAAATCTTCATTGCTTGTTTGCTTAAAAGTCATGATGTCAAACCTTCGGTCATAAATTTTCTTTTCTAAAAAATAGTAATGGAGAAAAGTATCAGAGATACCTTGCCATTACTTGAAATGCCCTACAGGATGGGACTGTAACCATTATTTGGATTTTCCTTTCAATGAGAACGAAACAACATTAATTTTAGCTCATCATCTGTCCAAATGGCCAACCTCACCATATAACACAATTCAGTGAAGTTCTCAATATGATCGTATGGATCATTCTCTACATCTCCTACAAAAGCTTCTCTTTTGATTATATGTATTAGTTTATGATTAATTTCATAATTCTCCGCTGTGACAACGGGCTTTGTAATAGGTGAACATGAATAATCATTATTGAAAGTACCATACTCCCCAAGATCCTTTTGTGTCATAGTTCCCATCTTTTTGTATTTTTGATTAAAACAAATAACATGACTAGCAATAAAACATTAACTAATTTTTTTGTTTTTTTCAAATGAATAAAATTAGTAAGATAATAGCAAAAAAGGAAATAAACTATGTGCGAGTGGGAAGGTAATAACCAAATGCTTTTTCACCATGACAACGATGCCAATTTAATGATTAGGTTCCTATGTCCAACAACAGGGTTATTCCAGTACTTGTAGGAACAAATATTTGTTAGAAAGTTTCCCCCAAGGAAGCTTCATCATTGGAAACAACATAACCCTGGCCATGTTGTTGGTGTGACCACATTCACACCCAAAATGGTGTTTGGAAATAGTCTACTCTATAGGTTGCTAGGATAATGGTAATTGAGAGACTATTAAAGTAACTAACAATAAATAACTAAACAAGAACAAGGGAAAGAAATACTGAAAGTAAACAAAGAGGTTGTAGATGTAGAATTGACTAGAGTAAGGGTGGTGTTAAGGCTTTCGGTCTCACTAGTACTAGAGGGGCAACAATGTAGCCATCTATTGGAATTACACAAGATACATCTTTACACTTGGTTGTGCCCATTGCCATTTCCACTTTTCATCCTTTCACAAATATTTGTTGCATAATGCCCTGCCTTGTTAGACTTGAAGCATGTTACCTTACTCAGGTCGTTCCCATTGCTGCCATTACCATTCCCATTGTGATGCTTATGGCCATTATGGTTATGTCCATGATGATGACCATTGTGGTTGTGGCCATTGTGGTTATGTGATGGTGGTGATGAAGTGCATTGCTTCTGGTATGGTGCTGAGTTGTGCTTATGTGAGGTGGACTTTCTCTTATGGTTCTCTATAATCCTTTGTATTGATTCAACCACAACTTCAATATCCAAGAGTTCCTGATAGTTATCAAACTTCAAAGCCACAAGCTGAATGGATATCTCATCCTACCTCTTGCCATTAGTGGAACTCTTCCCGCCTCTTGGCATCAGTGGGAACATCATTGGGTGCATAACGTGCCAGCTTGTTGAAAAGGTCCCCATACTCAGAGACAGAGCGGTGTTGTTGCATCAAGTCGCAGAACTCACATCACTTCAGTGACAGGACACCAGCATCCATTAGTAGGTCCCTCAAACTAGTTCAAGGTGATAGCATCAATATCTAGGTGGGTGACTTGGTAGTTATCCCACCATTCAGCAGTAGGTCCTTCATGTTGGTGCATGGCAAAACACACCCTATCAGCTCCAACAACTTGGACAGTGTCTAACTTCTTGTTGATAGTGCGAAGCTAGTCATCTGCCACTATTTGCTCAGGGCTACTTGAGAAGGTAGGAGGGTTCCACCTCAAAAATCGAGTCAAGCGATCCTGTTGGGGCGGCGAAGGTGGCGGAGGCAACGAGTTGTTTTTTTGCATGTTATGCGTGAGGAGTTGGATCAGCTCATTCTGGGAGTTCATAAGTTGCGGAATCTCAGGAGGTAGATCATTATTCGCACATCTTGGCGGGATCTGTGGGGTTGCGACAACAAATCAAGAGATAGATAGAAAGACTAAGTAATAAACTAGTACCCTTATGAAACACACAAGGAAAACACACGAGCTTCTCTTGAAGGACCTTCATCTCAGGTATAGCTCCATATCCTTCATCGCGGCTTCGAGATTCTCTTGAAGGTCCTTCATCTCATGTAGCTCCTTTGTAATAGCTTCGAGCTTCTCTGGAAGTTCCTTCTTCTCCTCTTGAAGTTCCTTAATCGGGTTTGACTCCTTAGTCATAGGTGCGATCTTCTCTTCCAAGCTCCTCTTGGTGGCTCGCAACTCCTTGACTAGGTCAAGAAGGGCCTTGAACTCCACCTCGTTGTTCTTGAGTAGCTCATTTTGTTCCTTAATCTTCTTGTTCGTATCCTGCACTCTCTTATATTGATTGACAAACCTCCTCTCTTGGGCTTTGAACTTCTCTTCTAGGGACTTGATCGCCTCATATTGCTCTTGGATCTTCTTGTCCTTCTCCTTTACTAGGGCGCATAACTCATCATCACTACAAGAAAAGTTTCCTGCCGCAACGACTTGGTCTGACGGTCATCGTAGAAGGCGCGTCTTTGGAGATGAAATTCTCGGCTCGGCCATGGCTTATGGAAATCTTTTTTCCTGGTTTCGCGGCCCTCTACTATGAAGAAACCGCCAAAAACATGGAGGAAGATTGGCTGGCGTGTGGTAGAAGCAAGATTTTCGTTTCCTCATGCGATGTTGACTCGCCGAAGTCTTCTGAGGCATGTGGGTCCTAGACGTCATTGTATCTAGCGGACCATTCTTTTCGATCGCGCCTCCCTGATTTGAACTCGATAACGTTGCTCGATGCGTCTGCCGTTTAGTCAGGCTGCTAGGTCCCACATGTCAGCCTCTCAATAGAAGGATCGTGTGTATGATGGAATTTTTTTCCTTCGCTCGTGCTACCCTGTTCTGAAGGTGATAGCGTTGCTCGATGCATCTACTATTTAATCAACCTCCTAGGACCCACATGTCATCCTATCATTAGAAGAAACGTGTGTATAATGGAATTTTTCCCTTGTCTATTGCCTCCCTAATTTCAACTCGATAACGTTGCTCGATCTATCTGCGTCTAGACATGCTGCTAGGTCCTCCATGTCAGCCTCACATTATAAGAATCATTTGTATGATGGATCTTTTTTCTTCGTTGACGCTACCCTGTTTCGAACTTACATTTAATCAAACTCTTGAACCCCAAATGTCATCCTCTCATTAGAAGAAACGTTTGTATGATAGAATTTTTTCCCTCGGTCGCGTCTCCATGTTCCGAACTTGATAGCGTTGTTCGCTGCATCTACTGTTTAATCATGATGTAGGGCCCCACATGTCATCCATTCATTAGAAGAAACGTGTGTCTGATGGAATTTTTGCTCTCGGTTGCACCTCTGTGTTTCAAACTTGATAGCATTGCTCGATGTATCAGCCGTTTTTCCAGGATGCTGAGTCCCCCATGTGACCCTCTCATTAGAGGAAACGTGTGCATGCTGGACTTTCTTCTTGCTCGCGCCTCCCTGTTTCGAACTTGGCAATGTCGCTCGAGGCAGAACCTATACAAGGCCGTGCTACTGGGTCCCACATATTGGTCTCTCTGTAAATCAAACCTGCGTATGATGGAATTTTTTTCGGTCGTGCCCGCTGTTTTGACCTTGGCAACGTTTCTCGATGTCGCAGCCGTGTATGGTCTTGCTGCTGAGGCCCCCATGTTAGCCTCTTTGGAATGTTCTGGCTTGTGGGCCCTAGATGCAGCCTCATATGTTCTGGTGGGTGGGTCCCCGATGCCAGCCTCTCTGTACAAGTATTTAACTTTTTTTTCAAACCCGATCATTAAACTCGAAGGATGCTGCAGGCTGGTGGGTCCGTGATGTCAGCCTCTCCATAAAGCAATATTGCTAGAAGAAAAATGTAAAACCAAGATAATTTTATGTCAAGCAGAGAGAATCGAACTCAAGACTTCCAAGCAAATATAAACCATGTGCGTTGGCACTACGACAATCAAATAAGATGAACATTCTCATTAAAAAGATTTATAGTACCTATAACTTATATAATAGCCTTCTTAAAAAGATTTTATGTGTCCATGTTATATCTCTTATTAAAATGAAAGGGAAGCGATCCTGGCGTCTTAGTTATTAAATGCTAGATAATGAAGTAGTTTCTTAAAAACATGGGCAGCATTTTTTTTGTTTTAAAGGGCAATTCCAAAAACGCTGAATTAAACATGTTGGGCTATTCTACATCTACTATCCTCAATGGGCTATACTCCATGCGCTATTCTCCATGGGCTCCTTGATAAATATTTAAATGGGTTGTCATCAGCAAGTCCCTAGACCCCTACAAGGCCGAATTAAATTGTTCTGGGCTAAAGAGGGGTCAAATGGGATAGATTTTACCTCCTTTTTAGTAAAATTTGCATTATGCCGTGGCTCGGCCGGATTCAGAACATATACCTCACAACCGGAGGAAAAAAGCGATAATTCTTTTGACATATATTCATGTAAAAATAACTAAAGAACAAGGGACACAGACCGCATGCGCCAAACCTGGACTTGTATCCAATGAATTCACTTGGTACCCTGTCATTTCTGTCCAAAACACTTCCAACGGTTCCGATGACACACAGGAAAAAGCTCTAGTGCAAGCATCCTAGCAGCAGCGACAAAACTTTTTTATAAATTCAGTAGCATTTGAAAGATCTAGTTGTATAGAATAAGATAGAAAAAAATCCACAGATTCCTAGTTCATATCTAGCAGCACTTGACTGAAACAGCATTCCAAAGTGACTGATTCAGCTATACAGACACTAAAACTCAATATCAGTATAGAGAGAACCCGTTCATGTTTCATCTCTAAAAACCTTGTCGCACGATCAGTTTGCCCTTTTCTCCAAACACACTCGATCATTGGAGCAAGCAAAACTGATGATCAAGTATGCTTTTATGTGCATACCTCCTCTTCACATCAATACCAGTGTGACCCCCATATATGCAACCCGAAATGCCCAAGCCTCATCTAGATTGTTACAAAGACAAGTTTAAAAATAAAAGCAAGACCATCTATGGTACTTGATCTAAACAAGTACCAGTACATAAATATTAGTTCTAGAAAATACCTTAGTAATAGTAACGACATAACACTTGACAGATTGAGTAGCATTTAAAGATTGAGTAGTACAAAATAAGACAGAAAAAATATCTACAGATTCCTAGCTCATATTAAACAACACTTGAAAGATTCAATAACATTTCAAAGTGACCGATTCAGTAGTACAGACAATGGCCAAAATAAACGACAGATTTAGCAATGCAGACATTGAAATTCAATAGTTGTAGAAAGGCCATGACTTAAAAGGAAAGATCGTCCATATCCAGCACTCGATTGGTCGATCTGAACAAGTACCAACACATATGTATTACTACAAAATAGATTAGTAGTATCAATATAAGACCTCCATACAAAATACTCGGTATAACGCGTCAACGTGTCAAGTGCTGGGTGGGTAACACTTTCTTTCCTCCCAGTTACGCTTTCCTTGTCACACTATCGCCTGTGAGCCCACTATGTCAGCACCTTACATTGAAGATAGGTATACATTGCCGCAAACTTGTTCCACCTCTTTCCATAAAAATTGAATCTATCACCAACATAAAGTAGTAATTAATTAGTATGACGTTACATATCTTAACATTGGGATCATCACAAAGAATATTTAGATGTTTTATCTTACTTTTGAACTTGTCGATGCAATACTCCTAATCCACAAGGAATTCCGACAAATGGTTTAGAAGCTTCAAGGAAACACCGCGGCTGTGACAGTTATGACCTGAGCCCTTCTAGGGCGACTTCAACTGATGATAGCCTGCTCGTCAGCTCAGATGTCACCAACATTTCGATCGCATGGATCTCATGCCAAAGAGATGGCGACCAAAGCTTCACCTTGTACTGCGGCAATTTGCACGCCCCTGAACTGACAAACCTAGGGGATATGATGATATATGTGGTGTAGTCATCAATTTGGGCTACAAACACGGTGCCCTCTTTCCCGATGCTGATGATATCCGCTCTCAGCGAGCCTCTTGTGGGCACCGACTTAGACGGCTCCCAGTGTTTGTGGCTATAGGGCATTATGGGCGCAGTCCTCGAGTGGGGAACTCTAAGGTGGCGGACGAGCTCTACCATAGGTGTTATCTCTACCAACGAGGTGATGAACTCGCATCCATGCTTCGTGCAGACTTACTGGCCATGAAAGGACCAGATTATGTGGTCGTAGACATCGTTGTAGGGTACGAATTTCCCACTGTGGTCGTTGGGGCATGTGCTACCTTTTCCGCCCGTGACTTGGCAGTACAACTCCTTAGAGCATGCGGCCAGCCGGTAGGCGCTTCTAGTGTCAAGACGCATAGCGATTTCGTTGAAAACGTCACCGCCGACCTTGCTCCAGATGTCATGTAGTGGGTTGTGCGTCGATTGCGACATCGGGGTGGATTGGGGGAAGAGGTCGGACCAGAGTATGAATATTGGGGGACTTTTGGAGAGGGGTGGTGCGGCCTGCAAGATCCGATGCAGCGGGTAAGATGGCGAGGGAAATGTGCGAAGCACGCATTGGAGACGATCCCAAATGCGTGGTAAGGTAGTGTTGGCGAGTGGGGATCAAAACAGCCGAGATGGGGAAGATGGGATGGCTCTTGGAACGAAGTTTTTTTGCAAGGCCTCTGGAGCTGCATCTAGGACGCCGATTAGCTTGCCTGGCATGCTGAAGTGCACTAAATGAACCATCTGAAATCCCGACGCATTTTATCGCTAGGCTGGCACGCTACCGTGCGCTAAATTAACCATGTCACAACTTGAGCCATTACAGCTAGGCTGGCACGCTGCCGTGTACGCCGACTAGAGTTACTATTGCTATCATGTTTGACCAGATGATGTTTATTTATAGTTTCTATTTTCCTAAAAATAGTACTCCTACCTAGTAGTGATACACTTGTACCAGTACAATACGTACTACTACTAGCAGTAGAGTACAACGAACAATCATCTCATTAGTTCTGCTGCATACAGTAGTTGTACTGCATCTACCCACTTGATTGTTAGGTACACCAGCACGACACAACTCTTGTATGCGGTAGAACTAACAAGACGATTGCTTAGTTTGCTAAAAAGGATTATACTAGGGAACGGGAGGTAGTACAATAGTAGCAGTAGTACACTTGATGTTTGTTTTGTAGTTTTGCTGCAAACATAGTACAGTAAATACCTCCACATTAGAGACTAGCCCGATCAAGTACCACGGTGTTCCAACATGATGCATGATAATGGAAGCTGTTCAAGAACCTCTTTATAGAATAGTTATAATTAGAAGCAAACAGTCACTACATTAATACACCTACGATATAGTAAATTGTCCATCAAATGATGGGTGATAACCTGCACATCTGATCACCTTCTCGCAATTATCATGATAAAATACTATCACATTAAAGGAAGTGGTGGCAAGCTTCTTGAATACCAGAAAGTATCCTACCTTCAAGTCATGTGCTTTGACAAAATATAGCCATCCTTCGTAAAGGATTACCTTGCCATCTTGCTCTTCAGCTCGACATCCCAGCTGCAGGATTAGCATATCTTCAGCTTCATGGCCTCTGGATACTCACCGCCAAACGTTGGCAAAAAGGAGTTGGGTATGCTCCACATTTCTAACCCTCCCGGTATTAACAGTATCTTGCAGAACTTGTCACAGGAGTTCTCCACGTGGGTGTTCCTGGCTCGCCCCTCCATCTAGACTGCACAAGGCTCTCTTGTCTTCTTTGATGTTGAGTCTATCCAAGCTTGAGCTTCTTGGCCGAACACTGCACAAAAAATCCCATGGACAAATAATGTCCCTACCAGCTGTCAATAATTGTGAAATCGTATAGTATTAGTTGATAGAGTACAATACAAGATCAGCTAAGAAAGTAAAGTGGAGCAATTTTCTTATCGAAGTACACAAATTAAAGTCTTAACTCTATCTAGCATCAATACCGGTTATATTAGTACTACTTCCAAGGTCTAGGCATCACATTAGTGCAGTTCTTTATCGAGCAGTACATATACCGAACACCCAGGAACAGACGAACGGACGAACATGATGAGCTCTATCTGTTGCAGATGCTAGAGATGCATACATATACTTGAAATTTTGGCAAAAATTAGGGTAGGGAAGCTGCCACCCTAACATGTCCAAATTAAAGGGACATCCGCCCCTGAGACCAATCTAAAGCAAAACATGTCGAGTGGCCTCGCAAATCATCATCAGCCATGGATCAATCAATACAAAATTTGAACTTATTATTATAGTTCACCGTAGATATAGCCCCGCTACTAGCTTGCATGTGTAAAAATGAACTGTAGTATACAAATGGGTTAAATGCACTAGATGAGAACTATACTCCACACCAGCCCAATGTTAACCAAGTGCTAATAAAAGCTTGATTGCATGTCATCATCAAGATCAAGGGTTTCGGGGATTATGGTCATACCGCACTGCCACCGCGATGTCTGAGGGATGCAACGGCTCTATAGATGAGGTTGTAGGGCCCGCCGCCCACAGCCAACCCGCCTAAGACGAGTAAGTTGCGGCGGTGGTGGTCGTCAATGGAGGGAAGCGCAATGGCGATTAAGGAGTGATGTGTGAGAGAGAGCTAGGGCTGGGGCTGGTGAGGGAATAAATGCAGCGATGTTAGACGAATGTTGTAGACAAAGAAAACCTTGCCACCAATACATTATTGCTAATTGTCATGCCAAAATTAATAGCCTATAAAATTGGGCACGACAGCTTGAGTGCTTGAATAGGGAAATATCAAACACATACTAGAAAGTATATTATTACGTACATAGTGCCTAGTACAAGCAATATTGGAAATAATGTTGCAAGTACTGATACTACAATACAGTATGAAAGTATATTATTACATACATGGTGCCTAGTACAAGTAATAGTGGAAATGATGTTGCAAGTACTGATACTACAATACAGAATGAAAGTAGTACGTACGTAGTACTATACATTACATGGTGACAAGTAATAGCTACAGAAATAATGTTGCGAATGCTCATAATCATCTTTTCGGTACTTTGGTCAAACTTCACATAGTTCTAACGAGGCTGGATTGACATGAACCACATTGGCACTTCGAAAATTTGCTCCCTATGTGAAAGGAATATGTCCGAGATGTAATAATAAAGTGGTTATTATCTTATTCCATGTTTATGATAAATGTTTATTTTGCATTCTATAATTGTATTAATTAGAAACATTAATACATGTGTGTTTAATAAACAAAATACAAGGTTCCTAGTAATGCCTCTCATATAAACTAGCTCGTTGATTAACAAGATGATCAAGGTTTCCTGATCATGGACATTGGATGTTGTTAATAACGAGGTCACATCATTGGTGGAATGATGTGATGAACATTCATCCAAAGCATTGCATTATGATCAAAGTCATTATGTTTATATTGCTATAAAATCATATGAAGTAATCCTAGTCCTTGGACCATGAAATCATGTTAATCACTAACACCGGAAGAGTATCTTGATAACATCAAACATCACACCGTAACAGGGTGACTATAAAGGTGGGTTCAGTACTATAAAGGTGTTATGTAGAGGCTCATGGATCAAGAGTGGGATTTTTCCATCCCGATGAAGAATAGATATACTCGGGACCCTCTCGGTGATATCACATTGAAATAGCTTGCAAGAAAGTGATGTGATCACTAGAATGTTATATCATGGGAACAAGAAAAGAGTGCATGTCGGTAACGAGATCAAACTAGGTATTTGGATACCGATGATCGAATCTCGGACATGTAATATATCGCGAGACAAAGGGATTAGGTTACTAGCATTAAAGGTTCACACGATCACAAGAGTCATCGTTGAATGTGTGGGAGTTAGTACGGATCTCCAGGTCCCACTCCTGATTATTGATCAAAGCGAGGTATAGATCATGTCTGCATTATTCACAAACAGTAGGGTGACACACATAAGGGATACCGGCACCATTTAGGAGAAAATATGTTTCAGATTAAGAGTATGAAAGCGCTAGAATCATTTCGATGGAAATCGAAATTGTTTCAGGTGAAATTGCTGAAACTGGTTTTGCATGTGATATTGAAATGTTGCTGGGAATTTTATGTGAATGTTTGTTAATTAAATTAATTAACAAAATTCTGAATAAAATAAATAAAAGTGTTTTATTTAAAGATAAAATGCATTTAATTTGGTGGAAATTAAATGCAAAGTGAGTGGAGTTGAAATTCATGTGAGTGGGTTTAGTGGAAGCTCCACCCACATGAATGAGTGAGAGGTGGGCGAACCCACCATGGCCGGCCAGCCATGGCCTTGGGTCTTGGCCCCCTCCCCTATAAAAGAAGCCCCATGGCTCCTCTCCTCTTTCCGCACCTCCTCGTGAAGCTTCTCTTCTCCCTCTAGTTATTCCCCATAGTCTCAAATTAGCGAGATACATGTTCCCGGTGGCTTTATCTTGAAACGAGTTGCTACTTCCGCTGCATCGCTGGAGCGAGGAGGCGGAGGTTGTTCGGTGGACCGGATGTGTGTGAGATCATAGATGCACCGCTACTTTGCGGTGCTGGAATTGATGGTGGTGGACCTGATGGTGCTGGAACTGCTGGACCTGAAGGACTTCATCACGATCTTGAGATCGGTAAGTGTATGACTACATCATCCAGTTCAATCTTGTTGACAAAGCTTTGTTGTCTTCGACGGTATGTTCTCCATGGATTTATATCCACACGTTGCTTGAATCTAGTAGATAGATCTTGGCGTATAGTTCCCATCGTAGGAATTTTTTTGTTTTCTATGATGCAAACCCAATAGTGGTATGAGAGCCTGATCTATGCGTAGGTGCCTTGCACAGGTATTATACATATGTTTATATGTGGGCGATGATGATCATGTTATTTCTTCTTTCATGTATTTTTGATATTAGTGGCATAGTGGGATGAAGCAACCCGGACTAACTTTACATGTCCTCGCACATGAGACCGGTTCCACGACTGTCATGCAACTAGTTTTGCATAAGTGGCTAGCAGGTGTCTGTCTCTCTTACTATAGTCAATATCTGATTTACAACGAGTTGCTAATTACTTAGTTATCATCGTTGTGTTCCATGTTTGTAGGTAAGACCGGTTCTATCTCCGAAAGCCCCAAGCCATGTAAAACTTGCAATGGATAAATTAGAGGCATCTTGTTTAGATTGTTGTTGGGTTAGTGTCATGATATGATATTGTTGTAAGTTGATGTATAGTTGATACCCTTACAACACACCTAACGTGTAAGTTCCATAGACCTTGGCCTTACACACAAAGGAATGATAGAGATCATACCACGATGCACATGATGGTGATCAAATGCATGGACCATATCATTCCACTTTACATATATGATGTTTGCATCTTATATTGCTAGTTTGGCATTTTAGTAGCATTATAAGATGATCCCTCATTTAGATATCAAGACAAAAATGTATTCTCCCTTAAGTACGCATCGTTTATGTTTTGCCGCTTCAAGACATCACGTGATAATCGGGTGTAGTTGAATCCACGATCATATTTTCGGTGTAAGATAGTTTTACACATGCGAGTACTAAGGTTCTTACTTGGCGAGCCTAGCATGTATAGACATGGCCTCGGAAGATGGACCGAAAGGTTAAGCATGAGTTATATAGTTGACATGATGACCATATTGATGCTCGACTTTGAAGCTACACCGACTCACATGATGATCGGACATGGTGTATTGGATTTGGTGCATGTAATCACCAAAAATACACGGGGGATGTCATTTTTGAGTGGGAGTTCATTTCTAATTTGGATTAGTCGAACTCAATTTCTCATAAACTAAATCGAAGTGAATTTGCATAATTTTTTGTAGTCATTGACATCTGTTTATTGCCTTATGCTTAGCTTTAATTGAGACAATAGAACTATAGAATTCTGGATATTTGCTTTACGAACTGGTATCGTATTGTTTTGAATGTCAATTTTAGAAGTCCTATTGCAAACTTTTAGCAAACTCTGTTTAATCCATGAAGTTTAATTAGTAATATTAAATCGAGAGTAAGAATTCCAATGTTAGTATCTAAAGTATCATGTTTGCCTCCATGATTCTGGATATTCAAAAGTTATTTTTAATGTCGAGGTTATCTAGGAGCTGAAAGAATTGTTTCAGAAGCCATCATGTGTGGAAGATATTTTGATATCTGAAAAAATGTTTATGGTTGCAATATGATAGAGTGTAATTTGGCAAAATACATGTTCTCACATTATATGAGAATTTGCGAAGGTTGGAGAAGCTAGACGTCCTAATCTCCCAAATAGGTTTTGGGAACTCACATTATACTCACGATTCGTCCTTATAAGCCATAGTAGCTTGATAATGAAAGTTGTCATAATTAGGATGAATAGAAGATGTAAGTAAAATGTTTACTACAATAAAAGATTACAAAAGAATGGATTTTTTAAAGAACACCAAACATTTGATGATGGTGATCTACTTCAAAGTGAAAGTCCAAAGGTATTAGTATTTTACTATACATGCTTTGGACTATGTGTCATATGTATTGTGCCACTATTGATGTTGATAGATTCTTTTAAAAGGAAAAGGAAATGCTGAAAGAGAATCTATAAAATATTTGGCAGAAAATAAAAGACTGGTAATGTCCAGCTAAGGTATATAGATGATATACATGTTATGGTTATATTGTTTGCTTGTTAAACAATGTGGTTCTTGGGTATTGGATACCAAATTGGTTGGTATGGAATATGATACAGAACGACACAATTCATGAACTACAATGGCCTAAATAACTAGCAAAATAATATGTGATGATGTTCATCAAAAACAAATAAAGTGTTATTGTATTTCTCGTTGACATCAGAGCTTGCCTTCAAGATTTGTGTAAATAATGTTATTTTGTTCCGGTATAATGAGAACAATAGTTGTTAAAATATTTATCGTATTCCATAAAAGATGGATGAACTTTTACAAGAATAGTTGGAGAAATCACATCCATAAAACTAATGCTAAAATGTCGCAAGACAAATGATTGAAAGATCACTTACGAAGTGACTTCGCTGTTTAAATTATATTGGAAAGAGAACATAAAGAAACTCCATTTTGATGGATCTTTTTGAAGTGTTTTGATTTTGATCAATTGATGCTTGTAAAACTTTCCTCGAGATAACTGAAACTCCGTTCATAGGCCAAAGAGAAATGGATGACTAACTTAATGGAAATTGTGCATGATGATGTGCATAGTCCATTATATGTAGCCATGTGCGGTGCATCTTTTGACTTCATATGCTTTCTTCGGAAATTTGAGTGAATATATCTATATATTTACTTAATAAGGGAGAAGTATGAAACATTTGAAAATTGTTCAAATACTTTCCAGATGAAGTGGAAAATCATTGAAACAAGAAAATAAAAGAGTTTATGATTTGATCATAAAGGAAGATATTTGAGTTACAGGTTTAGCAAAACACCTATGATTTCAGGAATTGTTCCATGAAATTTGCATTTCCTGATAAACCACAGGAGTATGGTATGTTCGAGAGATCAAATCAAACCTTGTTTGACATGGTAAGATCAAACGTGTTATTTATAAAACTGCCATTATGTTTTAAAGATTAAAGCTTTAGAGACTACCGCTTTTACACTGGAAAGAGCACCATCGTGATCCGTTGAAATGACACCATATGGGTTATGCTTTGGGATAAAACCCGAATTGTCTTTTCTTAAATTTTGGTATGCTATGCATAAGTAAAATATTTACAACCAAAGTCGGATATGCATGTCTTTGTAGGTTATCCCAAAGAATTTGTTGGGTATTCCTCCATAACACCGAGAACAAAAGAGTTTGTCGCTTGGACCGTTAAGTTTTTTGAGAAAGAATTTTTTGTGAAAAGTTAAGTGGGAGGGCAATGGAACTTTGATAAGGTTATTGAACCTTAGCTATATGTGCTAAGTAGCGTGGTTGCGGAAAGCGTTCCCGTGGCGGCCACAATGCTCATGGCTCCCGTGATTACAAGGGTTGTGATATTGGAGATTAGTGTTCCTATTTGAACCATATGCATCGGGTAACAATCAAATAGTGAGATTTGATAAATAGGTTGTTATTGTTTTGATAATAATGAACTGACTGCATGCAAAGAAGCGATGATGGGCCCTGACTCCATAGAATGACTAGAAGTCATAAAATCCGTGATAGTTTCCATACACGACAAATCAAGCTTTTGAACTTGGAAGACCCTCCGAAAAGGCATGAAGCCTATCAGTCATGTTTGGATCTATAAAGAAATAAACATTGATGTTTGACTACTATGAAATAATCAACATGTCGAAAAGGAATTTACAACTATGTTCAAAGAGTTGACTATGACAAGATTTGATCTTTCGTAGCGATATTTAGTCTTGACGGATTAATCTAGCAACCACTACATATAATTTGGTATATGGTAGTTGAACAAACAAAACAATGTTCTTCTAATATAATGGTTACCTACAATGTGTACATGACATGGTCTGAAGGGTTTTGTTAATTCAAAGGGTGCTAAAAGGGCTTGCAAACTTCAATAGTTGAAGTGAGCATAGCGGGGTTGGAATCTTCACCATGATGAAAATGTTAAAGGAGTTTAATTTCATCGGAGACGATGAAGATGCTTGCATTTACAAGAAATTAAGTGGGAGCACTGATACAAATTTCCAATACATTATGCAGAGTACATATTTTTGATTGGAAATGATGTATATTTTATTGACATGGGTTAAGAATTTCATTAAAATTAGATTTTGAGGAAAGACTTGGGCAAAACCGGAATATTCAGCATCAATGTCTATATGGATAGATTGAGGCACTAATATGGTTGTGCCAGACGTACATATATGAGATATGTAAAATGATTCAATATGGAAACAACAAGAAAGGTTCTTGCTGCATGGAAACGATTGTATCATGATTCAAGTGTTTCAACACTTGGTGAGTAAAATCACATGAAGATTTTGATCAATAATACCATGATATGTACATATCCAGATATGTCCAATGCTCTAAATGTTATGAGCATATACCAGAATGATTCATAAGATGATCATTGGATGATAATAATGATATTCTTATGAGCTTTGGAAAAACTAAGAATATATCATGTATAAGTGACAAATAGTTGATAATAGTTCATTGTAGTATGTTACATTGATACTAGTTTGTCACAGGATACAAATTAAATTTATCTCAATTTAAACAATGGGTGGAACAATATTATGGAAAGAGAATTCCATGATGGATTTGGATGAGTTCCAAAGTTAAGACATTGTGACGGATACTGCAACAAAAAAGGCTAAGTATATGACTGCCATCGTAGCAGCAAAGGAGGGCATTTGTGTCAAATAGTTTGTTATCAAACTAGGTGTGGTTCATAGTGGGATAACACTATGAAGATATATTGTACGACAATACTATCGACTTGTTTTAACCCAAAGGAACTAAAGGTCTCACCAAAGGACTAAATTTATACAATGCTATCTCATTAGAGAATAAGTGATGGGTAGAGACGCAGAGACATGCAAATACACACGGACCTGAAAGTTCCAGATCCATAGATTATGTTAACCACTAGCAAACACGTATATTCAACACCTAGGTGTTGTATATACAAGTTTACAAACTAGATTATTGACTCTAGTGCAAGTGGAAGACTGAAGGGAATATACCCGAGAGGCAATAATAAAGTGGTTATTATCTTATTCCATGTTTATGATAAATGTTTATTTTGCATGCTATAATTGTATTAATTGGAAACGTTAATACATGTGTGTTTAATACACAAAATACAAAGTTCCTAGTAATGCCTCTCATATAAACTAGCTCGCTAATTAACAAGATGATCAAGGTTTCCTGATCATGGACATTGGATGTTGTTAATAACAAGGTCACAACATTGGTGGAATGATGTGATGAACATTCATCCGAAGTATAGCATTACGATCAAAGTCATTATGTTTATATTGCTGTAAAATCATACGAAGTAATCCTAGTCCTTAGACCATGAGATCATGTTAATCACTAACACCGGAAGAGTATCTTGATAACATCAAACGTCACACCATAATAGGGTGACTATAAAGGTGGCTTCAGTACTACGAAGGTGTTATGTAGAGGCTCATGAATCAATAGTGGGATTTGTCCATCCCGATGACGAATAGATATACTCGGGGCCCTCTCGGTAATGAGATCAAACTATGTATTTGGACACTAATGATCAAATCTCGGACATGTAATATATCGCGAGACAAAGGGATTAAGTTACTAGCATTAAAGGTTCACATGATCCCAAGAGTCATCGTTGAATGTGTGGGAGTTAGTATGGATCTCTAGGTCCCACTGCTGATTATTGATCGGAGAGGGGCCTCGCATGTCTGCATTATTCGCGAACCGTAGGGTGACACACTTAAGGGATAACCACACCATTTAGGAGCAAATATTTTTCAGATAAAGATTATGAAAGCGATGGAATCATTTCGATGGAAACTGGAATTGTTTCGGGTGAAATTGCTGAAACTGGTTCTACATGTGATATTGAAATGTTGCAAGGAGTTTTATGTGAATGTTTGTTAATTAAAGTAATTAAAAAAATTCTGCATAAAATAAATAAAAGTGTTTTCTTTAAAGAGAAAATGCATTTAATTTGGTGTACATTAAATGCAAAGTGAGTGGAGTTAAAATTGATGTGAGTGGGCTTAGTGGAAGCTCCACCCACATGAATGATGGAGAGGTGGGGGGAACCCACCATGGCCGGCCAACAATGGTGTTGGGGCTGCGCCCCTCCCCTATAAAACGAGCCCCATGGCTCCTCTCCTCTTGCCCCACCTCCTCGTGAAGGTTCTCTTCTCCCTCTAGTTATTCCCCATAGTCTCGAATTAGTGAGATACATGTTCCTCGTGGCTTTATTTGGAAAGGAGTTGCTGCTTCCTCTGCATCGCTGGAGCGAGGAGGTTGTTCGGTGGACCGGATGTGTGTGCGATCACGGATGCAACGCTACTTTGCGGATGCTGGACCTGATGGTGCTGGAACTGCTGGACCTGAATGACTTCATCACGATCCTGAGATCGGCAAGTGTACAAATACATCATCCACGAGTTCCATCTTGGTAACAAAGCTTTGTTGTCTTCGAGGGTATGTTCTCTATGGATGTATATCCACCCGTTGCTTGTATCTAGTAGATAGCTCTTGGCGTATAGTTCCCATCGTAGGAATTTTTTTCTATGTTGCGAACCCAACACTATGTTCCTCTCCAGTGTAGTTAAGTGACGAAACTATGGCAGCCCCCCATTGACGTGCATGCGGCTCCAATCTGGAACTGGCTGTGGACGATGTTCGCAGCGCACGTGTGTAGAAAACACACAGTCTCCTCTGAACACTAGGAGATCTTCGTCAACATCGAAAGCACCAGGTTCGGGGTTTGTAGGGGTGTCGAGGATGATTGGATGGTTGATTCCCACAAACACTGACCTCCCTTCAAGATTATCCCTTCTGATCCAGTCCGGTGCTACAGGGTCATCCAAATTAAGGGCCATCTAGAAAACTAGGCAGCAGAGCGAGGGATAAGATAGCAGTTCTCTACACTTGTATGATATGGGATTACCATGGTTGTTGGTTCGTGGACCCCTAGTGTGAATCCACAGGATAACCCAGCCAAGCTCTGCCAAGTACTAGCTGCTTAATGCAATATCTTCAGCCTCGACATCGTCACCGGCTTCAATGTTTGCCGACTCTTCAATTACTGGAGGTTGTATGACACGCGAGCCTGCAAGTATACCTGTGTGTGCGCATTTTAGTTAGCAAAAGTATCACAGAGAATACAGTTGTAAGTAATTTATAAATTTTACTTTTAAATAACGGGACTCACTCCACTTGTTTGCTTCCTAGACAAGAACATCTCCCCGTGGTTCTGTCACCGCGTATATGCGATCAATAGAACCACTGATTACACACGTGGTAATGTCATCGACATACGTTGTTGGTGCAAGATAGTTGTTTTGAAGCATAATCCAATCCCTATCACAAGGAAAATCTATGGTAACAATGAATTTTTCAAACACCGCCATGGCAATGTAGTTCCATGATACGTCCATTTTGCATCACTATTCTATGTCTTAATTCATTATTATTCATTGATATATTTCGTATTGAGAGGTGATACTTATGTTATTTCATCTATTTTTGCATGGTTGATGACTTTTGGAGCATGGACCGCTGCAGTCAAGATTCTGATGGAAAAGGTGCTGTTTGGAGGCAAAATTCGCGAAGATCAGAAAATCTGGGAAAATATACGGAAAATCCTATTTTTTCCAGAAGACTAAGGATGCCAGGAGATGGAGTGGAGGCGGGCCACAGGGGGCCCACACCACCCCATGGCGCGGGCAGACCTAGGCCGTGCCTGGAGGTGGTGTGGCCGCCCTGGCCCACTCCAGCTCTCCCCTCTGGCGTATATCATCCTCCCGAAACCCTAAGACTCAGAGAGCGACCACAGAAAGATTCCGCCGCCTCTGCGGGGCGGAAAACACCGAGAGAGAAAGATCTCTCCGGCAGACAGATTTCTGCCAGGGGAATTCCTTCCCGGAGAGGAGAGATCGTCGCCATCAACACCACCATCAAGCTGGACTTCATCAGGATCATCATCATCATCACCACCATCATCACCATCAGCACCCTCATCACCATCTCCATATTGCTGTAACAATTGGGTTGAATCTTGCATAGTTCATAGGGGAAACTTTCCCGGTGTTGATTACTCCTTGTAGTTGATGCTATTGAGTGAACCACAGAATTATTGTTTATGTTCAGATTGTTATACATCATTATTCCATCTCTGATCATGATCCATATGATGTCTTGTGAGTGGTTCGTTTTGTTCTTGAGGACATGGGAGAAGTCTTGTTGTTAGTAGTGGAGTTGCGTTGAGAAAGATTCAATAGATTGTTATTTAAGTTGTGGTGTACTTCTTCTAGTGGTGTCATGTGAACATCGACTACATGACACTTCACCTATAAGGGCCTAGGGGAATGCATTGTGTATTTGGCTACTAATCGTAGGGGTTGCCAGAGTGACAGAAGCCTGAACCCCCGTTAGGAAACCATTGCACAAGGGACGTAAGGGTCTTAGAGTTTAAAGTTGTGATTAGGTTTCTACCTTAATTACTTTCTTGTACTTACGGATGTTTGCAAGGGGTATAATCACAAGTATGTATTTGTCTTGGATGGGGCGGTACATTAGCACAGGTTCACCCACACAACACTTAGCAAGCTAAAGAAGATTAATCGACTATATGAAGCGAAAGCACTTGACAGTCTTCCCATGTGTCCTCGAGAACGTTTGGTCATCTTAAGAAATACAATCGGCTTGTCCTTTGCTGCATAATGTATTGGGCCACTTGCTGCATTTATTCCTACTGTCTTTTATTTACTCGTACTTTGTTTACTTGCTTTATCGAAAACCCCTAAAAATCTGTTTGCTAAGTATTTGCAGAGAATTCGTGATCCATACCACTAGCCAGCACCTTCTGCTTCTCATTGGGTTCGACAATCTTACTTATCGAAAATACTGCGATACACCCCCTATACTTGTGGGTCATCAAGACTATTTTCTGGCACCATTGCCGGGGAGTGAAGCGCTATTGGAGAGTGGAACTGGTAAAGGAAACTTCTATTGTGAGTATTGTTTACTTCTGCTAGTTGCTTTATTTTCGTTATGGATAATTCACTGAGTTTCTTATTTGGTAATGCTAGTACCACTGCTAAGGTAGTAGATAAGCCACCACCTGCTGAGAAAGATGTTTTCAAAATACCTACAAGAATTATTGATCGTGTTATGGATAACTACTATGTTGGGGATGGAACTGTCCATCCCAGTGATCATTTACTCTTTATATACGAATTATGCTAGTTGTTCAAGTGTGCAGGTATTACTATAGATCAAGTTAGGAAGAAGTTATTCTCATTATCACTGAAAGGAAGAGCTGAGGAATGGTATAAGCTGCTGAAGAATGGTCAAGCTCTGGAATGGGAGGAAAATAGTGCCTCTCTTTTATTCAAAGTTTTATCCTCCTAGTGAGATTCATAAAGATCGGAATCAAATATACAACATTTGGCCTCTTGATGGAGAGAGTACAGCTCAAGCTTGGGGGAGATTGAAGTTACTAATGCTCAAATGTCCCATTCATGAGCTCCCCAATAATATTATTATCAACAACTTTTATGCAAGGCTCCCTCTACATGAAAAATATTTATTGGATGCCTCTTGTGCTGGATCATTCACTCGTATGGAAGAAGAAGCTAAATGGGATCTTCTGGACCGTATTCAAGACAATGCTGAAGCTTGGGAGAATGACAAAGGTAGAAAGTCAGGTATAAATTATGATTATGAATGCATTGAATCTTTTATGGGAACTGATAACTTTCAAAATATTAAAAATGCTTATGGTCTAGACTCTCAAGCTATTGCTTCTTATTATAAGGCCTTTGCTTCCAACATTGAAGTGCCTAAAAAGAGTGGAATAAGTATCATGAACCTTATAAAGATGTTGCTAAGAGTGTTCCTGCAAGAAATACTGAAGTTTATACTGCTAATCATGTCTTACCCAAACCTTACATTGAGAAAATGCCTTTCCTAGGTAAGGTAAAGGAACATTCCATGATAGCTAGTATGGTTAATGAAAGTACAAGTAAAGCTGTTGAACCTGATAAAAAAATGGTTGATGAACCTATTATAGCAAATGTCAAAGACTTTGTTACTAAAGATGAAAAAGAGGGACACCCTATCCTTTGTAAGGATACCTTTAATATTGTTTCGCAAAGTAGAGTTATGAGAGCTAGTATTCCTGTGTTTTCTGTTAGAATAAGTGATCATTGCTATGATAGTCCTTGTGATAGCTATATTGGTAAGTTTATGCATGATACTGAAAGTTATTATGAGAGAGGGAAAAGTGTTCGTATGCATCTCAATAATATCAAGTTTCCTCGTGTTATGCTGAAAGTTTTTATGTTGCAGTTCTTTTGCCTTCTTATGCAAATTGCCTTTGGTTTCAATAACTTGTTTGTTTACAAAATCCCCTTGCATAGGAAGTGAGTTAGACTTAAATGTATGTGTGTTTTTGCTTCTTAACACTCTATTTCACTTCAGTCCATATTCCTATGAGAGCTTTTTCAAAATTATCATGCCCATCTTAATGGCTATAAAGAAAGAGCTTTATGGGAGACAACCCAATTTGTTTTTAGTTTTAGTTTTCTTTTGGTTCTTTGAGTCTTGGAAGTTATTACTTTGGTAATAACCGCTCTTTATCCGTTTTGTTTCGTTTTTGTGTCAAGATCAAACTCTAATGAGAGAGAAGTAATATTTGGGGAAGTTGCTGTCCCGAAACAGATTTTTGTGCTTCACCGTAAAAATTCGTGAGAGATCTCTGTATGTCGGATTGAGCTGTAATGTTTTGTGCGTCTGCGCCAGGTTGTTATTTAACTTTCGTTAGTTTTGCAATTTTTGATTTGAGCAACAGAAGATTTTCGAAAAAATTGATCTTTACCTACTGGTCTGTTTTGACAGATTTTGCCACTCTCGCATTTGCTTCTTTATTCGATTTCCTTTTTGAATTATCTTTGGGTTTTCGGAAGGAGTTGCTACAGTTTTTGAGTTTTCATTTGAAGTTGGACTCAAAAGGTTTTATCACTTCACTTATACTAATGTTGCTAATAAGAATCGTGTGAAGTTTTGTGTGAAAGAAATTTCCAGGAAGTGGAGATAATGGTGTAATAAGAAAGAGAAGGGTTTTATGACTCAAGTACTAAGTGTATGAAGATGAAGATATCGATGATATTCAAGTGGTGACTCCGGAAGGATCCACTAAATACCAAATTCAGAGACCTACAGAGTCCGTGTTCAAATAGGAAACGGTTCTGGTAAGAAAAGTTCCGCGAAAAATACAATACAACTATATTTTTGCAGTTTTCAGTCAATAAGGAAAGCTACGAAGCGAAAAAGAGACGGAAATGGAGCCAGGGTGGCTCACACCACCCTGAGGCGCGGGCCCACCCCTGGGCGCGCCACCAGGTCGTGTGGCCACTCCGGACTCCGCCTCCGACTCGTTTTCTCCCAGTACCTTCCTTTTGATAAGAAACGTCGTAATATATAACCCCCCGGATCCCCCGAGGTCCATATATCGTGTTTTCGTCGTGTTTTCGTTTCGATCTGGTTCTGCCAAGACATACTCTTTGAAATCTTAGAATCACAATGGTGTCCGCCAAGGCTAAAGGGAAGGAGCCTATGGAGGAATACCTCCAAGACCCCAAGCAGGGGCTGGTACCTTTTGTTACTTGCCCTGCATCAACGGAAGCCCTACGAGTCACTAAGGAATTCTGTGATAAGTACCGAGACTTGCAGAGGAAGCTGGACATGCTTCAATGGGAGAATAATAGGCTTCGCAAGACGCTGGAAGATTACCTCACGTCAACTAAGAAAATATTACCACCACCACCGAAGGAGTAATTCGTCATCAGGTTTGGCATCCCCTTGGTTTTTTCCAAGCTTGGGGGAGTGTCGCGGTATCATATCACTATCTTCTATCTTTTTACCTTACTAGTAGAGTCATATCATGAATAGAGGAGTTATTATGTAGGATGGTTTGCACTATGGAAGTGTCCCCTCTCTCGTTAGATATGTATCCCTTGGTGTGAGTTTCCATTATGGAATATTAATGAGAAGTTCTATCGTTCACTCTTTTGCATAGCTTATATTAGTTTTCAATTCGTGGTTATATGATTGATCTTGTTGTTAGTATTGGTATCACTTTGGGATCATTGAGTTAATTTAGTTGGTTTTGGCAAACCTGGCTCGGGCAGTAGCAACACCTTTTTGAGAGTTGAATGAAAAAGATACAGTACTCTAAAGAAAAATAATTTTATCATCTTTCTTTCTTGATTTGCTCATAAGTCTAGTATTCTCTAGTTATGATATTTTGTGCTTCCAAGGAAGATTGCATGTTTGTTTTTATCACTTGTATGTTTGTTTGTTTCGTTCAACTCTTATACTTGCTACCCAGCCTTGCTAGCCAAAAACCTGTACTGAGAGGGTATTCTTCTCGTGCATCCACCTTCTTTAAACCAAAACCAATGCCATTTGTGTCCACCATACCTACCTAGTAGCATTATTGCTATTCCAAGTAAATTCTTGTTTTATCTACCTCCCAAATTAAACTTGGAATGTGAAAATTAGTGATTAAACCTCTCACGAACTTGATGGCACACTTTACTTTCCTACATTTAATAAACTTGAACCATTGGGTCCTTCTTTGTTGCGTATATGCTTGCACTTTATGAGTTGAAGTTAGCCGAACTATGTATCATGGGGACCGCTTTCAACACTTCATTGGTACTTGTACCTAGTTGATATCATGTTCGTTTGCTTATGGATCCCGGCGGTTTGAAATAAAAGTGGAACTTGTAAGATCATGGAGTTTATATGTGTGTTAGAGAAACGCCTGGGCCGCTAGCCTAAGCCATGCCTAATCATGGTGGAAACTTGCAGCATAACTATAGTGAGCATTCTATGAAGCATCCTCAATAAAAACCTATGCAAATAGAAAATAAAAAGATCGCTAAGATGCTCACTGTCTGCTTGCCTTGTCATTTTGATTATGGGATAGCTCCTGTTTCATGTGCAAGGGGTACCCCATTGGCGGTTCTCAATAATATGCATGTATTTACAATGACAAGAGCTTGCTCGTGACTGAAGTTGAGTAGCATGAGGATCGGTACTCATAAGTAAGGGGCTTGAGATTTCAACTTATAACTTGTCAAGCATATCCTCTTAGTTGTATCACTTTAACCTTAACCACCTAAAGATGCCTATGATAGGGGCAATGAGAGCTGAAAGCTAGTAAGTATCATAATTTTTGGGAGCTCTTTATGAGACTTGAAATCCATGCTTCCCTCTTTGAAGGGCCTTTCTTTTACTTTGTAGTTGAGGTAGTAAACCTACTCCCTTCTATCTCAGCAAGTATTTTGAGTTGATGTGTTTCATTCATTCATATGATGATTTATTCAATCATGTTTCTTATGTTCCTTGTTTTGCACATTGCACTTATCTTGATGTTCACTACTTTGAAAGCTATCATTGAAAAACCAGCTATTTGTGAACTCCAACAAATTATCAACTATTCTTCGACCAAGAGCTAAGTTTGCCATTACCAATTATGATTTACTCTGTGTATCTTTATTGTGTTTCCTTTAATCATTGCAAGTTAAGTTATATAATAGTGAATTGTCATCTATTATGATCTATGTATTTGATGAATGTGATGCTTCTTCTCCGTATTCTTTTATCTACACTTCACTCCATAAACCCGAGGTCATGTTTATTGAGCTCAGTTTCGCTTGGGGACAAGCGAAGTCTAAGCTTGGGGGGAGTTGATACGTCCATTTTGCATCACTATTCTATGTCTTAATTCATTATTATTCATTGATATATTTCGTATTGAGAGGTGATACTTATGTTATTTCATCTATTTTTGCATGGTTGATGAATTTTGGAGCATGGACCGCTGCAGTCTGGATTCTGATGGAAAAGGTGCTGTTTGGAGGAAAAATTCGCGAAGATCAGAAAATCCGGGAAAATATACGGAAAATCCTATTTTTCTAGAAGACTAAGGATGCCATAAGATGGAGTGGAGGTGGGCCACAGGGGGCCCACACCACCCCATGGCGCAGGCAGGCCTAGGCCGTGCCTGGAGGTGTGGCCGCCCTGTCCCACTCTAGCCTCTACCCTCTGGCGTATATCATCCTCCCGAAACTATAAGACTCGGAGAGCGACCACAGAAAGATTCCGCCACCTCTGTGATACATTTGCATTGCAAATGTATCTATAATTTTTGATGCTCCATGCTTGTTTTTATCCACTTTCTTGTGTTTTGTCCACACTTTGGAGTACTTTTCATATGATTTCTTGGACTAACCTATTAACAAGAGCCACAGTGCCAACTGCCTGTTTTCTGCTGTTTTTGGTTCCAGGAAAGTCAGAAAATGAATATTCTCGAAATTGGACGGGACAAAAGCCAAAGTGCCTATTTTTCCAGAAAACTCACGGAGCCAGAATACGAGACGGAGGAGGGCCAGGGGCTGTCCACACCCCCCCAGGCGCGGGCTAGGCCTGGCCGCGCCAGGGCCTGGTATGGTGGCCCCAGGCACCCCCTCGACCTCTCTCTTCGCCTATAAGAAGCCTTTTGACCTAAAAACTTCGGGGGGTTCGACGTTTTTCCATGAAAAGTTCCGCTGCGCCGCCACCACCGAAGGGGAGATTCGGGGGACAGAAAGTCTCTGTTCCGGCACCCTGCCGGGATGGGGAAGTGCCCTCGGAGCCATCTCCATCGATCCCCACCATCATCTTCATGAACCATCCATGTTTCTTCCATCTATATGTGAGTAATCCCCCTCTGTAGGCTATGGTGATGGTAGGGATTGGATGAGATCGTTCATGTAAAGGCATCAAATTGTTAGGGCATAGTTCCTAGTATCTCTATTAGTGCTTTATGACTTTGTTGCAACTTTGTTGTCTTAATGCTTGTCACTAGGGCCCGAGTGCCATGATTTCAGATCTGAACTTATTATTGATTTATCATGATAGTATTGTTTTGGGTCTTATCTACAAGTTGTTTACACACGTCGTTGTCCGGAACCTATGGTCCCAAAGTGACAGAAATCGGGGTAGCCGGAAGGGAAAGGCTTTGATGTGAGGATCACATGCGTTCACGGAGTGTTAATGCTTTGCTCCGGTGCTTTATTAAAAGGAGCACCTTAATTGCCAGTAGTTCCCTAGAGGCCCCGCTACAAACGGGCTGGCAGGACAAAAGATGTTGTGCAAGTTCTCATTGCGAGCACGTATGACTATATATGGAACACATGCCTAGGATTGTCTAGTACTTGGGTGCTTTATCTTATTTATCTGCAATTGCCCTATGTTTTTATTGCTGTGTGAATTTTCTTGTCCATGCAACGCCCATCCATCCATCTCTATGCCTACCACACTCGAATCCCACTGTTTACTGCTTTTGTTACTACTGTCTTTGTTTTGCTTCTACTGTTACTTCACTATTCCTACTACAAAACTGTTGCGATTGATAAACTGCTATGAGCAAGATTGTTTCCAGGTGCAGCTGAATTGACAACTCAGTTGTTAAGGCTGATAAGTATTCTTTGGCTCCCCTTGTGTCGAATCAATAAATTGGGTTTCACTTCCCTCGAAAATACTGTGATACACCCCCTATACTTGTGGGTCATCAAGACTATTTTCTGGTGCCGTTGCTGGGGAGCATAGCTTTATTTATCAAGTCCACATGGAATCACTATTGTTCAAGCTAAGTTTATCTTTCTCCTTGTTTGCTTGTTTCTTTATAAAAAAATACAAAAAAAATTAGTTCCTACTCTAGTTATTATTTTCGTTGGTCTGTTATTGTCTTGCTTTATCATGCTTGTTGTCAATGGTTGGTTTCTTTGAAACTGAAGCTTATTGGCAAGGTGGGTTCACGGAAGATCAAAAATATTATTATAAGGAACACCGCTTGTCACAAAAAGGGAAACACTTATGGGAACAAATTGATAGATTGTATACCATTGCTAGGAACGTGTGCTCTACTTATAATGTTACTTATTGTTGTGATGAGTCTTGTTGCAGAAAGAGGTATAAACACCTCCCTTTTCAATGTGAGTATAGTGATAATGATACCATATCTTCCTATGCTAAAGGAATTTATGACTTTTATGATGCGGAACAAATTGAAGAATTTATTGCTTGGAAGGGTGCTTTTGAACTTGCTAGTTTACTTGAAAATATTGATGATTCACCTTACAAATATGAGGTGTATGGTATACTTAAATTTTTCTTTGATAATTACAAGGATGAAAATGGCTATATTCTTGAATATTTTAATAGATGCTTTCCACAAATGTAAGAGACTAATGTCTTGCAGGATCCTATGGAAGAAGAAATTGATGAACCTGAAATCTCATTAGATGAAAAGGAGGAGGAGAGTGATGAACAAAAGGAGGAAGAATGGATTAGCTACCCATGCCTACCTTCTAATGAGAGTAACTCTTTATCCCTTACTTTATTTGAGTGCCCCCCTTGGTTACTAAAGGAGAATGAATGTTATGTTCCTGTGGTTTCTCTTGAAAATGTTTATAATAAAGATCTAATGCTTGTAGATCATGAAGAGCATGCTTTATGTGATAGTTATATTGTTGAGTTTCTTCATGAGCCTACTGAAAATTATTATGAGAGATGAAAATATGGTTGCGGAAGTTTTCATGGTATTGAAACACCTCTCTATGTGCTGAAAGTTTTGAAGTTACTCTTGCTTTATCTTCCTATGCCTGTCACATTCTTATTTTCATACATTATTCCTATGCATATGAAGTGGGTTAGACTTAAATGTGTTTTGAATTTGCTTCTTGATGCTCTCTTTTACTTCAACTCATATTTCTCATGAGAGCATCCTCTCAAACTTTTATGCCTGAAGGTGATAATATGTCTATTATTCTTTGGAGACCTTGTCCTAAATACTGCAGGAGCCATTATTAATTATAATCAAGGGAAGGTGACCTTCAATGAACACATTGTCTATTTCCCAAAGAAGATTGAAAGGACTTATAGTTTGAATGCAATTGAATATGTATAAGGGCATTCAAGTTGGAGAAATATATTGTCCCATACGAAGAGAAAATGTGAAACTATTATGATTGGGACCATTGCTATCAAAGTTGAGGTAACATAATCATTAGTGGGATACAAAGTTTTGTCTCATATGTAATTGTTTTGGTAACAAGACCTGATCAACCATGTTAACAAAAGGATTTCATTGAACAAAACAATGTTTTCACCATGATTATCTCCGCTTACTTCTATTCTATCCATTTTAGTTTTTGCTTCTTATGCCTAACTTAAAGGCGTTAAAGAAAAGTTCTTGTTGGGAGATAACCCAAGAGTTGTAGATGAGTCTTGGAGGTTATTACCTCTGTAATAACCGCTCCTTATCCTTTTTTATTTGCTTTTGTGCCAAGAGTAACCTCTAATGAGAGAGAAGTAATGATTGGGAAAGTTGCTGTCTTGAAACAGATTTTTGTGCTTCACCGTAAAAATTCCTGAGAGAGCTCTTTATGTCGGATTGAGTTGTAATTGTTTGTTCTTCTGCCCGAGGTTGTTATATAACTTTCGTTAGTTCAACACTTTTTGATTTGAGCAACAGAAGGTCTTCGAAAAAATTCGTCTTTACCTGTTGGTCTGTTTTGACAGATTTCTGCCATTTTCTGCATTTGCTTCTTGTTGGTTCCTTTTTTAGTTCTTTTGGAGAATTGAGCTTTTTGAGGGAAGTGCTACAGTATCTAGTGTTCTAATGGGAGTTTATTTGGTGTTAGAACTGAACCTTAAGACTTCTTTATCTTAAGTACACTAATGTTGCTAATAAAGATTGTGTGAAGTTTTGTATGAAGGAAAAATTTCAGGTGTATGGAAGGAATGAGTAATGAGATGAAGGATGGACTAAAGCTCAAGCTTGGTGATGCCACGCGTGTCACCCCAAGAAATATCCAAGAAGTACAAGCGTCAAAGCTTGGGGATGCCCAAGGCATCCCCTTCTTCATCAATAAAAATCTCAGGTTTCTTCCAAACACTTCATTTTTATTGTTTCACGCACAGTTGTGTTATTCTTGGAGCGTCTTCTTTTTCGTTTTCGTTTTGATTTTAGTTTGCGTGGTTTTCTTAGTTTGCTGAATAAATTGGTTGGACCCCCTCATTCATACATTGGTTTTCAAATGGTTTTGTTTGGTTTGGAAAAGAGTAGGAAAGCTCATGCTTAAGTGGTAAAGAGAGCTTGTTTTTGACTGTGGCCTATGCTCTATCATGCCATGCTTGATATTGTTTTGGCTTTATGTTTAGTATTCTTTGTTGTAGCATGACTTGTTATAAACAATTGAGATTGCTTAATGTGCCTTGGATGAATCATGCGTTGTTTTAGCATATTAAAGCATAGTATAGTGGTATTCTCCTTTGATGCTGTATTTGGGTTGACTTGGCGCATGCTCACACCATGTTATGACTATCTCAAGTCACCATAGCCTGTATGATCCTTTAGTTTTCAACTTGTAGTATCACTTTATATTTTGATCAATGATGTTTTGTCGCTCTGCATGATTATGGCCATTATTACTCTCTTAGTTTGTCGCTCCCAGTCTTTTGCTAGCCTCCACAACAAAGTATGAGTTTTACTCATGCATCCAACTCCCTAAACCAAGTTATTTCCAAAGAGTCCACCGTACCTACCTACTAGCTTATGCTATTCCGAGTATATTCATGCTTTTGTTTACCTTCCACTTGTTATGAAAAAACTAGTGATTAAAGCTCTCACGAACTTGATGGCACACTTTACTTTTTTCCTTTAATAAACTTGAACCATTAGGTCCTTCTTTGTTGCGTATATGCTTGCGCTTTATATGTTGAAATTAGAAGAGCAATGTTTCATGGGGAACGCTTTCAACATTGCACTTGTACTTTGTACCCCGTTGATATTATGTTCTTTTGCTTACGGATCCCGGCGGTGTGAAATAAAAGTGGAACTGGTAAGATCATGGAGTTTGTATGTGTGTTAGAGAAATGCCTGGGCCGCTAGCCTAAGCCATGCCTAATCATGGTGGAAACTTGCAGCATCACCATAGTGAGCACTCTATGAAGCATCCTCAATAAAAACCTATGCAAATAGCAAACAAAAAGATCACTGAGATGCTCATTGTCTGCTTGCCTTGTCATTTTGATTCTGGGAAAGCTCCCGTATCATGTGCAAGGGGTACCCCGTTGGCGGTTCTTAATGATACACATATACTTACAATGACAAGAGCTTACTCGTGACTAAAGTTGAATAGCATGAGGATCGGTCTTTGTAAGTATGGGGCATGAGATTTCGGTTTATAACTTGTCAAGCATATCCTCTTAGTTGTGTCACTTTAACCTTAATCACCTCCAAGATGCTTATGATAGGGGCAATGAGAGCTAAAATCTATAAGTACCATAATTTTTGGAAGCTCTTTATGAGACTTGAATCCCTACTTCCTTTTACAAAGGCCTTTCTTCCACCATTATATTGAGTCTCCACCTTCTATCTTTATGCACTACTTCGAGAGCATAGTGGCCATTCTTAGTTCTATGTGCATTGTCCCAAGACTTGTTGATTGATTCATACCATGATACTGCTTGTTTTAAACTATTGTATCTAGTCACTCTTATGAACTTTGAAGGTCCTATGCATTTATATTTGCTACTCTATTGAGGGACAAGCTGAATACTTTTATGCTATGTTTTCTTTATGTGAAACAAACAAACATCTTGCAAAGCATTGTTATTCATGAATCTTTTGTTTGTGCCTTTTCATGTTGCATCATAGTCTCTTTGCTTATTGCTAGAACTTTGTCTTTCATGTTATGATTGAAGTACTTTGATCCCAGATTTGAATGTTTTACAAATATTTTGATCAAGTCTTTGATGGTGCATGTCACCTCAAAAATTATTCTTTCTTTTTATCACTTACCTACTCGAGGACGAGCAGAAGTTAAGCTTGGGGATGTTGATACATTGCAAATGTATCTATAATTTTTGATGCTCCATCCTTGTTTTTATCCACTTTCTTGTGGTTTGTCCACACTTTGGAGTACTTTTCATATGATTTCTTGGACTAACCTATTAACAAGAGCCACAGTGCCAGCTGCCTGTTTTCTGCTGTTTTTGGTTCCAGGAAACTCAGAAAATCAATATTCTCGGAATTGGACCGGACAAAAGCCAAAGTCGATATTTTACCCGAAGACTAATGGATCCAGAAGACGAGACGGGGAGGGGCCAGATGCTGGCCACACCACCTGGTGGCACGGGCCATGCCAGGCCGCGCCAGGGGGTGGTGTCGGCCCCTCTGGCACCCCCTCAGTCTCCCCTCTCGCCTATAAGAGCCTCCCGGTGCATAAACCCTGAATCGTCAATCAGAAATCCACGAAGATGTTATATTTATATGAAAGTGTTCACTAGTGAAAGTATGTTCCCTAGGCCTTGTTTCGAAGCATTGAAACACTGTTTGCTACTAGATCTGTTACATGTTTGCTTGCTGCTATCTTTATTTCAGTTTTCCTTTAGTCTTTTCCCACGTCAACCACACTCCATCAAGCTATTTTCTAGCGCCGTTACCACTTATAATTATCCATACCACTTGTATTTCACTATCTCTTCGCCAAACTAGTGCACCTATACACCTGATAAGTGTATTCGGTGTGTTGGGGACACAAGAGACTTCTTGTATCTTGATTGCAGGGTTGCTTGAGAGGGGATACCTTTGACCACTTCCTCCCTGAGTTCGATAAACCTTGGGTGATCCACTTAAGGGAAAACTTGCTGCTGTTCTACAAACCTCTGCACTTGTAGGCCCAACAACTATCTATAAGAATAGAAGTGCGTAGAAATCAGTTTACAAGAGAGATCTATCCGGCTACGACTAAGAGCCGGTTACAGAGTACATCTTGAACTACTTGCAACACTATGGTCTTATGTCAGTAAGTCTTCTGGGCCTTTCTGTAGCCGGATTGGACTCCGTCTCTTCTCCCTGACTGGGCCGCCCGTGAAGCAAAGCTCTAACCCGAAGTGGGCCACCCTGGTCAATGAGGAACTGTGAGGATACCCGGAAAGTATATCCCCAACACCGCTCTACAAATTTTGAAGTCATGCACATGTTCTTAGCTACTCCGAACAACAGTAATTGCCTGCTATTGTTTAGTTCTTCCAAAATGCAAAATCACTGGAAAATATTAGTTTGGATTCCCTGCTCCACAGTTACTGAATCTATCTGGTTCGTCCTGAGATAAGTTCATGTTATTGTTTCCTCCTTGGCATTGTTATGATGTCCTGTAGTACCCATTTAGACTCTTCATACTAATTAGATTATAATTTTGTTGTTGCCATCTGGTTCTTCAAAAGTTGCAACACCAACTATTTTCTTTTTCTTGCATAGAGCCCAGAATGGAACAATGAACGTGATGGTTTACATATCCTCTTCTATAGGTTCACAAGCAACGCCATTATTTCCTTATCTGGTGCTAGTTCGTCCTAAGGAATGGCCTAACTATCCTCTACTATGTAGTTCACTCGTGGTTTACATTCCCGCTCTAGAAGTTCTCTTATGATTCCATTATATTTCTATCTGGTTGATTCTTAGCTATGACAAAAACTGTATGACATTGTGTAGCTCACCGTAAATTCTGAGTCACCGTACGTCTCTTGCATTCTAGGAAATACCACTGCTTCCATATATATTTGCTTACATGACTTGCCTAGTTTATATTTGCTAAAATTCTAAAAAACACTTTTTTGATTTCTCATTTCATTGCAGGCACACTTGTCTAATGATTGTTTGTCTTTTTTGACAGGTTCACGTACGTCGCTACTATATCTCGCATCCCATTCTGGTTCGTCCTAAGCAACGACATAACTATCATCTAGAATGTATAGTTCATTCCTCGTTTGCATTCCTTCTATACAAGTTCTCGTATGATGTGATTACAATTTCTATCTGGTTTATTCTTAGTTATGAGTAGTTTGTCTTGTTTGTTGTATTAACTTGTTATTACTTAGTTTCAGACTATAATTATTGCTATTTCCAATAAAGAGGGAGCTGCAAGATCATTCCTCAAGGTAGTTTTATAATGTAGTTATCACACTCAAAGGGAGATTCAGTTGATGGATTGAGAAAGAAAATTGAGGACAATGCTATCAACTTGATTGTCAACTGAAATGCTAAATTTTCTTTCCCGGGCGTTGATATTATGTAATATTTTTAAGAAGTTTGCAGCTGATGTAATATCTAGATAACTCGCATAGGCCATGTAGGCATTTTTTGAGCTGGGCCATGTAGGGATTTAGTTGACGCCGTCCATGCATGGCGGTAGGAGGTATCATAACTGCATCAGCCAGGTTGATCAAGTAAGAGTTTAAGTCTTTGTTATTTGCCCTTATTGTATTAGGCCTACCATGAACAGTAAAAGATGCTCGCTAATTATACTCCTTCTATGATATTTGCGTGGGCTTCAGAAAGGCGGAAACTGTAGGTGTCCGCGACCGTAACGGGCCTACCCTCAGGTGGCAACTAGTAATAGTAACAGGCTAGAACAATAATAAGCCAAAATATTAACAGGCCAAAACAGTAATAGGAAAGAACACCAGCATGCCAGAACAGAGGCAACCCAACACAGTAACGGGCCAGAACAGTAGAAGACTAGAAAAGTGGCAGGCTAGAACAGTAAAGGACCACAACAGTAACGGACTTGAACAGTAGATGGCTAGAATAGTAACGCGGTAGAACAGTAGTAGGCCAAAAAATTTACCAGACATGAAGAGTAACCAGCCAAACATATTGCTAGGCCAGAATAGTACCAGATCAGAACAGTTGCAGGCTGTCGGTGGGCCCGAAAAGTTGACGGACGGTACAGTAAAAGTCCAGAACAGTACCGGACCTTATCAAAGGTGGGCCGTTAATAGGGGGGCCGGGACGAGCTGTGAGAGCAATGTCGGGCGGACCATAGGCCTTAACTGTACCGGGCCGACTTGACGCAGGCTATAATCAGGCCACACAGTATTCGAACAATGTGTGCTTCTATAGGCCGAAACATTAACAGGCCTAACATACACGGGTCATTGTTGGCTACATCTTTTGGGCCCATCTTAAATAGTGCCGGTCGAAATAGTACTAGGCCTTAATATTATTGGGCTCCCATCATGGGCCGGCCCACTTATTATTTAGCAGGCCTTGGTTGGGCCTAGCTTCTACCATGGTTTATGTGGCCGGTAATGGCTGTAACTGGAAATTAATGGTGTTTGCTATGTGGCATTTTGCATGACATCAGCAGTCAACGCGGCTGGCGAACAGATCTATGATGGAACAAGTTTTCGTGGCTAAAGGGTGCGATCCGCCATGGTCAGGAAAAAAACGTGGTAGATTCTTTTGTGACGGGGCTTTTACCACAAAGGGCATCCATCGTAGAAGACTTTTTAGCCACGAAAAACGGGCCTTCAACCACGAAAATCTTTCATTGTAAAATCCAACTTTTCTTGCTGTGCATTCCTTCGGATCTCAAATGAGCTCCCCTGCTCAAGATTGTTGATGTGGCACTCTAAGTCTTGGTATTGGATCCTTCAGTGCTTCGCGGGCGCCCTTTTCTCCATGGTTAACTCAATTGGAACTCCTTCCTCATCACACCTTCCGAGGAGTTGGGTGTAATGGCCATCAAGTTCTTCGAACTGACGTCCACATAGGAATCCAATGAGTTCTTGCATGTAGGAGCTAAGTCGTTTCTCCTTGGAGTAGCGGATGATGTTGAACACAATGGCCTACATCTTGGGCTCAGCCTCACTTCACCCTGGTTGAATCATTTTGACTGCCCATCATCCCTCTTTGTGGAATTCCCTCAATGAGTATCCTTTGATTGATGGCACGGGAAACTCCAATGCTGTGACGAGGTCGAGAAGGCATCCCCCAAAGAGCATGTACTTGATGTCTTCAGCGGTGTCATAGTAGAAGCTCATCGGCTTTAAGTTGAAGAACGAAGATTAGATACATAAAATAAGTTATAAGGAAAAGTAATTACTAGAAGTGCATAAATAACTTAGAAGAATATAGAAAGCAAAAGCACACAAACTTAAAGGTGGTTTCCAATCCTAGGGGTCACATCCTACATGCAACTTTGTAAGCTGATACCATCTGAAGCGACCTTGGATCGATAAATATCCTAAGTCCCTGGATCAATAGCTAGCACTCACAGTCGATGAATATCATGTAAAACACAAGTCATTATTACACGAATAATCCAGAGTATAATTTATTACATCTTTGCATAGATTATATCTAGCTCCCATCAACGCCTTAGGCTAGTTGAGTGAAGACCCATGATCCCTACGCACCTTTCAATCTTCGGATTCTGCACATAGGATGTGTAGCCAAAAAGTTGGGTCAGTACATTGAATGTATTGGCAAATTATACCAAGTAAAGAATAGGACTAACTCTACATGCAAAGCTACAATATTATAAACGCATTACTTAGAGACGTCAATTTCCCATGGGCCTCAGCTGGTTTCTTGTTCTGGCTCAAGTGCATAGCTTCTAAGAGCACACCTCCTGAGCCGGTTTTTCTTTGTAGCTCTAAGATACAATACCTCAGACGATGCAAAAAGGAAAACACCTCTAACATGTATGAGATGGAGACAACCCGTATTTCAAACCACTTTCAAGAACTCGCCCTCCTCAGATGGCCTATACTTGGGATCGTCTCCAATAGTGAGGCGACCTGAGTCAGATTCTAACAAAGACCGTCTCCACAACTTATGTGCCTCGAAGCAGCTTTTAGAGTGACCGTGTCCAGTGTGTGTAAACCATTTTAAGTAATAGCATGCTAATTCGAACTCGATCATAGCTGACATGACACATAATAATGATTCAGCAGACAGGTAGACACATTATCTAAAGAACTTATTATAGTAGCTCGATTACGGTAACAATAGCCACCTAGTTTGGGAAATCCATGCAAATTTAGCAATTACATGTTATATCAGTATATACAAACTATAGTCCATAAATCAATCAACTAGCATAATGAGTACTCTCTAACAAACCAGGATTGCATTTATAATCGGACGCCCGGTGGAAGTTGCTGAACCAAAATATGTACCTCTTCATCAAAGCAAAAAAGGACAATGGTATCCTGCTTTAGATTGAAGCTTCTCACAACCTTCTCCCATCCAATCGTCAAGATTGCATTTTTCCCAGCTCCCATCTTCGTCATAACCATCTTTTGCTTTTGCTCTTCATTTGCCAAACATGGACATCAGTAGGTTCATCAAGACGATTGTTTAGGTATTTTCTTGTGAACTTAGCTCCAAATGTCTGGGCAACCACAGAAAATTGAAGAATTAGCAAGTTGTGGTTACTGGAAGTATTTAAATATCACATGGTAGCTGATAAAATGATCAAGAATATATCATCATACCAGCTTGCACTTCTTTTTCAGGACAGATGAATAGGGCAGCCTATAGATGTAGTACTTGATTTTTTGTGGAAATTCAGGTTCACACCAGTCTAAGAGGAAGCCTACATGAACTTATTTCAAATACATGTCATTTCCAAAAAGGCTCTGCTTATCAAAATCAGTATCCCCCTTGTGTTGAGGCCCTGATGCAACAACACATCAAAATTTCAATGCGGTGGAATATTAATGTCTACCATCTAAACACATAAAAAATAGATGACTGGAATTTTGATGTTCTTTTGATACCTCTAAACTCAATCCTCTCAGTGGACTCTTCATCTATTGACTTGAATTGAGAACCACCAAAGTTAATGCGAAAAATGTCATTGCTAGACAGCATGACTGCATCGTAACTTCGGATTCCCATCTGTTAAATAGATACAAATAGAGAGCATCTTAATACAATCAAGATGCAAGCAGACTAATGAAGTGATAATCAAAATAAACCAATGAAGTGACAATTAAATCTCTATTGCTAGAAGTGACAATTAAATCTCTATTGCTGGAAGTGACAACTACAGACTTTGAGATTTATACAAGGGCAAAACAGTTGGGACAAATGCAGGCCGTTTGGGGGAGGCTCTCCCAATGGTTCCATTGGGTCTTCGCAGCTCAGTGACACTGAACCTTAAATTCGAGAAGCAAAATGGCAAATCACATGGCAAAATTCCTAAATTGAAGCTGTTGATATAGGGTTTTGGGGGATTGGTTTTCACGCATACCTGCCTGGACAACGAAGGGGTCCTCGGAAGCGAGGGAGAGCGTCTGCATCGCAGGGGACCGGAGGCAGCAGTGGTGGAGAGGCAGGGGACCAGAGGCGGCGGTGGTGGAGGGCGGTGGCATTAGAGAGTGGTCTGGGCGGGCGGGGAAGAACAAAAGTGCCACAAATCTGAATTTTGTTTCCAAATATTTTCAGATAATAGGTGCCAAGTAATAGCCTCAGATGGCAGGAAGTGTAAAAAGTCTCTAAGAACGTCCATTCTTCGAATATTTCACATTTTTCCACCAAGTACTTGACCACTAGTAATTTCAAAAAGCTAATATTCGGAACTCCGGATATATTCAGATCTCCGGCGTTTGATTTTCCGAAAATTTGGGAATTATTGATAATTTAAAGCAAAGGAAGGTGAGTATACATGGTTGCTAGAGTGAATCTGAGTCCCCTAAGACTAAATGAGGTTCTTAAATTGAATAAAAAATTCGCGTAGTACAAACCTTGGATCTTAACCTGAAAGGCATGACAACTAGTGTTCATTCGCTTTGCTAAAGAGAAATAAGGTGCGAGTGTTTTGAATTTGACTAATTGAAATGTTTAATCATGAAGTGAGATCATTTGGTTACTTTATTATGAATTTGTCACCAATATAATCTGTTTTGCATGTATTCATTAAAGGAAATGTCGTCAAGTGAATATTCGGACAGCCGAAAATATTTAGAAATCCGGATTTTGTTAATCCTAAATTTTGAGAATAATTCATAATTTAAAGGCTAATAGAGGTGTTTACAATGAAATTGAGTCCTAAGAGTAAATGAGGTTCATACCATGCTACGGAGCAACTGTTATAAATGTGACTAATTCAAATGTTTAATGCCGATGTGAGATAATTTAGTTACTTCAATACGAATTTTCCACCAATTTAAAATCTTGTTGATGTATTCCACCAATTTGATTAATTCAAATATATGGTAGTGTGTATGAGCATGATCAAGAATATAATTAAACACTAGAAATTTTAAGGAACTCCATATAAAGGAGTAGATTAATATATATATATAGAAGGTTCACCAGAGACACCACGGATATATTGTCTTACATGCAACAGATAGGTAATAATTAACTCAAACTAAATAAAAGTAGGGGCAGCAGCAGGACGCCGGGACACGGAGACGCCTAGTAGGGGCAACAACAGGAGGCCGGGATAGCCTACTCGAGGGGATAGATGTTAGTCTTGACATATTCCCGAAGGAATTTGCCGAAGGCCGCATGCTGCGCCAAGGTCTTCGGCTGATGCCTTCGGCCTCGGCCTTTTCCAACATCCACCGTGTGCTGGATCATGCTGTCGGGGTCCGTGTCGATGGCACCGTCTCCCCTATGGTAGAAAGGGATTTGCCCACACCATAGCCGCCTCAGCACGTAGCGGCTCTTCTTGTCCGTTGAGTACTTATTACTACTTACTTCATCAGAATCATCCTACATATAATTTTTAAGAACATATGATTGAATTTTACTACAACTCAAGAATTGACAACATATATGAAAGAAAATAGTAAATTGATATCAAAGATAATGCATCTCATGAATAGTTTGATCATTTCATATATAATGTCATCTCAATAAAATGACAATTAATTGGATCATAGTATATGTAGAACACAGATTGCATCCTCATAAGTTTCTTCAGGGATGGCATAAGAGATGTGAGATCATTTAATTACTTCAATACAAAATTTCGACCAATTTAACTTGTTGATGTATTCCTTGACAATTATAATATAATCGAGCACTAGAAATAATTTGTAGTGTGCATGAGCATGATGAGTGATATAATTGAACACTAGAAATTTTAAGGCATTCCATATAAAGGAGTAGATTAATATAGAAGGTTCACCGGAGACACCACGGATATATTTTCTTACATGCCACACACAGGTAATAATTAACCAGAACAAAATAAAAGCAGGGCGACAGCAGGAGGCCGGGACAGGGAGACGCCTAGCAGGGCAGGGGCATTTGCAGGAGGCAGGGACAGCCGAGTCAATGTGATACAGGGAAGTCCTGACATAATCCCAGAGGAATTTGTCGAAGGCTGCGTGTCGCGCCAAGGTAATCGCCCTGTGGCTTCTGCCTCCACCTCTGGCAACGCCCACCGCGTGCTGGATCATGTTGTCGAGGTCCACGTTGATTGCTCTGCCACAGAATGGGAAAAACAGTCTCCCATACGGTAGAAACGGATTAGCCCACACCATAACCGCCTCAGCACGTAGCGACTCTTGGTGTCCCTGGATTCCTTGCTATCGTCCACTTAATCATCATCCTCCTGTTGATTTTTAAGAACATAACTTAGAACTCATACATATGATTGAATTGTATTACAACTCAAGAATTAACAACATGTATATGTAAGACAATATATACGTGGATATCAAAGAAAAAGTATCTCAACAATAGTTTGATCAGTTCATATATCATTTCATCTCCACACAATGACAATTAATTACATCGGAGTGTATGTAGAATAAATCTAGGAGCCTCATAAGTTTCTTCAGGGATGGAGTGGGCGAACCAAGTAACAATTGCACAACCTATAATGTTCTTGTACATCGCCCTGGGTTCGCTAACTCATCCCTGAAAAAATCTGACACCAATGTTTTTCCCTCTCTTTGGGGGCAAATTTGAATAATTGGCCACAATAAGAAATTGAAATGTAATCATACAAAACAATATTCAGGGATATACATAGTTAGGTGCAAAAACAAGCCTAAATATTGTAATTATAAATAAAAAAACCAAACAATTAATCTTCAGGTACATGTTAAAAATACTTATGATCAAAACCATTCATATACATATGCATCATGCAAATCATTCAAATATCAGAAACAAATCAAGGTTCATATATGTAGTTCTATATGAGAATAAATCAAGGGCCTCATAATTTGTTTTAGAGATGGAGTTAAAGAACCAAAGTACCAACAACACAACCTATATTGTTTGAGTGCATTGCTGCCTCAGGTTCACCAACCCATCCCTAAAACACGACACCACCATACGTGTCTCCCCTTGAACTATTTTGGGGCAAATTTCAAACATTGGTTTCGGTGACAAACAGAAATGTTATTTTTATACACTATGAATGCATGGAATAGATAATTAAAATATCATAGTTCTATGAATGTAGAATAAAAATTGCAGCCTCATAAGTTTCTTCAGGGATGGCGTAAGCGAACCAAGTAACAATTGCACAACCTATAATATTCTTGTACATTGCCTCGGGTTCACTAACTCATCCTTGAAAAAATCTGACACCAATGTGTCTGCCTCTCTTTTGGGGCAAACTTGAATCATTAGGCACAATAAGAAATTGAAATGTAATCCTATGAAACAATATTCATGGATATACATATTCCGGTACAAAAACAATCTTTAGGTACATATATGCAGAAACAACTTATGATCAAAACCATGCATATACATATGGATCATACTAATCATTCAAAGATCCGAAACAATTCAAAGATCTAGTCCATATGAGAATAATCAAGGGCCTCATAATTTTTTTTAGATATGGAGTTGGGGAAACCAAACCTATATTGTTTGTGTGCATTGCTGCCTCAGGTTCACTAACCCATCTCTAAAAAAACGACACCATCATTTGTGTCTCCCCTTACACTCTTTTGGGGCAAATTGCAATCATCGGCCTCAGTGAGAAAACTAAATGTAATTCTTATACACTATGAATGCATGCATACAATAACGATTCAAAGATCATAGTTTTATGAATGCACAATAAATCTAGGGGCCACATAAGTTTCTTCAGGGATGACGTTAGTGAACCAATCAACAATGGTGCAACCTATTATTCTTGTACATTGCCCAGATTCGCTAACTCATTCCTAAAACAATCTCACACCAATGTGTCTGCCTCTCTTTTGGGGAAAATTTGAATCATTGGCCACAATAAAAATTGAAGTGTAATCATACGAAACATATTCAAGGATATACATATTTAGGTACAAAAACAATCTTCAGGTACATCTACGTAGAAACAATTTATGATCAAAACCAGGCATATACCATATGCATCATATGAATCGTTCAAAGAACAGAAATAATTCAAAGATCTAGTTCCATATGAGAATAATCAAAGGCATCATAATTTTGTGTGTACAATGCTGCCTTAGGTTTTCAGATATGTGTGCCGCATGCACTCTTTTGGGGAAAATTTCAATCTTCTCGGCCTCACTGACAAATAGTTCAGAGTTCAAATATAAATTACAGCACAAGAAGAACCGCATGAACAACAACAAGTTAAGCAAATGTAAATTTACTAGATGGCATATCAGCAGATTGGGGTTTTGTGACTAGATGGCATATGCATCAATCAACCGTTCAAACCATATGTATACTAATATCCTGCTTCAAGAGTAAAAGAATTTATAGACGATAGAGAAAATCCTACGTATGAACAGTGAAATCTGTGATTGCAACTAGAGAAGCTAGTAAAGTAGTACCTAAGACTCCTCATCGGAGGCCTCCTCCTCGAACTCGTCATTCTGTGCGATTGCATCGATGATTTCTTGGTGGAGGATGGGGTCGTTAATGTAGAGCACCGGGTTGCCTCCACATGTCGCATGCCCCTCATCTAGATCTGCCACTGGCACCACGACGTTGTCGGCCACCTGCTGCTCGACAACAACGGCGACTGGTTGGATGGATGAGCTCGAAGCCTTGACGACGTGGCAGTGAGTCATGTGCTTTCCCGAAAAAGCCACCTCCGCCTGCTCGGCAATGAACGAGCCATCTACTGTTGCACCTCCAATTGGCTTCACCTCCGGCTCGTCTCCACACGTACGCTTCATGGCGTAACTAGGGAGGGCGGTGGTGCAAGCGAAGTAGCTTCGGTGCACATGGAAGGTGCAGATTGGGGTTTTGTTACTTGACATATTGGGGGAAATGACATGAGCTCATGTAAGAAGAAGGTCTAGCAGGTTTATTTACACGGGACACTTGGTAGTCCTCGAGTGGATGCGTGGGTGTGGACTCGTGTGGGTGGGGGCTACCACAATCTCCACTTTCTAACTGCATTAACAACACACGCAGGCATTCCCTAAAAAAACACGCGCATGCTACCTCGAGAAGGTGCACGATGCTAGTTTTCGGACGGGTGGCATAATGGCCCACCTCAATAGACACCTAGAGGTGTTTAATATTTCTAACTGGCTGCGGTTGATGGATTTAGAGAGATGGCCAGTAATTTCTGTCCTCTCAGCTTCATTCTAGAGGAGGTTTATGTTAATGACCGGATGAGGGGAAATCGTACTAGAGATGGTGTATATTAAAAACCGTCTGAGATCAAAGTTAGAGGCGGTCAAAAAATTACCACCGCCTGAGGTTGATGAACATAGCCGGTAGTTTGTATTAGTGAGGTAAACCGGCTCTATACACAGTCTCTAAGTAACGAGTTTGTACTTGTGCTAGGAGTAGGCTTTGGGGTTCATTTTCATAAAGACAATTTTCTTTAAGTATGAAGAAAATAGTAAGATATTTATCCTACTTTAAAAACATTTGTTTAAGTAATATAGGGTAAAGTGGAACATAGGATATTACGCACCAAGTGTCCATTAAACCTAACACCTTGATTTTACACACCAAGTGGCACTTGGATATTAAACACCAAGTTACTTTGATTATACACACCATGTCCCGAAAAATCCCACCCATTTGTAATATTACGCACGCCATGAGGTTTTAGAAGTGTGGAAAGAGAGAGGAAGATACTTTAGAGGCTCCATCCTTCAAATTCTCATAGTTTTCTTTTACGTGAACTCAGATGATCGATAAGATTGTAATACTCTCGAGAGTTTGTGCATTTTGCCCACAATCCAGATCTAGTCCATTTACAAACAGAGCCATGGCGAGGCTTTCTCTTTATAGCCCCTCTACCTTCTGGATGCACCGTGCCAATTTTCCTCCAAGTTATGGTACCCAGGTGAGGTTTTCCACTAAGTACTAGGCCGAGACAGAGCCCATATACATTATGGTTGCAAGAAAGCTTCTGAATTCTGAAACATGGTAGGCTTCTCTGATTCCTGGGTGGCCGCCCTCCACCAAATCTCCACTCCTTGACCCGACAACCATGCCCCCCATAAGAAAACTTGGTTTTATTTTGAAGTAAATTTTTAAGAAAAAAGGTTCGCAAGAGAGCCTTTATACTTAGAATTTTTTTAGTCTTCCGAACCCCCCAACGATAATTTATATATATACCATAGCAAGCAGTACTTCTCAAAAATAAGGGTAACCTACTAGGAAGTAAAAAAATCATAAGTAAAGAACTGTCATTGCATACTACAAAAATCTCCGCACTTGCAAAATATTTCTAAGTAAATCTACCAAAACAATCCTACAAGTGCATACTACTATTTTGAAGAGTAAATCATGCTCGGAGTTCAAAACCGGGACAACATATGAACAAGAGGTGTATCTTCGAGCAGCACTCTATACAATAATACTCCTCAGTGCACTCCGAACAATCTAACGAATCACAAACATAAATGTAATCACAAAAAGCACTTAAAAAACAATGCCACAAAGGTAACATGCAAGCATGCAACATGGTAATATGCAAGGATGAGTTCAAATTTGACTAAGAATATTATTCAGGGTTGTATTATGTTTGTGGATATCATCAGTAACAATTTCCCATAGTTTTCAAGTAATTTGGATTATTACTTTATTAAATATGACGAAAAAGGGATCTATTTGTGAATCTACCACGAAATAGATCTGAAACTTCTAAGCAAGATATTCCAACTCTAAACAGTATGCCTCACAATTACGAAGCCAATGCAACAAAAATCAACTAAAATGGAGTTAGGATTACTTTTCTAAAATTAAAATACTCTAATCTAGAGTTTAATTCCTACCACAATATTACTACTGTAAACTAGCAATTTTATTGCAGATCTGCAACCTACACAATTTTACGAATCCAATGGTATTTTATTCGCAATATTTTGCCAAGTAGATAATTTACTATGAATTTTGCAATATATTAAGATATTCTGTTTTCTAAACAATTGTGTTTAAACTCGGCCGTTAGATCTTCATTAGGCAGCAGACGCGACGCGCAGAACCTCGGCTTGTCTCCGGCTCGAACTCGGCTCTAGCTTCAGATCTGCATGGCTTCTGCTTCGGCTCAGCTCCGGATCGCTGATGTATCACCGTGCTACTGGCTGATACCCTTTTGTTAGTTCATCTAATCTACTTTGTATGCTATCGATCGGACGAACAAAAGTGAAAGGCCCATACCTTGCGTCGGCGGCGATCGATGACAATGGTGGTCGTCACCGTGAGGTCAGGTGCCGGTGCTTGGGAGTGCTCCGTTGATCCTCTGGCTGTGAAACATACACGATGATGTCCCCCTCCTCCTCGCGAACTCGATGGAGTGTGCGGCATCGACCTTCGCTTCCTCAACCAGCGGTAGTGCTCCACTGGTCACCTACATCTCCGACATGGCTCCAGCGACATAGGGGCGGCATGGGGCTCTGTTCGAGGGAAAAAATACTCGGCGACACGGTTGTTAGTTTCGGGTGCAAAAATTAGAAGAGGAGAAGAAGGGGAGGTTTGGGAGGTCGACCTGGGAAGCTCGTGGTGGCAACTGTGGTGAGATCAGAATCAATCTCGGTTCTAGGAGCCCGGTGGCAGGTTGGTCAATTTTTTAGTGTTTAGGGCGGTAGAGGGTGTGGCATTTATATGGGCGGGTTTCTTGACGCGGGAGTCGTGGAGTCCTCTCTGATTCGGCCGACAAATCATTCGGCATGCGGCAACGGTCGTTCGTGCTCGACGCGGACTCTACGGGACCGGGGTGTCGGTGGCTGTGGTGAGGTGGCGTGCTGCCCTGTGCGGCTTCCTCCTGGGCCGGCCTAGCTAGACGATGGCGCGCACGCGGTAGTTTAGGCGCGGGCTGGCTTCGGATAACCCGCTTAGGTTAGGTTTGTTAGTTTTTTTATTCTTTTATTATTTCAATATTTACAGTTTCGTTAATTTTTTTTCATAATGTGACTAAAATTAATGAATTTGGTCTCTAAAATTTTGTGAAAATAAGGAGATCATCATAGGACCATCAAAACAAACTTTTTACATGGTTTGAGAAGGTTAGGTTTATTATTTTTTAATTCTATTATTATTTCGGTTTTTACAATTCCCTTATTAATTTTTGCATACTTTAACCATATTTAATGAATTTGGTCTCTAAATTTTTTTAAAAATAAGGAGATCATCATAGGACCATCAAAAGAAACTTTTTACACTGTTTGAGAAGGTTAGGTTTACAAGACCCCTTCTTTGCCCATGTAGGACTATTGAGAAAACAAAATAGGGTTTTTAGGGAACTAGGTTGTTGATGCAATTTCATGTGTGATGCCATGATGCAGAGTATGAATGCATGCTTCTAGTAACATATGCAATTACAAAATTTGAGATGTTGCAAACCTACCCCCTTAAGAAGAATCTCGTCCTCGAGATTCAGGTTGGCTAGCAAATAGGTGTGGATGCTCCTTCTTCAATTCATCTTCTTGTTCCCACGTGGCTTCTTCTTTGAAATGGTGATTCCATTGCACTTTGCAAAGCCTAATGGTCTTGGTACGAGTAATCCTCTCGAGTTTTTCCAAAATCTTGCTATGCTTTTCCTCAAAAGTGAGATCGTTTTTCAACTGAACCTCATCTAGGGGAACTGTATCTCTTAACGGTGTTTCAGCTATCTCTGGATGACACTTCTTTAGTTGGGACACATGGAATACATCATGAACAATTAATACTTCCCGTAGTTCCAACTGATAAGTCACTCCTCCTCTATCAGCTAGAATCTTATAGGGCCCTATCAATCGAGGTGCCAGCTTACCCTTGATTCCAAATCTCTTAACTACTCACAGTGGCGAAACCCGAAGACATACACGGTCTCCTACTTCATAAGTCACATCCCTACGCTTGGAATCGATGTAGCTATTTTTCTTGGATTGGGCTACCTTTTAGCCTGTCTCGAATCTTCCTTACTTTTTTTCGTTATCCTTGATCAATTTAGGCCCAAACGGACTACGCTCTCCAACTCCACTCCATAACAGCAGAGTTCTACACTTCCTGCCATATAGAACTTTAAACGGAACCATCTTGATACTAGTTTGATAAGTATTGTTATACAAGAACTCCACATACGGCAAGTTGTCATCTCAACTAGACCCATAGTCTAGGGCACAAGCTCTCAACATACCTCCAGGATCTTACTAACTCTTTTTGTTTGGCCATCCGTTTGTGGGTGGAAAGATGTACTAAACTCTAGTCGTGTCCCCAGAGATTCGTGTAACTGTCACCAAAACTTCAAGGTGAACTGGGTACCTCTATCAGAAATAATCCCTTTAGCAATACCATGCAGACTTACAATCCTTGACATATAAATCTTGGCGAGTTTGGCACTTGTATAGGTGGTCTTTACGGGAATAAAGTGGGCCACTTTGGTGAAGTGATCGACCACTACCCAGATTGAATCACACCCCAAAGGAGTCCGGGGCAATCCCATGATAAAGTCCATGCCTAGCTTGTCCCACTTACAATCGGGTACATGCAATAGTTGTAGCAGCCCCGCTAGTTTCTAATGTTCAGCCTTGACTCTATTGCATACATCACATAAAGAAATATACTCGGCAATTTCTCTTTTTTAATTATTCCATCAGAATCCATCCTTCACATCGATGGACATTTTTGTGTTACCGGGATGAATTGAGAATGGCCAATCATGAGCCTCCTGAAGAATTAACTTCCTGATATCGGGGTCATCGGGAACGCATAAACGCTTCTCATACCAAAGTGTTCCTTATTCATCCATATGGAACCCTTTTTATTTACCCTTGCTTATAGGAACTTTTATTTCTTCCAACTCTTTGTCCCCCTTATGAGCTTCTTTGATTATGTCCAGAAGCGTAGGTACTATCTCCATAGATGCTAAGTATCCTTCCGGAACTCCCTCCAACCTGAGGTCCTTGAACTACTCGCACAAATCTTTGGAAGTTCTCCCACGGAAAGTACATTTACATAGACTTTACGGCTTAAGGCATCAACTACAACATTGGCCTTCCCAGGATGGTACTGCAGGTCTAGGTCATAGTCATTTATGAGTTCAAGCCATCTCCTTTGCCTCATGTTCAATTCCTCTTGGTGAATATGTATTTTAGACTCTTGTGATCCGTGAACACATCGCAATGCTTGTCCATGTGGTAATGTCTCCATACCTTGAGTGCATGCACAACTAACTCTAGTTCCAAGTCTTGTGTGGGGTAGTTACTCTCATGGTTTTTAAGATGGCGAGAGGCATATGATACTACCTTCCCATCTTGCATTAACACACTACCATATCCTTGCTGAGAAGCATCACAATAGACTTGGAAATCCTTCTAGATATTAGGCAGACACAAAACTGGTGTTGTTACTAGATGTTTCTTCAATTCTTGAAAACTTCCTTCACATGCCTTGGTCCGTTGGAACTTCTTTTCTATCTTCAACAATTCAGTCATAGGTTTTGCTATCTTGGAAAACTTTTCAATGAACTTTCGGTAATATCCTGCAAGGGCCAAAACTACTAATATCTCCCACATTATTAGGGAACTCCCATTCTATCACAGAAGTGACCTTACTTGGGTCCATGTCAACTCATTTTTATGACACAATATGACCAAGGAATCCCACTTCATTCAACCATAACTCACACTTGCTAAACTTGGCATATGACTTGTCTTCCCTTAGCTTTTCCATAATTAGGCGCATATCCTCTCATGTTCCTTTGTATCCTTGGAGTATATAAGTATGTCATCAATGAACAAAACAATAACCTTAACAAAATACTCCATGAACACCTTGTTCATCATGGTCATCAAATATGCTCGGGAATTGGTTAGACCAAAAGACATCAGGGTGTACTCATACAAACCATATCTTCTGGTGAAGGCCGTCTTGGGTACAACCTGCTCTAGAATCTTTAGCTGGAAGTAACCTGATCGGAGATCAGTCTTAGAAAACACACTAGCTCCCTTTAATTGGTCAAATAGGTCATTGATATTGGGTAGAGGGTACTTGTTCTTGATTTTCACTTCATTCGATGAGCGGTAGTCCACAACTAGCCTATTAGTTTTATCCTTATTCTCCATGAATAAGACAAGTGCTCCCCAAGATAACGCACTTGGTTGGATGAATCCCTTATACAATTGCTCACTAAGATGCTTCGTGAGTTCCTTCAACTCGCCGACATCCATCTTGTACGGTCTTTTGTGTATCAGTCCAATATCAGGCATCAAGTCAATGAGAAACTCAATATCTCGGTCAGGAGGCATCCCTGGTAATTCTTCCAGAAAGACATATGGATACTCCTTTAGAACAGGTACATCATCTAAGCTAACCCCCTTAAGATAATTCACCATACTTCCCTTCAGTGCAAACATTGACTTGAAACAGATACTTTTCTCTTCTCGGGTTGTGCGAGCGATAGTCCTTTTGGTACAATATATGACTCCCTCATATTCGGTCATCCAATTCATGCCCAAAATTATGTCTAGGACTTGTGACTCTAGAATGACTAGACTTGTGGGAAAGATGTGTGTCCCAATCCTTAGTTCTAACCCACGGCATCTAGAGTTTGCCACTATTTCTCCTCAAGGAGAACTTACCCTTAGAGGAGCACTAATAGTCTCTGTAGGTATCTTGCATCTATCGAAAACTACCCTTGATATGAGTGAATGTGATGCACTAGTATCAAAAAGAATAGCTACGGGGATGGAATTGAAGTTGAACTTATCATAGAATCTTGTGCCTTACAAGCATCTTCCACAGACGCATGATTCACCGTGGCTTTGAAAAATGGATTCGGTTTCTTTCCATTCCCATTACCATTCCACGTTTCATCCTTTCAGGGAAATTTGTTGCATAATGCCCTGCCTTGTTACACTTGAAGCATGTTACCTGACTCAAGTCCTTCCCATTGCTACCATTAACGTTCCCATTGCGGTGCTTATGGCCATTGTGGTTATGTCCATGATGATGACCATTGTTGTTGTGGACATTGTGGTTATGGGGTGGTGCTGATGAAGTGTGTTGCTTCTGGTATGGTGCTGATTTGTGCTTGTGTCACATGGATTTTCTCTTACCGTTCTCTATACTACTTTGTTTTGCTTACCACAACTTCCCTGTTCAGGAGTTCCTGATAGTTATCAAACTTCAGAGCCACAAGATGAATGGATATCTCATCATTAAGTCCGGTCAGGAACTGTTCCTGCCTCTTGGCATCAGTGGAAACATCATCGGTTGCATAATGTGTCAGCTTGATGAATAGGTCCCCATACTAGGAGATAGAGCGTTGCTGTTGCTTCAAGTCGCGGAACTCACGTCTCTTAAGTGACAGGACACCAGCAGCCACATGATGAGTACGGAAGGCTCCCTCAAACTGGTTCCAGGTGATATCATCAATATCAAGGTGGGTGATTTCGTAGTTATCCCACCATGCAGCAGCAGGTCCTTCATGTTGGTGCGCGGCAAAACGCACCCTGTCAGCTCAAACAACTTGGACGGCGTCTAACTTCTTGTTGATAGTGGAGAGCCAGTCATCTGCCACTATTGGCTCAGGGCTACTTGAGAAGGCAGGAGGGTTCAACCTCAAAAACCGAGTCAAGCAGAGGTGGCGGAGGCAGCGAGTTGTTGTTGTTGTTTTGCATGTTATGGGTGAGGACTTGGATCAGCTAATTCTAAGAGTTCAGAACTTGCGCAATCTGAGGAGGTAGATCATAGTTCGCACGTCTTGGCGGCATCTGTGGAGTTGCGGCAACAAGCTAAGAGATATATAGAAAGACTAAGGAATAAACTCGTACCCTTATGAAACACACAAGAAAAACACACGAGAAACACTAAAAAGTACACATAGCACAACATGTTTAACACATAACTAATCCAAGATTAACTAAACCAACCAAGTTTTGGCATTATTATTACAACCGTGAATAACTTTTAAGGATAATGATAAAGGTGGTCCAACTATCTACCCTACTCTTCCAGGTCTTCCACTTCCTCGTCCTTAATCAAGTATCTTTCCTTCACTAGAGATGACTTGTATAGCACTATATCCTTCATCGCGGCTTCGAGCTTCTCCTGAAGGTCCTTCATATCATGTAGCTCCTCTGTTGCACCTTCCACTAGTAGGAAAAGGCTTATCCACATGGGTCATATCAGTGGCGAACATCGAAAGGGTGCCCCATGGGTAGTTATCCATGGCGCATGGGCAAAGTGGTGCGCCACTAATATGGCCATAGCCAATTTGGTGCGCCACGGATATGTGGGCCCTAGTGCCGGGGGTCGCCCCATCCATGGGTGGCATACCCGTGGCGCATGGAATTGGCGTGCGGCACTAATAAGTTAGGTATCAGTGGCGCACACTTTTTGGGAAGTTATCTGTGGCGCATCCAAAAGAAGTGCGCCATAGATAACTTTTCAAAATTCTGCCCCCCCTTGGATCGCCTTTTTAGTTTTGCAAAAAATGACAGAAAATGATAAACACTTCAAAAAATAAAATCCTTTCAGATATAGGTAGGTCATGTGTTGTAGTTTCTAGGAAAATTAACAAATATGAATTTCATTATGTTTTGCAAAAAAAGGTCATGGCACGGTAAAACGGCCATAACTTTTGCATACAATGTCGAAAAAATGTATAATATATCAAAACGAGAAGCACGAAATTTTCTATCCAATCGCAACGGTCGAAGACCGTTTACTGATTTTTCTTTTAATTCTTAAAATTCAAAAATAGTAAAAAGATACGGCAAAAACAAGATATTTTCCTATAGAAAAAAATTGAGGGAACTTATCTTTGGCGCATCCCCATAGTGGTGCGCCACGGATAACTACGGCGGGATTTGAAATTCGAATCGCCACCCTGCCCACCTACCCTTCTCCTTATCTTGGATTCCACCTCCTCCTTTCCCTCCCATTCTCCTCATCCACCTCTCCTCTTCCTCTTCCTCGTCCTCCTTCTCTCTTCCTCTTTCTCTTCCTCTTCCTCTTCCTCTTCCTCTTCCTCCTCTTCTCCTCCTCCTCCTCCTCCTTCTCTCTTCTTCCTCTTCCACCTCCTCCTCCTTCCCCTATCCTCCTCCTATGAATCTTCTCCTCATTTCCTCTCCTCTCCTATTCTCCTTTCCTTTCCTTTCCCTCCAACCGCATCGGCCTCCTCCATCCTCGAGCCCCCCCCAAGTGACTAGGCGCGACGATGACAACGCGACGTGGCGGCAGATCTCTAGATTCACTTTTTTTAAAACATTGAAAAATTTATTAGTGGCGCACCATGCCCACACGCGCCACGAATAATTTTGAGATATCCTGCCTATTTTCAAATTTTGAAATCGATATCAGTGGCGCACCATATCCCGGTGCCCCACGGATAAGTGGCTTATCCGTGGCACACGCCCAGGTGCGCCATGGATAAAAAATATCAGTGGCGCACGGCCCGTGCGCCACTAACCTCTTTTTTGGTGTGCCACTAATAGCAGTTTTCCTACTAGTGCTCGAGCTTCTTTTGAAGTTCCTTCTTCTCCTCTTGCAGTTCCTCAATCAGGTTTGACTCCTTAGTCATAAGTGCGACCTTCTCTTCCAAGCTCCTCTTGGTGGCTCGCAGCTCCTTGATCAGGTCAAGAAGGGTCTTGAACTTCATCTCGTTGTTCTTGATTAGCTAATTCTGTTCCCTAAGCTTCTTGTTCTTATCCCGCACTCTCTTGTCTTCATTGACAAACCCCCTCTCTTGTGCTTTGAACTTCTCTTCTAGGGACTTGATCACCTCGTCTTGCTCTTGGATATTCTCGTCCTTCTCCTTGACTAGGACGCATAACTCGTCATTTCTTACGATCTCAAAGTAGCACCCCTCCTTAAGATCATTGATGTGGCACTCTAAGTCTTGGTATTGGATCCTTTGGTGCTTGGCGTTCTCCCTTTTCTCTACGGTTAACTCAATTGGAACTCCTTCCTCATCACGCCTTCCAAGGAGTTTGGTGTAATGGCCATCAAGTTCTTCAAAGTAACGTCCACATAGGCATCCAATGAGTTCTTGCATGTAGGACCTAAGTCACTTCTCCTTGGAGTCGCTGATAATGTTGAACACAATGGTCTACGTCTTGGGTTCAGCGTCACATCACCCCGGTTGAATGATATCGACTGCCTAGCATCCCTCTTTGTGGAATTTCCTCAATGAGTTTCCTTTGATTGATGGCACGGGAAGCTACAATGCCGTGACGAGGTTGAGAAGGCATCCCCCAAAGTGCAGGTACTTGATGTCTTCGGCGGTGTCGTAGTGGAAGATTGTCATCTTTTAGTTGGAAGAACGAAGATTAGATACATAAAATAAGTGATAAGGAAAATTAATTACTAGAAGTGCATAAATAAATTAGAAGAATATATAAAGCAAAAGCACACAAAGTTAAAGGTGGTTTCCAATCCTAGGGGTCACGTCCTACAGGCAACTTTGTGCTCTAATACCATCTGAAGCGACCTTGGAACGATTAAGATCCTAAGTCCCTGTGATTAACATACTAGTCCCTAGTTCAATAGCTAGCACTCATAGTCGATGAATATCATGTAAAACACAAGTCAATATTACAGGAATAATCTAGAGTATAATTTATTACATCTTTGCATGGCTTATAGCTATCTCAAATAAAACAACGGAAACTTAATAAAACTTGAGTCCATCAACGCCTTAGGTAGTTGAGTGAAGACCCGTGATCCCTAAGCACTTTTCAATCTTCTAATTCTGCACATAAGGCATGCAACCAACAAGTTCGGTCAATACTTTGAATGTATTGGCAAATTACACTAAGGAAATAATAAGACTAACTCTACATGCAAGTCTAGGAGTAGGCTTTGGGGTTCATTTACATAAAGCCAATTTTCTTTAAGTAAGAAGAAAAGAGTAAGATATTTATCCTACTTTGAAAACATTTCTTTAAGTAATATAGGCTTGATGGAATACAAGGGTATTACGCACCAAGTGTCCATCCAACATAACACCTGGATATTACACACCAAGTGGCACTTGGATATTACGATCCAAGTTACTTGGATGTGACACACCAAGTCCTAAAAAATCCCACCCATTGGTGATATTACGCATGCCGTGAGGTTTTATAAAAAAATTATGTTCAGAAAGAGAGAGGAAGATCCTTCAGAGGATCCATCGTTTAGATGCTCAAAGTGTTCTTTTTCCGTGAACTCGGCTGATCAATCAGATTGCAATACTCTCGACAGTTTATGGACTTCACCCACAATCCATGATCAAGTCCTTTTACAAACAAGACTATGGTGAGGCTTTGCTTAGTAGCCCCTCTACCTTCTAGATCCACCCATGCCAATTTTCCTCCATGTGATGCTACCCAGGTGAGGATTCCCACTAAGTACTAGGACAAGACAAAGCCCATATGTATTGTGGTTGTACTAGAAGCTTCTGAATTCTAAAACATGGCATACTTCTTTGATTCCTAGGCAGCTGTCCTCCACCAAATCCCCGTTGACCCGACAAACATTCCGCTCAGAAGAAAACTTAATTTTATTTTGAAGTAGATTTTTGAGAATGAAAGGTTTGCTCAAGAGAGCTTTTATACTTAGAATTTTTTTAGTCTTTCGAACCCCCAACAGTAATTTATATATATATAGCATAGGAAGCAGTACTGAGCAAAAACAAGGGTAACCTACTAGGAAGGAAAAAAATCCTAAGTATAGATCTATCATGGCATACTACAAAAATCATCGCACTTGGAAAATATTTCTAAGTAAATCTACCAAAACAATCCTACACATACATACTACTATTTTGAAGAGTAAAACATGCATAGAGTTCAAAACTGGGACAAGATATGAACAAGAGGTGTATCTTGCCTTGATCCGAGCAACACTCTACCGAACAATACTCCTTAGCGCACTCTGAACAATCTAACGAATCACAAACATAGATCTAATCACAAAGGCACAAAAAAACAATGCCACAAAGGAAACATCCATGCATGCAACATGGTAATATGCAAGGATGAGTTCAAATTCGATTAAGAATATTATTCAGGGTTGTATTATGTTTGTGGATGTCATTGGTAACAATTTCTCATAGTTTTCAAGTAATTTGGATTATTACTTTATTAAATTTTCCCAAAAAGGGATCTATTTGTGAATCTACCACGAAACAGATCTGAAAGCTTTAAGCAAGATATTCTTTCTCTAACCAATAGATCTCGCAATAATGAAGCCAACGCAACAAAAATCAACTAAACCGAAGTTACGGTTATTTGACCAAAATTAAAATACTCCAATCTAGAGTTTCAATCCTACCACAATATTACTACAGTAAACTAGCAATTTTATTGCTGATCTGCAATATATAGAATTTTACATATCCAACGGTCTTTTATATGCATTTTTTGGCAAGTAGATAATTTACTATGAATTTTGCAAGATATTAAGATCTTCTATTTTTAAAACAAGTGCAATTAAACTCGGCTGTTAGATTTTCATCGGGCGACAGACGCGACATAGAATCTCGGCTTCTCCCCGGCTAGGACTCGGCTCCAGCTTCCACTCGTCACGTCTTCTGGTTCTGCTCGGCTCCGACTCTCTAACGCGTCGCCGTGCTACTGGCCGATACTCTTTCGCTAGTTCATGTAATCTACACCATACTCTATTGATTGAACTGACAGAAGCGAAGGGATCATACCTCGCAGCAGTGGCGATCAAGGACGATAGTGGTCGATGACGGCGAGGTCGAGTGGAGGTGCTCTGGAGTACTCCGGTGATCGTCTGGCTACACAATGTACACGATGATGTCCCCCTCCTCCTCCTCGCAAACTCGATGGAGTGTGCGGCGTTGACCTTCGCTTCCTCAACCAGCGGTGGTGCTCCACTAGTCACCTCTGTCTCGAGTGTGGCTCTTGCGACCAAATAGGGGTGGAACGGGGCTCTGTTAAAGGGGAAAATAGTATCGGGTGACACAGTTGTTAGTTGCGGGTGCAAAGATTAGAAGAAGAGAAGCATGGGAGGTCTGCGAGGTCAACCCAGGAAGCTCATGGTGGTGGCTCTGCTAAGATCAGAATCGATCTTGTTTCCAGCAGCCTGATGGCAGGTTGGTCGATTGTTTTAGGGTTTAGGGTGGTGGGGGTGGCGTTTATATGGGCGGGATTACTAGACACGGGGGTCGCGGAGTCCTCTCTCATTCGGCCAGGAAGTCATTCGACAAGCGACGATGGTGGTTTGTGCTCGACACAGACTCCGCAGGGATGATGACAGGTGGGATCAGGGCGTCGATGACTATGGTGAGGTGGCGGCTGTGTTGTACAGCGTTGCAGCTTGCTTCTAGGCCGGCTTAGCTGGTGGTTGGCGTGCACGATAGTTTAGGTGCGGGCTGGCTTCGGCTAGCTTGCTTAGGTTAAGATTGTTAGTTTTTTTATTCTTTTATTATTTTTGTTTTTGCAATTTTCCTTAATAATTTTTGCATACTTCAACAAAATTTAATGAATTTGGTATCTAAAATTTTGTAAAAATAAGGAGATCATCATAGGACCATCAAAACAAACTTGTTACATGGTTTGAGACGGTTAGGTTTATTTTTTTACTTATTATTTCTGTTTTTATAATTTCCTTAATTATTTTTTCATATTTTAACCAAATTTAACGAATTTGGTCTCTAAGAATTTGTAAAAATATGGAGATCATCATAGGACCATCAAAACAAACTTTTTACATGGTTTGAGAAGGTTAGGTTTACAAAACCCCTTCTTTGCCCATATAGGACTATTGAGAAAACAAAATAGGGTTTTTAGGGAAAAAGGTTGTTGATGCAATTCCATGTGTGATGCCATGATGTAGAGTATGAATGCATGCTTCTAGTAACATCGACAATTACAACATTTGGGATATTACACGTTGATGGAGATGGAGATGGTGATGGAGCCGATGCTCGCTGGGTGGTGGTGGTGATGGCCTCCTTCTCCTCTCCCTCTTGCATGAATGGTATGGAGGTGTAGATGGAGGTCTAGATCTTGGAGGTGTGGGGTCTATGCAGATGGCATGATGGCGGAGCTCCACCGCGGATGTCTATGGAGAGAGGTCTTCTCCGTTGGCTCTTCACCTCTTTATATAGGCCTAGGAGAGCCTCTCCTAGCCCCTCCCACATTGCCTATGACCAAATAAATATCTAGGAGCAAACCGGAATGGACTCTATGAAGAAACACAACCATAAGGTCTTCTTTTGTGTGTCCAGATCCATAGTACGAGCGGTCGGTACGACCGTATCCACCCGTACCGAAGGTCATTAAACCTTCTATACCCTTTCATATTTTGGCCGTTATTTCTTCATATGAACTCCGATTCAGGTTTTGTTTGGCTCGTTTGATTCATATGGAAGAGAGACAAAACACCGTTGTCTTTGATCTCCATTTAGAGTTGATGGAAAAATCCACTTTTTTACCCCTCAAATGGTTAACTTTGGTTCCTGCAGCTCTTTGATACATTGCAAATGTATCTATAATTTTTGATGTTCCATGCTTGGTTTTATCTACTTTCTTGTGTTTTTTCCACACTTTGGAGTACTTTTCATATGATTTCTTGGACTAACCTATTAACAAGAGCCACAGTGCCAGCTGCCTGTTTTCTGCTATTTTTGGTTCCAGGAAGTCAGAAAATGAATATTCTCGGAATTGGACGGGACAAAAGCCGAAGTTGATATTTTGCCGAAAGACTCACGGAGCCAGAAGACAAGACGGAGAGGTGCCACAGGGTGGCCAAACCACCCCTAGGCGCGGGTCCCTCCTGGCCGCGCCAGGGCATGGTGTGGGCCCCTTGGCCAGCCACCGACCTTGCCTCTTTCACCTATATATCTCCCCCGATGCAAAAACCCTAAATCATCAAGCCTCCAGCCACGAAAAGTTCCGCAGCACCGCCGCCACCGAAGGGGAGATTCGGGGGACAGAAAGTCTCTGTTCCGGCACCCTGTTGGGACGGGGAAGTGCCCCCGGAGCCATCTCTATCTATCTCCACCACCATCTCCATCGCCATTCCTGATTCCCATGATGAGGAGGGAGTAGTTCTCTCTCGAGGCTAAGGGTTCTACCGGTAGCTATTGTTAATCTCTCTCTCTCTATGCATGATCATATTGTGATCATGAGCTTTGTAATCAAGTAGATCTACCTTGATACTCAAGTGCTTTATTAGATCTCTGCTCTCCCCATGTATGTGAAAGTGACAGCATGCACACCATGGTGGCACTTAGGCTAGAGATTACAAATACTTTTTATGAGTTATATTTGGAGTTGGATGTTTTTATGAAATTGTGGTGTTTGTTGGAACCATCTAGAGCTCAAGGTGACAGTGTGGGGTTATCTATATGGGAAAGGCTTACTTTGAGGTGTGCTGTTATAGCCCTACCGTTGATTAGAGTGTCTAACCTGAGAGTAGTTCAGAGTAGTATCATAAAGAGAGGATATTTATATGAGAGTATTCACTAGTGAAAGTATGATCCCTAGGCCTAGTTTCTAAGCACTGAAACACTGTTTGCTATTAGATCTATTACATGTTTGCTTGCTTCTATCTTTATTTCAGTTTGCCTTTAGTCTCTTCCATGGCATCAAGCTATTTTCTAGCACCGTTGTCTTATATCCATACCACTTGTATTTCACAATCTCTTCGCCGAACTAGTGCACCTATACACCTGGCAAGTGTATTGGGTGTGTTGGGGACACAAGAGACTTCTTGTATCTTGATTGCAAGATTGCTTGAGAGGGAATTCCTTTGACCACTTCCTCCCTGAGTTCGATATACGTTGGGTGATCCACTTAAGGGAAAACTTGTTGCTGTTCTACAAACCTCTGCACTTGGAGGCCCAACAACTATCTACAAGAATAGAAGTGCGTAGACATCAAGCTATTTTCTGGCGCCGTTGCCGGGGAGGTAAGGTTAAAGATACTCACATCCTCCGGTGTGAGTGCTCAAAGTTATTTCCTTTAGATTCTACAATTTTTTCTTTTTGTTTCTTGTTTTCACTAGTTAGGCTTAATGGAAAACAACAACAAAATTAGAGACCTTTATAATATTTATCTTGAGTTAGGACATGAAGTGTTTGAAGAGAAAATTTAAAAACCTATGGAACTTTATTTACATTCTAATAGCAATGATGTTAGTATGAATTCTTTGGACACCATTATTGCTAATGCTATGGAAAAGTCTAAGCTTGGGGAAGCTAGTTTTTATGAAAATGATCTTTTTAGTTCCCCAGCTTTAGAAGATAGCTATTCTATTGCTTATGATGATACAAAACCTCCAATATATGATGATTACAATGATGAGTATGATATTTTCAATCCTCCTACTATTGAGGAGGAAATTAATTATGACTACAATATGCCTCCTATATTTGATGATTATGGTGATGAGAATAATAATGATAGTTATTTTGTTGAATTTGCTCCCACTACAATTAATAAGAATGACTATGTTTATGTGGAGAGTATTAATTCTTTTATGCATGTGGCTCATGATCAGAATGTTTTATGCGATAGTTATATTTTTAATTTTATTCATGATGCTACTGAAAGTTATTATGAGAGAGGGAAACATGGTTTTATGTATCTCAACAATATTAAGTTTCCCCTCTTTATGTTGAAAGTCTTGAAGTTGCACTTGTTTTGCTTTCCTATGCTTGTTGCTTTGTGCTTTCATGACTTCTTTATTTACAAGATTCCTATGCATAGGAAATAGGTTAGACTTAAATGTGCTTTGAATTTGCTTCTTGATGCTCTCTTTTACTTCAATTCATATTTCTTATGTGAGCATCTTCTCAAACTATCATGCCTAACTTAATGGCGTTAAAGAAAAGTACTTATTGAGAGATAACCCAAAAGTTTTAGACGAGTCTTGGAAGTTATTACTACTGTAATAACCACTCCTTATCCTTTTTATTTTCTTTTTGTGCCAAGAGTAACCTCTAATGAGAGAGAAGTAATGATTTGGAAAGTTGCTGTCCCGAAACAGATTTCTGTGCTTTACCGTAAAACTTCTTGTAAAATCTCTGTATGTCTTTTTGAGGCGTGAATTTTTGTGCTTCTGCCCCAGGATGTTATCTAACTTATGTTAGTTCAACACTTTTCGATTTGAGCAACAGAAGGTCTTCGAAAAAATTTGTCTTTACCTGCTGGTCTGTTTTGACAGATTTCTGCCATTATTTGCATTTGCTTCTTGTTGGTTTCTTTTTTAGTTATTTTGGGGAATTGAGATTTTTGAGGGAAGTTATATAGTAGCCTGTGTTTTAATGGAAGTTTTATTGGTGTTGAAACTGAACCCAAAGACTTATTATCTTGGGTGCGCTAATGTTGCTAATAAAGATTGTGTGGAGTTTTGTATGAAGGAAAAAAATTCAGGTGTATGGAGAGAATGATGTAATGAGATGAAGAATGGACAAAATCTCAAGCTTGGGGATGCCACGCGTGTCACCCCAATAAATATCCAAGAAGCACAAGCATCAAAGCTTGGGGATGCCAAAGGCATCCCCTTCTTCATCAATAAAAATCTCAGGTTTCTTCCAAACACTTCATTTTATTGTTTCATGCACAATTATGTTGTTCTTGGAGCATCTTTGTTTTTTTGTTTTTTGTTTTTTTTTTGCTTTTTTTTCTGCAATAAGTTGGTTGGATCCGAGCACTTCTTTTGGAGAGAGACACACTCTGCTTTCATTGCTTAGAACACTCTAGTTTTCATTCTTACTATTTTGTGAGTGTTCTCTTTTGCTAGCACTAGGTTTAGCCTTAGTTTTCTTATGCTTTCAGCTTAGAACTTTTTAGTTCTTATTTGTGGATTTGTGAGACAAGCTCACTGATCTTTATTTATTATTATCTTTGTGAGTTCTTTCAAATAAGTTGGTTTGGATTGGAAAAGAGTAGGAAAGTTCATGCTTAAGTGGTAAAAGGAGCTTGTTTTTTACTGTGGCCTATACTTTGTCATGTCATGCTTGGTATTGTTTTGGCTTTATGATTAGTGATTTTTTCTGTATCTTGACATGTTATAAACAATTGAGATCGCTTAATGTGCCTTGGAAGGATTATGCGTTGTTTTAGCATATTAAAGCATAGTATTGTGGCATTCTCCATTGATGCTTTATTTGGGTTGACTTGGCACATCCTCACACCATGTTATGACTATCCCTAGTCACCATAGCCTTTATGATCCTTTAGTTTTCAACTTGTAATATCACTTTATGCTTTAATTAATGATGTTTTGTCGCTCTGCATGATTATGGCCATTATTGCTCTCTTAGTTGGTCGCTCCCAGTCTTTTGCTAGCCTCCATAACCTAGTATGAGTTCCACTCATGCATCCAACTCCTTAAACCAAGTTATTCCAAAGAGTCCACCATACCTACCTATTAGCATATGCTATTCCAAGTATATTCATGTTTTTGTCTACCTTCCAAATTAAACTTGTTATGTGAAAATTAGTGATTAAAGCTCTCACGAACTTGATGGCACACTTTACTTTCTTGCATTTAATAAACTTGAACCATTGGGTCCTTCTTTGTTGCGTATATGATTGCGCTTTATAAGTTGAAATTAGCAGAACCATGTATCATGGGGAACGCTTTCAACATTGCACTTGTACTTTGTATCCCGTTGATATTATGTTATTTTGCTTATGGATCCCGATGGTGTGAAATAAAAGTGGAACTTGTAAGATCATGGAGTTTGTATGTGTGTTAGAGAAACACCTGGGCCGCTAGCCTAAGCCATGCCTAATCATGGTGGAAACTTGCAGCATCACCATAATGAGCACTCTATGAAGCATCCTCAATAAAAACCTATGCAAATAGCTAATAAAAAGATCGCTGAGATGCTCATTGTCTGCTTGCCTTGTCATTTTGATTATGGGATAGCTCATGTATCATCTGCAAGGGGTACCTCGTTGGCGGTTCTTAATGATACATATGTACTTACAATGACAAGAGCTTACTCGTGACTAAAGTTGAGTAGCATGAGGTTCGGTCTTCGTAAGTAAGGGGCATGAGATTTCGGCTTATAACCTGTCAAGCATATCCTCTTAGTTGTGTGACTTTAACCTTAATCACTTAAATATGCTTATGATAGGGGCAATGAGAGCTGAAAGCTAGTAAGTACCATAATTTTTGGAAGCTCCTTATGAAACTTGAATCTCTACTTCCTTCTATGAAGGCATTTTTACTTTTATGTTGAGTCTCCACCTTCTACCTTTATGCACCTAATTTGAGAGCATAGTGGCCATTCTTAGTTATATGTGCATTGTCCTAAGACTTGTTGATTGATGCATAACTTTGATATTGCTTGTTTTAAACTATTTGTATCTTGTCACTCTTATGAACTTTGAAGGTGTCCTATGCATTTATGTTTTCTACTATATGAGGGATAAGCTGAATGCTACTATGCTATGTTTTATTTATGTGAAACAAACAAACGTCTTGCAAAGCATTATTATTCATGAATCTTTTGTTTGTACCTTTTCATGTTGCAACATAGTTGCTTTGCCTTATTTCTAGAACTTTATTTTTCATGTTATGATTGAAGTACTATGATCCCAGCTTTGAATGTTTTACAAATACTTTGATCAAGTTTATGATGGTGCATGTCACCTCAGAAATCATTCTTTCTTTTTATCACTACCTACTCGAGGACGAGCAAGAGTTAAGCTTGGGGGTGTTGATACATTGCAAATGTATCTATAATTTTTGATGTTCCATGCTTGGTTTTATCTACTTTCTTGTGTTTGTTCCACACTTTGGAGTACTTTTCATATGATTTCTTGGACTAACCTATTAACAAGAGCCACAGTGCTAGCTGCCTGTTTTCTGCTGTTTTTGGTTCTAGGAAGTCAGAAAATGAATATTCTCGGAATTGTACGGGACAAAAGCTGAAGTTGATATTTTACCAGAAGACTCATGGAGCCAGAAGACGAGACAGAGAGGGGCCATAGGGTGGCCAAACCACCCCTAGGCGCGGGTCCCCCCTGGCCGTGCTAGGGCATGGTGTGGGCCCCTGGCCGGCCACCGACCTTGCCTCTTTCGCCTATATATCTCACCCGATGTAAAAACCCTAAATCATCAAGCCTCCAGCCACAAAAAGTTCCGTAGGGCCGCCGCCACCGAAGGGGAGATTCGGGGGATAGAAATTCTCTATTCCGCCACCCTGCCGGGATGAGGAAGTGCCCCCGGAACCATCTCCATCGCCATTGCTAATTCCCATGATGAGGAGGGAGTAGTTCTCTCTCGAGGCTAAAGGTTCTACCGGTAGCTATGTGTTCATCTCTCTCTATGCATGATCATATTGTGATCATGAGCTTTGTAATCAAGTAGATCTACCTTGCTACTCACGTGCTTTATTAGATCTCTGCTCTCCCCATGGTGACAGCGTGCACACCATGGTGACACTTAGGCTAGAGATTACAAATACTTGTTATGAGTTATATTTGGAGTTGGATGTCTTTATAAAATTGCTGTGTTTGTTGGAACCATCTAGAGCTCAAGGTGACAGTGTGGGATTATCTAGATGGGAAAGGCTTACTTTGAGGTGTGCTGTTATAGCCCTACCAGTGATTAGAGTGTCCAACCGGAGAGTAGTATCATAAAGGGAGGATATTTATATGAGAGTGTTCACTAGTGAAAGTATGATCCCTAGGCCTTCTTTCTAAGCACTGAAACAATGTTTGCTATTAGATCTATTACATGTTTGCTTGCTTCTATCTTTATTTTAGTTTTCCTTTAGTCTCTTCCACGCCATCAAGCTATTTTCTAGCAACGTTTTCTTATAACTTGTATTTTACTATCTCTTCGCTGAACTAGTGCACCTATACACCTGACAAGTGTATTGGGTGTGTTTGGGCACAAGAGACTTCTTGTATGTTGATTGCAGGATTGCTTGAGAGGGAATACCTTTGACCACTTCCTCCCTGAGTTCGATAAACCTTGGGTGATCCACTTAAGGGAAAACTTGCTGCTGTTCTACAAACCTCTGCACTTGGAGGCCCAACAACTATCTACAAGAATAGAAGTGCGTAGACATCATTCTTCCATATGGCATCCTCTTAGCTCCTCTTGCCTTGCTTTATCAATAATCCATCACAACACCTACACACAAGTCAAAGATAAGAAAAATTAATAAAATCCTAATAAAAAATAATAGTTGTGCAACACTCATACGAAAATGGTTGAGAACTAGTAATCATGCATAATATGCATAGTTGTAGCTAGATATAGCATGATATGAGTGACATTATGAATAATCTATATGGTTAAATATGCATAATATTTGCACTCATCAATAAGGCATAGGGAATCTTATTCATGATTTCTCTATCTTCTGTCATAGCTGGACTTTGAGTCTTACTCAATGTCCTACCTTACAACATAGGTAAGAATCCTTTCTTCTTTCCGTCCATATTGAACTTCTTCAAAATCTTGTCAAGATATGTACTTTGTCATAGCCCGATTAGGCTTCTCTATCTATCTGTATAGATTTTGATGGCTAATATATACGCTGTTTCACCAAGGTACTTCATTAAAAAACTATTGTTTAGATAATTTTTAACACTATTTAAAATATCTATATCATTTCTAGTTAACAAATGTCATCCACATTACTAGAAATGATACAGATCTCCCACTCACTTTCTTGTAAATACAAGCTTCTCAATAAGTCTGGACAAATCCAAACCCTTTGATCACCTCATCAAAGCAGAGATTCCAACTTTGGGATGATTGCTTTAGTTTATAAATGGATGCTGAAGTTTGCATACCTTATTAGCACCCTTAGGATCTATAATACCCTTGGGTTGTAACATGTACAATTCTTCCTCAATGTTTCCATTAAGGAACATGGTTTTCACATCCATCTGCTAGATTTCATAGTCGAAAATGCAGCAATTTCTAACATAATCCCGATGAGTCCATTTTTTAAGCATTTTTACCTTATGTTTTTGCATAAGTAGAGTTAGGATTTTGGTATTTTACAGCGCTCGCGTGCACCTTTTACCCTTGTTTCTACAGGATTCCGAGTTATTATGTATTTTGTGAATATATCAATTGGGACTGTCATGTTATGTAATAATATGATATTTCTAAGTGATAAATGTCACTTAAATGATTTTCCACGTGTCTGGAAGAAGAGATGATGTGAGGAGAGGTTCCAAAAGGTCTAACGACCTGCGATACAGGCGGAGCTTGCCCATACCATCCGCATGTACTGCCTGCCAGGATGTCCGCCTCGTCAAATTCTCTCACAACGCGAAGACGGATCTGAGATCTGACATTCACAAATACCTCCATCCACAAAAAACCACACTAGGAAGGGATATGGAGGAGGAACTTGGAGAAGGGCAACTCATTGCTGCCACACGGATGATTGTAGGACCACACATCATCCCCCTCATCATCAAACGCTGCATCTCCATCATTACCACTATCCCCTCTCTCATCCATTAAGATCATGTTGTAATTCCAAATATAATTGTGGGTTTGCACTTGATTGTACCTTTGCGCTTTAAATCCATCCATATGAATATGATGATGTAGTTGATTGATTCCATGTGTGAGTAGTTCCCTTTGTTCTTGGGGAGATGGATAAACCCTAGCATTATTATGAAATGAAATAAAGATGACCTATAACTTTGGTCTTTGATCTTTACTTGATCTATGATATTGTGTTAGGACTCTCTCTCTCTCTATAGATGGTATGTGAAGTCAACCATATATAGATGGTATTGTGTTAGATTTCCCTTCGGTACTAAAGAGAGGGAACTACCATTTGGATGTGTATGGGAGTATGTTCGGTGCTACTTTGTGACTACAAGCATCGGGTTATAACCTACATGGTCAAAGGGGGATAAAAGAGAGATGTACTAAGCTTATAACGATATCCATGTGTAAAACTTTAATTGTGGTGGTTTGGAGAAGTGACTTGCTCGTAGGCATCATAGTGGTTATCTAGAGGTGACCTCACCATAGGACTCGTAGAAGTGTCTTGCTCATGAGACTTGTTAGTGAACATATTATAATGGAACTCTCTCCACACAAATCATGAAGGTTATGCTAATTATAAGTAATTCTCGTATGCTAGCAATGTATCCTACATCCCCAAGAACATTTTAGCCTTATTGAGTTTCAACACCAATCTTAATGCACTTGTTATGTTTTCTTTACTTTCTTGCACACAAAAACAGCTCTCTTTAAAACACCCTTTACTTGAGATCAAATGCAACTTACAAGTATCCTTTGGTAGATAGTGACCAGGGGCATAACGACCTTAACCAAATCGTTCTATGTGGGTTCAATACTCTCATTTTGAAACTAGCTACAATTGATCTATGCATCTGCAGCCATCAAGCTATTTTTTGGCGCTGTTGCTGGGAAGCTAAGCGCTTTTGGTGTTTGTTCTTACTTGTTAATTCTATTAATTTCTTTACTAAAGTTGTTTACTAGTTTGAGGTGAACACCATGACTGCACTTGGGCTAATGGATTAGCTTGATGCAACCAAATACCTCAGGAAGTTTAATAGAGGATTCATCAAGGAATTCCTAAGGGGATGCAAACAAGAATATGACGTTAACCCTCGTTTTATCGCTATTATTCAAGAGAAATGTTTAGCAGTAGATGATCCTGATGAGGATCCATATGCTCATTTAATGTATTTTACCGAGTTATGTTGGACACTTAAATTGAAAGGATATTTCGATGATGAATTAAAACTTAATTTTTTAGCCAATCTCTAACCAACACTGCTCTAGCTTGGTATAGAATTTTCCTTGCAGAAAAATTGATACATGTGAAAATATTAAAGCAGAATTTATATTTCGATTCTTTTCCAAAGTTAAGACAACTGACGTAAGAAGGGCGATCACAAACTTCAAGAATCATCCAGGAGAAGGTTTGGTAAGAGATTTTAAAACGTATAAATCTATTCTAGATGTCCCCAGCATGATTTACCTAAATGGTATATTTTATACATTTTATATGGGGGACTTAACCAAGAAATAAAGCATGAACTTGACTCAAATTCCGGAGGATCATTTATGGAACTAACTATAACTAATAATTGGGAACTTTTACAAACAATTCACCATAATAGAGAAACTTGGGGATTTGATCTAGGCAGCGAAGGAGGTATAGAAGTTGAATATGATTATCTCAATGCTTATAAGGAATCTGGTAAGGGTAAGGAAACTGCTAATGAACTTCAACTTGATGATGATGATATTACCTTGCAAATCCTCTAGTCTTTTCTAGAACACATTGAAGCTCCAAAGAAAACATGGCTTCAATATACTCTGCCACCTATGTAAGTTGAAGATGTAGAAATGGAAATTGTGGCCCCCGTAGAGCCATCGAGCGAAAGGGCACAGTATGCTGGTCCACTTCCTTTCCTGAGGGTGGTGAGATCACATAGTCACCCAACAACTTTAAGAACAACTAGAAGAGGAAGAATGTTCCTCAAAAAGATATAAGAAGAGGCAAAGATAGAAGAAGTCATTCAAGGGAGCATGCAGGAGATGGCCGAGGTAACTAAAGAAGATATATTGACTCTGTATGAACATTGAAATATAGTTGAACTGGACACTAAAGCATCTCAATTTTTTGAGGGCAAGGTAAAAGGTAAAAATGATGGTAAACATATTCTCCCTTGCAACTTTGGTGGATCTTCTTATTATGGACTTTGTGATATTGGAACAATTGTTAATGTCATCCCTTATAACTTTTACATAGACATTCAAGATGAACTCAAACTAGATGAATTACAAGATACTGATATGACAATTATGCTAGCTAATAAAACACTTAGAATTCCTATGGGGATAATTAGAGATGTTCCAATTTATTATGGACCTTACAAGTACCCTATTAATTTTGTACTTGTTGATATGCCCACTGATATCTATTGTCTAATTATTTTTGGAAGAACTTTTCTAAATTCCACAGGAGCAAACACTAAATACAAAAGGGAGACGATGTCTCTCAAGTTTGGCGAAGATAAAATGAATTTATATTTTTCTAAATTCCAACACAAGACAATTTATGAGGATCTTGAAGAACATGAGCTAGAGCAAGAGCAAGAAGAGGAAGGTAACATTACTATCCTTGACGCTGTGTTTTATCAAACTCCTAATGATAAGCTACAAAGAAGCTTTGTTTCAAATTACAATCTTCCCGAAGATATAGAGAAAATGTAAATTGACAAATATATTAACTCAGCCCCTATAATTGATCCTGAAATGAATCAAGTTTATGAGACAGCCAAGAGAAAAGGAGATGAGGAATTTCGCCTCCTACACTCAAACCTATTACTTGAGAATGAAAATATAGTTTTTTTGATAATACTAAAAAATATCATTTTATTATAAGTTCTAACCTTGCAGAAAAGGAAGAGGACAATTTAATGATAGTTCTAAGGATACACCGTAAGGCTCTTGGATATTCTATGGATGACTTGAAATGGATTAGTACTTCGATAGCCACTCATAGAATATTTATGGAAGAGGGAGCCCAGCCAGTTGTAGATTTTCAAAGAACACTTAAACCTGAAATGAAAGAAGAGGTAAGAAAGGATATAGTCTACCTCTTAGATGCATGAATCATTTCTCGTGTGGAGTAAAGAGACTAGGTAAGTCATGTTCATTGTGTTCCAAAGAAAGGTGGGTTCACTGTAGTCCTGAATGAACACAATGAGTTAATCCCTACTCGAACTATCATTGGTCATAGGATGTGCACTGATTTTATAAAACTTAATAAGGAAACATGAAAGGATCACTACCCTTTTCCATTTATAGATAAAACTTTAGATAGACTTGCTATGCACTCTTATTTTCGGTACTTAGATGGATACTCTAGTTTTTCTCAAATAGCTATCCATCCAGATGACCAACTAAAAACAACATTCACATGACCTTTCAGTTTATATGCCTATCGTCGTATGCCTTTTGGTCTTTGTAATGCACATGTTACCTTTCAAAGATTTATGACCACTATATTTGCTGATTATGTTGAAAATATTATGGACGTATTCATGGACAACTTCTCTATCTATGGGACTTTATTTAACTATTGCCTCCATAAACTCCACAACAATTTTTAGAGATGTGAAGACACTAACCTGGTTTTGAATTGGGAGAAGTGCCACTTCATGCTTCATGAAGGCATAGAACTTGCTCACAAGATCTGAGGTAAGGGCACAAAACTCAATAAACAAAATAGAAGCAATAGAGTGGCTACTACCTCCTCGAGATGTAAAAGGTATAAGGAGTTTCTTAGGTCATGCATGGTTTTATAGAAGGTTTATTAAGAACTTCTCTAAAGTTGCAAGTCCACTAACTAACCTTTTATAAAAGAACACTAATTTTAATTTTGATGAAAAATGTCTTACTAATTTCACCATATTAAAAAAAGCCCTTCTTAATGCTCCTATTATCAAGCCACCGAACTAGAAAAAGCCTTTTATTTTATTTTTGAAGTCATTCATGAAACCATGGGAGCTGTTCTTTGTCAGTGTGATGGTGATGAAATTAATATCATTCATCATGCTAGTAGAACCTTAAACAACGTCAAAAGAACTACCAAATGGTATAAAAGGAACACTTTGTTGTTGTCTTCTCTTGTGATAAATTTAGATCTTATATAATTGACTGGAAAGTTAGAGTGCATACTGATCGTAGTAGCTTAAAGGAAATTCTTGAAAGAACTGACATTAAGCTAATGATCATCCATTGGACTTTACTTTTGCAAGAGTTTGACTTGCAAATATTGCAAAGAAAAGAGGAACTTGTAGACGCACCAATGATGATCGAAGAAATGAGACCGCAAGAAGGAGTGTCATCAATATGCATACCCCTGAGGCACTATTTGTCCTAAAAGAAAAAAATATGTTTCTCTTTGTAATGGTTTTAGCAACTTCTTGTGACCAACCATATTCAAAGGGAAGAAGAAAAAATTTTAAAACTTGAAGGGAGGTAAGCCCCCAAAGTAAACTTCACAATCACTAGGTAACCAAGGTAATAACCTTGATCTTCTATGATTTTCGTCGCTTTTGTTGTTTTTGCTTTCATTTTTGAGCTCCTTGAATTTCTGAGTTTAAGTTTTTCGATACTGGTACAGGCGTACGATATGGCCACATCTGCCCGTACCATAGGTCGTTAAGCCTGTAGTACCTCATCATGTTTTGGTGTTTATTTTTGGGAACCGGTATGACCAAAACGTACGGGCATCTCTCTCGTACTCTAGGTCATTAAACCCAATATAAACCTCCATCTCATTTCTCTTTTATTCCATTTAAAAAAACTCTTTACCTCCTTAGAAAAGTCAGTGACCGTGAGTTTATTTGGAAAATCCATCGGGCAGGTCGTATGGGGAAAATCCACCCATACTGTTTATTTGGCAAGATTTCTATCGATGTTGGAAGGTTGAGTTTTTGGAAGTATATCGTGTACGGGCGGGCCATACGGGCGGCGCCCATACTATTGGTTGTTACCGACTCAATTTCTTCCCCTTTTCCCATTTTCTTTCCTAATTTGTTGGGATTATTTTCTTAGCCGACACTTCTCCTTCACCACGAGTTTTACCCTGCTACTAACCCTTCTTAAGCCTTCCCAAAGGTCTTTATTCCTCTTATATCAACAGATCCAATCTCCTCGATGCGCTACCTAGCTCCAGGCAAAGGTAAACCTTTAGGTCTCATGGCTCCTTCAAGGGATAGTTTCCAGACTTCCTCCATTGAAGCCGGTGACCGTGAAGCACAAGGCCCAAAGAGCAAAGGGGTCTCCTTCGACTCCTAGGATGAAGAATCCGTGACCTCCACAGATCAAGCGGCTAGAGGTTGGAAGCAACCTGCCTACTTGCTAGGGTGAGTACTGAAGAAGAGGAGGAATCAAAGAAGCCACACGGGAAGAGACACATGGAGTCGCTCAAGTTAACCGCCATAAATTAATATTCGCCCAAGCGTAAGAAATCTAATAAAATTGATGCAGGAACTTATTAGGAAACCACAAGTCACATGTCCAGTGAGTTTTGACACACCGTTAACACTCGCATGAATGTGAAGCTACAAGATGATTGGAGTCTAAACCTCGTGAATATTCTAGTTGGCTCACCACTCTCAGTGACACACTTGGCTACCGCCAGGATTTCTTGGCGCTTCTCATCTAGTTGGAAAATGTTCCAGATATGATCCACAACCACTAGCTCTATGATGGTTTCACCGTATATCACTTTGTTGGCCGGAGTAACAAAGACGTTGACTTCCACCAAGGTTGATGGTGGCGGTAGAGGATTTCCTTGATTGGTAGCTGGCGAGGGGTAACCTCGGCAATGTCCATGGTTATGGACTTAGGGTTTCGTGGAAAACAGAATGCTAGGGATTTGTTCAGCTGATCAGACAAACAAGGGAGTCAAAGTCGTCTGATTCCTTAGGAACAAATCGATTACAGATTGCTCAAGGCTTTCTTCTCTACCCCTCTGCTGGTTCTTCCCAGCCTATATGTAATAGGCTGGGTCCCGAGGCCATATACAGATAGGTTACAAGTTATGATTACAACACTAATACAATGTGGTTCCTACTCTTTTCTTATCTAGCATGATATTCCTTTCGTCGGATGCTTCTTGGGCCTTCCTTGGTCCTTCTTGGGCCTTGCGGGCTGTAAGCCTAGGGTAACCAATCATAATAACCCGGATAATTATACCGATGTCATTAGCCCCTGAGACTCCATCCAAATCATAGATTCAGGTTGAGTCTCAAAGGAAATGTGAGCCGAGGTTTTCTTTGCGATGCGCTTCTTATTTTAATTAACATAGGGATATGGTACAATGGGTATGATGCATCCGACGGATCGGGAATCAGTTAATTCCTCCTGGGCAAAAACACCGTGAACCAACATCAAATTCAAGTCTTCACACTTGAACTCGGTATTTGCTAGCGTAATCGGGTTCGAGCTATTGAGGTCTTATTGAATACTAAATTCAAGTACTATTATATTGGGTACCTAATGCGTCCGTCGGGATTTTTCATCATATGATTAAGACGGATAACTTACTGGCAGAGTGCATTCATGTGCGTGTACTAGGCCACACAAAATGAATCACGGGGTCTTAGCTTCATATCATGGACATGACATTCAGACTTTTATCGCGTCAGGTGCGGTCCAAGGATTTTATGAATTTTGTCGATTGCCTTGTTTGGCTGTTAGGATAACTGAAGTTGCCAGTTTTTTCTCGAATATTGTATTGGCACTCCCGATGGGACTAACCATCTGAGGATACAAAGTTGTAATACTCGTAAGTTCATATTTTCAACCATATTTTAAGTTTTTCAGTTTATCGGGTGTGCTTTTTTCACATGAGGATATTATTTCTTCCGGTCTTATTGGACCATGTTGTTTCTTTCGGGTGCGTGACAGCACTCCCAATGGGAGTAGCACGGAGGCTATGTTTGGATGCTCGCATCGTGTAGCATCCCAATTGTCTAACAATTATAATGCTACTTGGACTAGTAATATAATGGCTACTTCCTATATATAATTGTTGCATCATAATTATATCATGCTCATGTCATCATGCCACCTTGCATTTGAGCATCATATAAAACCCTCTTTCTTTGGTTCTTCTCTCATATGCATTATTAATTGTATTTGCCTCTTGATATTGTATTTGGTTATTGATATATGGTTTAAATGCCCAAGTTGAGTTGGGGGCATATCTTTTATTCAAATCCATCACCTTTCTTTCCACCACCTTATAATTCCACCACCTCATTATCCATGAGCTTGTATTTCTTTTTCTTTTGATTTTATTCTAGCTCATGTGTGTGGGGGTGGATCTAATCCTAACTCCTTTTTGCTTGACCTTTATTCCACTTATTAGGAATGCATAAGAATAATGCCATATTATTATTATTGTTTTCACAAAATAAAACATGGCATTTATTATTTTGCATGGGCCATGCAAGAGTACCACCACCTTTAGCCCATTTGATTCCTCTTGGTTTTATTGGTTCTTTTCTTTGTGGATCATCTCCATCCCTCTCCACCATCCCCATATTTTCCTCAACACCATTTTATTTTCCTTCATGCATGATCAAATGAGGTCTTTTCTATAAATCCCATTCCTCTCTCTTTTTCTTGGATTCTCCTTCACCTTATCTTTTCCTAATTCAAGCCCTCACTTTATTCTCTTGGTTTGATCTTCTAAACAAGTTTTTAAACCTAAACACCTAATCAAACCCTAACCTAGCTTTCTCTCTCTATTTTTCCTCTAAACCTAGATCTAATCTAAACCCTAAACCTTACCTCACCCCTCTCCTCTCACCATGCCGAGGTGTCCCCTCTCCCTGCCAGCCAGATCCACCTTTATCTTCCCCTCTCTACTGAGCCCCACGGCATCTTCCCCGTCTCTTTCCCTCCGCCCCACGTCTCCTCTGCCTCGCCAGATCCACCCCCAAGCCCTGCCTCTCCTCTCCTTCTTCTTCACCATCGCCAGATCTTGCCGCCAGTCACCGCCAGTACCCCTGCATCTCGTCGTTCCTGCCGGCGTGCGCGTCGTGGAGGTGGTCGAGGAGACCAAGGACGTTCCCCTACTTCGCCTCGTACGCGCCAGCGAGGAGGAGAAGGTCCCTAGCAGCCACAGCACGACGACGTTGCCGAAACCCTAATCGCCCCCGGTCTCTGCGTCCTCGTCGTTACAGCGCCTCCCAGGCCGATCCGACCGCACCAATCTCTCCGCGGTATGACCCTCTCCCTCCCTGACACCCGCCATCTCGCTGTCGCCGTCTAGCGTCGCCGTTCCTTTCACCGAACACCCTCTGTGCGTCGTGGCCGCGGGCGTTGGCACGCCGGCGCGTCGCGCAGCGGCATACCTAGGCCGCGCCTACTCTCCTGTCACCATCCCGTAGCCCACCGCACTGGCACAGGCCCTCGTCGTGCACCCCGCAGGTCGCGAGGTCGAGCCCCCGTGCCGCGCGCGCCGCGCTCTGTCAGTCGAGCATCGGCCTGTCAGTTTCGATAGAGGAAACAGATAAAGAGTGGGTCGTGGCCATTTTACAGAAAACCCCCTCTTTTATCTCGCGCTCAACCCGCGGTCCAGCCTACCCCACCTGCCAGCCGCTGTACATTTTTATGCAAAAAGGCACCCGTCTTTTCGTCACCCTTAACCCGCGGTCCAGCATGCCCCCACCTATCAGTCTCTGCGAGTCCCACCACTGTCACGTGGGCCCATAGCCGCTGGCCCCACCTGTCAATCGCAGAGGCTAGCTAAGGCCTAGGTGAGAAAAGCCTTTTTCCACGCATGTGGCCCCAGTCAGCAGCGGCCCACCCATCAGTGGCTTGGGTCGAATTCTCCTGGGTGTAAAAAGTTTCCCTGTTTAGCTGTTTAAACAAAACAAATTCAAAAATTGTTTAAATTCAAATTCAAATCAGATTTTAACTAACTTTTAAAATACAAATTCAAATAATACAAATGATATATGTTTTTGAATCACAAAAATGTGAGGAATTCAAATATGCCATTCAAAATATTATTTGAGCATTTTAAAATTTCGAGATGATTAAAATTACAATAAAATGCCCTTTTCTTAATAAATTAATAACTCTAATTCTATAACTCCAAATTGGGCAAATAATATGTCTAAATCGATCAGCGCGACGAGCCCGTTCTATCTATGTAGTCCTTGTTCTGAATTGAAGCATGCATCATGTCATTATTAAACATCTGAACTGTTTATGGCAATAAAAATTGACTAAATAATAATAAAATGCTTTATTCTTGTACCTCACACCTCACCATGCCATGCTACTTTAATGCCATGTAAATTGTGCATCATTCATGGCATGCTTGTTTGCTTGTCGCATTTTAATACATATGCTTGCGCACTGTATTTAAGTTGGCCTTTGTTTGTTTGGTTCTTCTTCGAATAGACGCCCAGCAGGAGAATTATCAGGAATCACAGGAGTACTACCCAGATCCATCTCTCGCTTCAACTGAGCTGCTAGTCAAGCACTACCACATGCTTGCATACATATAGTACCTATTGCTTCTATCTTATTCTTCCATCATTGAGTTGCGATTGCATTAAATTGAATCCCAAGTATTGCATATCCTTTACTTTTAAACCCCACCAAAGCTTGTTCCTCCATCCCATGAGCCATTACTACAGGAGTTGTTTGAGCCATGCGAGTTGTAGAAAAGCATGTGTAGGGTATGTGAGTGTCTGATGGATAACGAGGTACTTAAACAACTTAACCTGAGTAGTAATGGGATAACTAATGAAAGAGGCACCGGTGAGCAATATCTTCTATTTTGTTTTTCATGCTCACTTGTGTCCCGTAGGACCCCGAGTTCTTGATTCCTGTTCCTTGACTATTCGCACTATCCACATCCGGGAGGCCATATGGACCCCCTGAGCCAGAGCTTGATTCATTCTTATTTCTTGGGGCCACAATTAGTTTGGGGCTTTATTACTATCCTGTACTTACGCCATGTTACTACTTTATTTAAGATTGTGCGAGGAGCACCTGTACTATTTTGGATCGCGCCACGTTTTCGCGGTATCGACAAGCCTAAAAACATTTTCGGGTTCCCAGTCGTTTACAGCCGTCGTCGCAAACCCTGGGTTCGTCTCGGAGCCGGCCAACTTCGTTCCGGGTAGCTTATTGGGGTGGCCCCCTGAAATATTTCTGAATCCTGTGATTGCTTTGTCGTGAATGCCTCGTCGGGTTTTGATTTGGTTTTTCCGAGGTTGATCGAGTGTGTGTTGCTATTCGTGCACCCCTGCAGGGTAAATCTTTCTGAAAGCCGTGTCCGCGGTTATGGACGACTTGGAGCACAGTTTCTCGATCATAGAAAAGTATAACTAAAGTACCGCTTTTAAATTTACTAAGTACTTGATTAGTAAACAGTGCAATACTCATGGAATGGTTAATGAAACTGCCAACGGATGATGGGGTTGTTCGTCCACTTCCTCGTTGGTAAGCGAGGAGGAGGATGGATCTGTTAATTATACTGTTATAACTGTTGTTCTTAATTAACGGACATCCGTCTCATTGGTTAGGCGGAAGGTTAGCGAGTATCTATAGAATTGTTAGATATTATCTTTTGCTGCAATTGCGTCACCCCCAGGTTGTGTCCCCTTTAGTGGCATAAAGACTTGCTGAGTACCCCTAGGGTCTCACACGATAAATTGTTTGATTCAGATGAACAGGTGTTCTCGCAAGATGGATAGTGGGTGGAGGAGACAGATGATGTTGGCAACGACCACTCGGTGTAGATATTCCGGGAACGGGGATCCGTGAGATCTGTGGGCGGGATTTGTTTATTTGTGTGGCATCTTATGCCGATTTGCTTCTTATCCGTACTCGGATCTTGTTTTCCGCTTCCCCCTGATACTCTAATGTTTGTTGTATGAGGAGCTATCCTAAATTATTATCTCTATCTAGGATATTTGAATCTTGCTGTATGGCGTTGCAATATTTCTATTTCTTTTAGATGGAATGGCTCTGAGGACTGTCGTATGTGGCTTGCATAGATACTCATTTGTGTATGTAGTTGATCCCTTCGCCTGCCGATTACGCCGCTCGTTCTTGTCCCGATGATCTGAAAGTGGTTAGGACGGCCGAAAGGTCTACCGTGAGTGGCCTTGGGCCCCACTGTACTATTTTAACCACTTTTGTTCATCCAGGCATGTAACTAAGAGCATAATTCACCGAGGTAGTTACAATTGGTATCAGAGCCATCCCGCCCTTCAGGGTCTCAGCCAAAATGGTCGTTGTCAGTCTAGCAAATATTTTGGTAGTTATGTATACTAGGGAAAAACAAACGTGAGAGTAGGACTGCTTCCATTTTCTTCTTACCCACCCACCCACCCTTTTCTGGTAAGGAAGTGTAACGTTTTCAATCCTCTTCTAAAATTCAAACTAGGATTCACGTGTTCTGGGTTCCGTAGTACCATAGGTTGTGTGTCTGTGTGTGTGTGTGTGTGTGTCTATGTGATTCCTTGTCTATCTGTTGCATCCAAATGTTATCACTATCTGCCTTTTGGTTATCAACTGTTGGTACATTCCATACCGACAGGCCTTTGTAAACCGACGCGATCTATCTGATTCGTTGTATACCGATGCGATCTATCTTACTCTTTGTATCCGACGTTAGCTTGTTGTGGTGTTCTTTTTCGTAGTTACCAATCTTTAGGTTCATCTTAAGAAGAAGGTGTTGGGATATGTGTTTTACTGATTCATGTGCGGAATAATGATTCGAGTGCAGGATGGAGTCGCGACCATACCACTACTTTTATCATTTGCTCTTGTATGTTGAACTAGTAGAGTTACTAATCTTGATTCGTGAAGTGGTTTTGCGCATTTATTGGTATTTTAATGCCGAAATTTGCGGAAAATTTTTCTTTGTTAGTTGTGTACCACACTCCTTGTTCAGTCGTGTGCGTTATGCTTAATATCTTCTAGTTGCCTTTAACTTTGTTGATATTTTAATATCATCTCAGTGAATTGCATCCTTTAATCTTGATTAATTCCATTTTGGTACTATTTTGGATTATTATCATTCTCCATTACAGTACTGACTTCTGTTTTATATCAATCACAGGATGGCACCACCACGCCGTTTTGAGGAGGACATACCACCTGAACTTGGGGCTGCTTTGGCAAGTATTGCAAATGCTTTGGGCACTATGCAGCAGAACCAACAGCGCTTCGAGGAAAGCGTGAGGAGGAATGAGTTTGTTCCGCTACCTCCACCTCCCAAGCGAGGAGACATCAAAAGTTTTCTGAAGTTCAACCCACGCCAATTTGAGGTGTCTGATCAGCCACTTGATGCGGATGATTGGCTGCGTGAAATATCAAGGTTGCTGATGACTGCGGATGTTCCCGAGCAAGAATGGGAAAATTACCTCAAGGCAGATCTTTTTGGTTTTCAGCCTACTTGGGAGCAATTCACTGCTGCTTTCAAAGAGCAATATCTATTAGAAATTGTCATGGAAAGGATGAAGGAAGTGTTTCTCAACCTCAAGAATGGCACTGACAATGTCAACACCTGCATCAGAAACTTCATGAACCTTTCTCGTTATGGTGGCGATGAGATCTCTGATGACAAGAAGAAGCAAAAGAGGTTTAGGCAAGGCCTCAATGCTTCCATCAAATATGCAATCACTCATGCAAGGCCGGCGTCTTTTCTGGAACTTCAACACACAGCTCTGCAGGAAGAAGCAAGTAGGCAAGTGTTTGAGGAGTCAAAGAAACACAGTCGTGATACAGCAAGCTCTTCTGCTATGACAGCTCCTTCTATGCTTCGTGTCTGGGTTCCTAACACCCCACCGTCGCTCCCTGCTCCACCAAGACGGTCAAGCTACGCGGCAAGGCCACCAAACTCCTTCACTGCGGCTCCCAGGGGCTACAACCACAACTACCCTGGAGCGCCTGGCGGAGTCCCTGGCTACGTTGCTCCATGTCCACCTGGTGCTTGCCATACTTGTGGAAACACTGGGCATCAGCACTGGAATTGTCCAATGAACAACAAAGCTCTTCCACCACCACCTCCAAGACCTGTGGCAAGTGCTCCTATGATTCGTGCACCTCCACCTCGGGCTCTCAACAACACCAAGCCTGGGTCTACGGTTGCTCGTGCCAACTGTGTCAACGTCGCTCAAGCTGAGCATGCACCTAGAGTTGTCATGGGTATGCTTCCTGTTAACTTAGTTCCTGCACGAGTTTTATTTGATTCTGGTGCTTCATATTCTTTCGTGTCATACAAGTTTGTGGAGAGTAATGGGTTACCTTCTGATGCTTTACCAACTCGCCTCATGGTGCAATCTCCTGGATCAAACACGAGGGCTTCTAAAATCAGCCGTGACAATCAAATTGAGATTGGTGGCTCTTCGTTTCTGGCTTCCTTAATTATTCTGGGCAATTCTGATATTGATGTTATCTTGGGCATGGATTGGTTGACAGCAAATGCAGCTGTGATTGATTGTGCTGAACGTTCGGTTTCTCTGAACATTCCTGAAGGCCACATAGTCTATTCTCCAAGTCTGACTCCTGCAATTCAGCTTTATTCTTTGGCAGCTCTGAATGATGATGCTATGGAAGGTATTCAGAGTGTTCCTGTAGTTTGTGAGTTCCCAGATGTCTTTCCTGAAGAGTTGCCAGGTATGCCTCCGGATCGTGAGGTCGAGTTTGTCATTGAACTTGAACCTGGTACCGCTCCTATCTCCAAGCAGCCTTATAAAATGGGTCCTGCTAAGTTGGCTGAACTCAAACGTCAGTTGGATGAACAAGAGAAGTTGGATTTCATTCAGCACAGTACTTCTTCTTGGGGTAGTCCAACCATCTTTGTGAAGAAGCGAGACAAGACTGATAGACTTTGTGTTGACTATCTAGCACTCAATGCTAAAACCATCAAGAATAAATATCCCCTTCCGCGGATTAATGATCTCTTCGATCAGCTAGCTGGAGCTGTGGTATTTTCTAAGCTTGATTTGAGAAGTGGTTATCATCAAATCAAGATTCGCAAGGAAGATGTTCCTAAAACAGCTTTCACCACCCACTATGGCCTGTATGAGTACACGGTCATGTCTTTCGGTCTCACCAACGCACCTGCCACCTTCTCGAGGCTTATGAACTCGGTTTTTATGGAGTATCTTGATAAGTTTGTTGTGGTCTATCTGGATGACATTCTAGTCTATTCTAAGTAAAAAGAAGAACATGAAGAACACCTTCGGTGTGTTCTAAACAAGCTTCGTGAGAACCGCTTGTATGCAAAGTTCTCCAAGTGTGAGTTTTGGCTGCCTCAAGTCACCTACCTTGGTCACGTCATCTCTGCCAAGGGCACTGCCGCCAACCCAGAAACTATTAAGACAATTATGGACTGGCTTCCACCCATAAATGTCAAAGAAGTTCGAAGTTTCCTTGGTTTGGCTAGTTACTGTCGTCGCTTCGTTCAAAACTTCTCAAAGATTGCGAAGCCTCTTACCGATCTCCTCAAGAAAGGCAAGAAATACCTTTGGACTCCTGCATGTCAAGCAAGCTTTGAAACACTCAAAGAGAAGCTCACTTCCACACCAGTCTTGGTTCCTCCAGATACATCAAAGCCTTTCCAGATATTCTGTGATGCTTCATTGCAAGGATTGGGTGCGGTCCTTATGCAAGAAAAGCAAGTTGTTGCTTATGCCTCTCGACAGTTGAAGACGCATGAGATCAACTATCCTACACATGACCTCGAACTCGCAGCAGTTGTCTTTGCTTTGAAAGTATGGAGACATTACTTGCTTGGCAACCGTTGTGAGATATTTTCTGATCACAAGAGTCTGAAGTATATATTCACACAGCCTAACCTCAACCTTCGTCAGAGAAGGTGGATTGAAACAATCAATGATTTCGATTTGACCATCAACTACACTCCGGGCAAAGCCAATGTCATGGCCGATGCTCTCAGCCGAAAAGCTTATGTCAAGAATGTCATGGTGGAAGAACAACAACCTCTCTTGTGCGAGGAATTCCGCAAGCTAAACCTTGAAATTGTGGATCAAGGGTATCTTCTAAACCTTCTAGCAACACCGCTCTTGGAAGAAAAGGTCTGTTCCATTCAACTTGGTGATCCTTACACTAAAAAGATCATCTCCAACATTCAGCTTCCGAAGTATGAGTCTTTCCACATTGACGACCAAGGCACTCTTTTCTTTGAACACCAGATGTTTGCTCCGAACTACCCGGGTTTAAGAGAGCAAGTTCTCAAGGAGGCGCATGATTCTGTTCTTTCTATCCACCCTGGTAGCACTAAGATGTACATGGACTTGAAAACACAATATTGGTGGCCTGGTTTGAAACGATATTGTGCCAAGTATGTCTCGGAGTGTGATGTTTGTCGCAGAGTTAAAGCTGTCCATCAGAAACCTTCCGGTCTTCTACAGCCATTGAAGCCTCCGGAATGGAAATGGGAGAAAGTAGAGATGGACTTCATCACTGGTTTTCCAAGGTCGCAGAAGGGAAACAATGAAATCTTTGTTGTCATTGACAGGCTTTCCAAAGTAGCTCACTTCTTTCCAGTCAAGGAAACAATTTCTGCAATTCAGTTGGCTGAGCTCTATATCAACAGAATTGTCTCTCTGTATGGAGTTCCTCTTGAGATCAGTTCAGACCGTGGAAGCATCTTCACTTCCATGTTCTGGGGAAGTTTCCAAAATGCTTTGGGAACAAAATTAAACTTCAGCACAGCTTACCACCCTCAGTCGCAAGGACAAGTTGAAAGGATCAATCAGATTCTAGAACATATGCTCCGTGCTTGCGTTATCTCTTTCGGCATGAAGTGGGAAGAATGTCTTCCTTATGCTGAATTCTCTTACAACAACAGCTTCCGAAAAAGTCTAAAGATGGCACCATTTGAGGCTCTCTATGGTCGCAAATGCAGAACTCCGATTGGTTGGTCAGGCGCAGGTGAAAGAATATTGTTTGGCCCCGACATTGTAACTCAAGCGGAGGAGAAAGTTCACATCATTCTTGAAAACCTAAAGATTGCTCAAAGTCGCCAGAAGAGCAATTATGACAGAAAGCACACGGACATGGAGTATGTCCCTGGTGATCTCGTTTACCTTCGTGTCACTCCCATGAGAGGCACGCACCGCTTTGGTATCAAAGGAAAGCTGGCTCCGAGATACATCGGTCCTTTCAAAATTCGTGGAAGAAGAGGAGAAGTTGCTTATGCTCTTGAGCTCCCTGAACAACTCAAGGTCCATGATGTTTTCCATATCTCTCAACTCAAGAAGTGCTTCAAGGATCCCGGCAGGACCGTGGACCATGAACTCATTAATCTCCAAGAAGAACTGTCTTATCAAGAACACCCCACAAAAATTCTAGAACTCGCAGAAAGAAGGAGTCGCAACAAGTCCATCAAGTTCTGCAAGGTTCAGTGGTCGCACCATTCCGTTGATGAAGCCACTTGGGAACGTGAAGATGAGCTCCGTGCCAAGTATCCTACCCTCTTTGAGTCTTCTTCTTCTTCCTAGAATCTCGGGGCGAGATTCCTGTTTAGTGGGGGAGAGTTGTAGCATCCCAATTGTCTAACAATTGTAATGCTACTTGGACTAGTAATATAATGGCTACTTCCTATATATAATTGTTGCATCATAATTATATCATGCTCATGTCATCATGCCACCTTGCATTTGAGCATCATATAAAACCCTCTTTCTTTGGTTCTTCTCTCATATGCATTATTAATTGTATTTGCCTCTTGATATTGTATTTGGTTATTGATATATGGTTTAAATGCCCAAGTTGAGTTGGGGGCATATCTTTTATTCAAATCCATCACCTTTCTTTTCACCACCTTATAATTCCACCACCTCATTATCCATGAGCTTGTATTTCTTTTTCTTTTGATTTTATTCTAGCTCATGTGTGTGGGGGTGGAGCTAATCCTAACTCCTTTTGCTTGAACTTTATTCCACTTCTTAGGAATGCATAAGAATAATGCCATATTATTATTATTGTTTTCACAAAATAAAACATGGCATTTATTATTTTGCATGGGCCATGCAAGAGTACCACCACCTTTAGCCCATTTGATTCCTCTTGGTTTTATTGGTTCTTTTCTTTGTGGATCATCTCCATCCCTCTCCACCATCCCCATATTCTCCTCAACACCATTTCATTTTCCTTCATGCATGATCAAATGAGGTATTTTCTATAAATCCCATTCCTCTCTCTTTTTCTTGGATTCTCCTTCACCTTATCTTTTGCTAATTCGAGCCCTCACTTTATTCTCTTGGTTTGATCTTCTAAACAAGTTTTAAAACATACACACCTAATCAAAACCTAACCTAGCTTTCTCTCTCTATTTTTCCTCAAAACCTAGATCTAATCTAAACCCTAAACCTTACCTCACCTCACCCCTCTGCTCTTACCATGCCGAGGTGTCCCCTCTCCCTGCCAGCAGGCCCCACCTAGCTACCCCATCTACCCCACCTCTAACCCTAGCCGTGCCGAGCGTGCCCTAGCTACACCCTAGCTTTCCCTCTCCTCTCTCTTCTCTCTCCCTGCCGAGCTAGCCCCACCCCGAAATCCTCTCACTCCCTGGCCTACCTGGTAGCCTCCACCACCCTACCCTGGCCTCCCACGCCGAGCCCCTGCTCGAGAGGACGAGGAGGAAAGGTGGCACCCGAGCCACCTTTATCTTCCCCTCTCTACTGAGCCCCACGGCATCTTCCCCGTCTCTTTCCCTCCGTCCCACGTCTCCTCTGCCTTGCCAGATCCACCCCTAAGCCCTGCCTCTCCTCTCCTTCTTCTTCACAATCGCCAGATCTTGCCGCGAGTCACCGCCATTACCCCTACGTCTCGTCATTCCTACCGACGTGCACGTCGTGGAGGTGGTCGAGGAGACCAAGGACGTTCCCCTACTTCGCCTCGTACGCGCCAGCGAGGAGGAGAAGGTCCCTAGCAGCCGCAGCATGACGACGTCGCCGAAACCCTAATCGCCCCCGGTCTCTGCGTCCTCGTCGTTACAGCGCCTCCCAGGCCGGTCCGACCGCACCAATCTCTCGGCGGTACGACCCTATCCATCCCTGACACCCGCCGTCTCGCTGTCGCCGTCTAGCGTCACCGTTCCTTTCACCGAACACCCTCTGTGCGCCGTGGCCGCGGGCGTTGGCACGCCGGCGCGTCGCGCAGCGGCATACCTAGGCCGCGCCTACTCTCCTGTCACCATCCCGTAGCCCACCGCACTGGCACAGGCCCTCATCGCGCACCCCGCAGGTCGCGAGGTCGAGCCCCCGCGCCGCGCGCGCCGCGCTCTGTCAGTCGAGCATCGGCCTGTCAGTTTCGATAGACGAAATAGATAAACAGTGGGTCGTGGCCATTTTACAGAAAACCCCCTCTTTTATCTCACGCTCAACCCGCGGTCCAGCCTACCCCACCTGCCAGCCGCTATACATTTTTATGCAAAAAGGCACCCGTCTTTTCGTCACCCTTAACCCACGGTCCAGCATGCCCCCACCTATCAGTCTCTACGAGTCCCACTACTGTCACGTGGGCCCGTAGCCGCTGGCCCCACCTGTCAATCGTAGAGGCTAGCTAAGGCCGAGGTGAGAAAAGCCTTTTTCCGCGCGCGTGGCCCCTGTCAGCAGCGGCCCACCCGTCAGTGGCTTGGGTCGAATTCTCCTGGGTGTAAAAAGTTTCCCTGTTTAGCTGTTTAAACAAAACAAATTCAAAAATTGTTTAAATTTAAATTCAAATCAGATTTTACATAACTTTTAAAATACAAATCCAAATAATACAAATGATATATGTTTTTGAACTAGAAAAATGAAAGGAATTCAAATATGCCATTCAAAATATTATTTGAGCACTTTAAAATTTCGATATGATTAAAATTACAATAAAATGCCCTTTTCTAAATAAATTAATAACTTTAATTCTATAACTCCAAATTGGGCAAATAATATGTCTAAATCGATCAGCGCGACGAGCCCGTTCTATCTCTGTAGTCCTTGTTCTGAATTGAAGCATGCATCATGTCATTATTAAACATCTGAACTGTTTATGGCAATAAAAATTGACTAAATAAATAATAAAATGCTTTATTCTTGTACCTCACACCTCACCATGCCATGCTACTTTAATGCCATGTAAATTGTGCATCATTCATAATGGAATGCTTGTTTGCTTGTCGCATTTTAATACATATGCTCGCGCACTTTATTTAAGTTGGCCTTTATTTGTTTGGTTCTTCTTCGAATAGACGCCCAGCAGGAGAATTATCAGGAATAGCAGGAGTACTACCCAGATCCATCTCTCGCTTCAACTGAGCTGCCAGACAAGCACTAGCACATGCTTGCATACATATAGTACCTATTTCCTCTATCTTATTCTTGCATCATTGAGTCGCGATTGCATTGAATTGAATCCCAAGTACTGCATATCCTTTACTTTTAAACCCCACCAAATCTTGTTCCTCCATCCCATGAGCCATTACTATAGGAGTTGTTTGAGCCATGCGAGTCGTAGAAAAGCATGTGTAGGGTATGTGAGTGTATGATGGATAACGAGGTACTTAAACAACTTAACCTGAGTAGTAATGGGATAACTAATGAAAGAGGCACCGGTGAGCAATATCTGCTATTTGGTTTTTCATGCTAACTTGTGTCCAGTAGGATCACGAGTACTTGATTACTGTTCCTTGACTATTCGCACTATCCACATCCGGGAGGCCTTGTGGACCCCCCCTGAGCCAGAGCTTGATTCATTCTTATTTCTTGGGGCCACAATTAGTTTGGGGCTTTATTACTATCCTGTACTTATGCCATGTTACTGCTTTATTTAAGATTGTGCGAGGAGCACCTGTGCTGTTTTGGATGGCGCCACGTTTTCGCGGTATCGACAAGCCCAGTCACATTTTCGGGTTCCCAGTCGTTTACAGCCGTCGTTGCAAACCCTGGGTCCGTCTCGGAGCCGGCCAACTTCGTTGCGGGTAGCTTATTGGGGTGGCCCCCTGAAATATTTCTGAATCCTGTGATTGCTTTGTCGTGAATGCCTCGTCAGGGTTTGATTTGGTTTTTCCGAGGTTGATCGAGTGTGTGTTGCTATTCGTGCACCCCTGCAGGGTAAATCTTTCTGAAAGCCGTGTCCGCGGTTATGGATGACTTGGAGCACCGTTTCTCGATCATAGCCAAGTATAACTAAAGCACCGCTTTTAAATTGACTAAGTACTTGATTAGTAAACAGTGCAATACTCATGGAATGGTTAATAAAACTGCCAACAGATGATGGGGGCTGTTCGTCCGCTTCCTCGTTGGTAAGCAAGGAGGAGGATGGATCTGTTAATTATACTGTTATAACTGTTGTTCTTAATTAACGAACATCCGTCTATCATTGGTTAGGCGGAAGGTTAGTGAGTATCTATAGAATTGTTAGATATTATCTTTTGCTGCAATCGCGTCACCCCCAGGTTGTGTCCCCTTTAGTGGCATAAAGACTTGCTGAGTACCCCTAGGGTCTCACACGATAAATTGTTTGATTCAGATGAACAGGTGTTCTCGCAAGATGGATACTGGGTGGAGGAGACAGATGATGTTGGCAACGACCACTCGGTGTAGAGATTCCGGGAACGGGGATCCGTGAGATCTATGGGCGGGATGTGTTTATTTGTGTGGCATCTTATGCCGATTTGCTTCTTATCCGTACTCGGATCTTGTTTTCCGCTTCCGCCTGATACTCTGATGTTTGTTGTATGAGGAGCTATACTAAATTATTATCTCTATCTAGGATATTTGAATCTTGCCGTATGGCATTGCAATATTTCTATTTCTTTTAGAATGAATGGCTCTGAGGACTGTCGTATGTGGCTTGCATACATTCTCATTCGTGTATGTAGTTGATCCCTTCGCCTGCCGATTACGCCGCTCGTTCTTGTCCTGATGATTTGAAAGTGCTTAGGACGGCCGAAAGGTCTACCGTGAGTGGCCCTAGGCCCCACCGTAGTATTTTAACCACTTTCGTTCATCCAGGCATGTATATAAGAGCGTAATTCACCGAGGTAGTTACACATCGGGACATAGGCTCGAAATTTATCTCCAATTTCCTCCATTACATCTGCCACCTTAATACTTTTATTGAATACAAAAGACAAAAGTATACATTTATTGGCATAGTGATGTAGCCCGACCTTCGGTCATTACCACATCATGGTCTCCAACTTATGCCAAGTCGCCATGGACTCGAAAGGTGAATTTGTTCCTCTATGCGAACCCACTTCCTACCCTCTTGAATGGTATACTACTTCATACTCCATCCCATATCAATGATAGGTTCACGCTCACAAGTACGGAGGCATGGGAGGAAGCCTAGAGCACCAAGCATGACAAGACGGAGGCTTGGAAGAGAATACGGAAGAAGTAGCAGCTGGAGCACCGGAGTCTCCGGCCAACACACACCGGTGTCTCCGGCCACACCGGAGACTCTGGCCTGAAGACACCGGAGTCTCCCGCATGCATACCTAGAGTCTTCGGCCCATCTCCGGACTGACCCCCAGATTGACATCGAGGATAGCCAGAAGGCCCATCCGGAGACGGACCGGAGACCGACCGGAATCTCCCGACCAGACCGGAGTCTCCGGACCCCCACACTAGAGTCTCCGGCCTAAGCGTATGGGCCTGCGCGCTGCCAGCTGGGCCTTTGGCCACTATATCCCTTAGTCCACCCAAACGTTCCCCTTTTATTCATAAAGTACCCTTGAACTAGTGGCTGGCCTATATATAGTCCCCCACCCCCTCATGTAACCCTAGGCATAGATGATAGACTAAAGACAACCCCTTTGTGGAATCTGTAGTTTTGCCTCATCCCCTTCTACCAAAGGGGATCCACTATCGTCACCACCTCGTTGGAGTTTGCATCACACCTCCCTCGTTGTACAAGGCATTGGCATTGGTGTCCCTTTGGGAAGACGTCAAGACCATCTCCAAAGTATTCTCCCCTCTCCGCGTGGGATCGAGGGAGCACGTTGACTGATCTTTCCTTGCGAGGAAAGATCGAATTGGTTGCCACCGATGGGAGCAATCGGCCTTTTATCGTGCGAGTTTTGCGTGCGTTCATCGTGTTCTTCGCGAGGTGTGCGTCTGCTTTCGCTACCTTCTCCATTTCCCCTAGCTTTCCCATCGATTTCACCACGAGATCCGTGAAGATCGGGCCACCCACGGGGTTATCCCATAACATCTGGTATCAACAGCTTTTGGTTGCTATAGATTCCTCCTCGATTTGGTATTTTTCCCATAAATATGAAAATTCCACCAAAAACAGCGCCAATTTCATGTTTGGATCGATCTGCGTTTTGAGTGTATTTCGGTAGGTTTTGATTCGTGGATTACTTGCTAAACTTGTTGATCTACATTCCTCTGCTTTCCCATGGCCTAATTTCTTGATTTCCCCCACCAATTTGAGGTTTTGGTTTGAGTTTTTCCGCCCAAAACTTGTCCCGTTCGTGTCCTAGAACCTTCGGACCAAAGATTTGGTCCCCAGACCGGAGATTTCAGCCTAGACCGGAGTTTCCGGCCCCCAGACCGGAGTTTCTGGACCTCCAGACCAGAGTTTCCGCCCCTCTGCTGACAGAAAAATCCGTTTCACGGTTTTGAGCATAACTTTTGCATACGAACTCGGATTTTTGTGTTCTTTAGCTCATTTTGAAGAGGAGAAGGAGCTCTACATCATCATATCCGTGGTTCATGCTATCTACTCCATCCGAATTCCGTGAGAAAGGCGTAATCCACCTATAAAGGGTGAAGATCGACGATGAAAGGTACTCCCAGCACTAAAACATGTCTAGATACATCCATTTATGCGACAAGTAATATGGATTAGAGGGAGTATAAAAATTCTGCCACTTCTCCCCACTTGCTTTCCTGTGTGAGCTACACTATCTTTGCGTTCAACAAACACCTATTGAGACTAGTTCCTCCTATGATTGCTTGGGCTATGCACATTTGATACCTTGTAGAACTCCGAGCAAAAGTTGTGAGCACACTATCTCATAGGTATCTTGTATAGTTGTTGGCACAAGGAAGGGCAAGTGAAAAAAAATAGAAAAAGAAGAAAAAGAAAAATAAACAAACAAGTGCCTCGTTGAATAGGAAGCGCAAGCTCGATGAACATCAAATAGGTGGTACTTATTGTAGCCCACCAATTTATTGCAATCAAACTAGCGTCTGTCCTTGCACTTGGGCGACACGAGCTTATAGTCTTCGCTAGGTAATCATTTGGTTCTTAGATCACTTTCTCCGTCGCACAAGTCCCACTTATCCCACCGTATGTGTTTCCTTGTACATAATTCCTATCTTGTGGATTGACTTGTTTTGCTTTGTGATCATCATGGTTCTTTACTTGCCATTACAATATCGTGATTTTGGATTGTTTTTGGACACGCCACCTTCCATACCTATCCACCATAAGCTTTGTGTGTTTGTGTTTTAGTGGTTAGTTTGTTTTGGTGTTCCACGTGAACTTCACTTTGCTTGGTTTTGATTGCTCTCAAGTGTTGCCACTTGCATGATACTATCTTCCAAGGTAAAGTAAGGTTTGATGTTGCATCCCTAGCCCTTCTACCACTTCCATATACACCACTTGGTCTTGTCAATGCTGTCTAGAGACTCCGGAATCAAGGATGATATCTATGAAGAATCCATGATGAGCCACCATGACTACAACTCCACAAGTATAGAGGACATGATGGAGCACTACACCGACAATGGCTTCGCATGCTTTGAGGACCCGGAGCATTGCACCTATGACGGATACACATGCATGGAAGACATGGAGCACGTCATCAACTATGGCTCCTCAAGCATGGAGGACTTGGAGCTCTACATCAACAATGGTTCCTCATGCATGGAGTACATGGAGCACTACACCGACAATGGCTCCACATGATTGGGTGATATGGAGTACTACATCAACAACGACTCCCCAAGCATGGAAAACTTCGAGTGCTTCAACAACGACGCCTCACCAAGCATTGAGGACATGGCAAGCTTCACCCACTTCGAGGGCTCTTCCATGAGCCATGAAGAATACCTCCACTTCTTGGAGATGGAGGACTACTACGCAAAGCTAGCGGAGACACATCATCAAGAAACCATGACCTTCAAGGCCATGAATGCCACACCAAAGGGGGCTACCAGGCTGTGGTACCAAAGTTCGAGGGTGAGTGCACCGCAGTACCTAAGTTGCCTGAAATTCCCGCATTTTGAAATGTTGGGCCTCCAACTACCGAGAGGGGCCATTTCGATGCAAACTCGTCTCACCCCTACCAAATCCAAACATGCCATGAAACTGCCCCGTGATGTAGATGGTCGGGACCCTCATGTCAGTAATATTTCCGTGACGCGAGCGCCAACGCGGCAACCACGTAGGCAAAACAAGATACTAGAGGAGCATGGTGCCAAATTCACAAATCCACTCCCTCCCTCCTTTCGCATGAACCCTAGCACCGGCGGCGTCGAAATCCCCTCTGCAACCAGAATGATCTCTTCGGGCATTTGACTTCCGGTACCAAGTTGCTGCGCCTACTCGCTGCTACCGAGCTCTAATAGTGAATGTCGTGCCAACCGTTGCGACGATCTAGCCCACCTCCACCACCGACGAGCTGAGCAGCACGAAGGATGGTAGATCCATTTGCCGAGGAAGAAGTACTTCTGGCTAATGTTGGGTGAGATACTCTTCTCTTTGCTATTCACACTACTATAACTGCTAGCTGGCTATTGGCATTACAGAGATATATCGAACATAGAATTGTTTGCTAGCATGACGCTGGCAAACAATTCTTATCTTTTGTCTCCAATTTTCTGTCAACTAGGATCTCCGCTGAACCCAAATACACCATTCTGGTGGCCATCTGCGGCTACCTCATTAAATTAGCACATGGGAAGAGCATGTGGAAACAAGCTCAGAATCTGAAGATGGAAGTAGCGCCTGTGCAGTTATGCACTATCCCTGGTTTGGTTGCTGCTATGCGTGAACTTGCTGAAATGAGGCCAGAGCAGACTGCACGGTTCAACATCGTTGATGAATGAGGCTTCAAGGTTCCTATAGCGTGTGACAGTTAGCTAATTGGGTTGATGAAACAGCATGCTAGGCTTCACGTGGTTATGCTGGTGTGTAACATACTGGACGAGGAAGCTCCTACTACTGGGAGTCGCCTAGCTGTTATTGGAAAGGAGGTCTAACTCGAACCCCTGCTGTTGTTGAGCAAAATGTGGTTCCTCGTCCGCGACATGCTTCTATCAGGCAACCTCCTCGTAGGAGTCCCCGTATTGCCGTTGTGGAAAACACTGCTCTGGAATCTGCTGGTACTGGTCGTACCCATCCCCGTGCCCGTGTTGCTGTGGCTGCTGCTCACTCAATCCATGCCGTTGTTGAGCAAACTAAGGCTTCTAGAGGCTACCCCGCTGTTGTTGCCAAGACTGCCGCCTTGTGTGCTGCTCCTCCTTGAAACTGTCCTCAAGTTGTGCGAACCTGTGCTCTAGAATCTGCTGGTACTGGCCTTCCTCGTGTTGTTGTTGATCTGGACGCTATTGACCCAATCCATTCTGATGTTGAGGAAACTAAGGCTTCCACAGGCTGCCCCACTGTTGTTGCAAAGACTGATGACTTGTCTCCTCCTCGAACCCGTGCTCGGGTTCAACAGGCTAATGGTCTAGAGCCAGCTCATGGTGTGGACTCTGCTAGCACTCGAAACACTACTGTTGTGGGAACTGCTCCTGATCATCGATGTGGCATGGCAGCAGCTGATCCTATTGTGGCTGCCGTTAGAAGGGGTCCTGCCTGTCCACCATGTAATGTTGCCCCCGCAGCTAAGGGCCCTTGCCTTGCTCCTGGTCCTAGTACTTCCTCCGAGGTTGATCCAGCTAACGATGACGCTGGTGGTGGTGGCGGTGGCTTTCGGGCTGGGTCTGATGGTGCCGCTCCATCTCTCGAACCTCTCGGAGGTTTCTATCCTGAAGAACCTGATGATGGCAAAGTAATCATTCGTATCGGTGTCGCGGATTATACTGCAAAATTAAATGATGGCACAAAAAAATTCTATGATGAGTTTGATGTAATCCTTGGTAGATACGACCCTGAAGTGGTAGAGTTATCTGACCTGATGGCATCGTTACGTGTGAAGGTGCTGCGGGGGTCCTCCCAGGAAGCACGTTTGTTATATTATGGTAATAGGAGCAAAAAATCTATCGAAGTGAAAGATACCAGGGATTTAGTCGTACCGTTTACAAGAACACATTATAGAGGTGAAGTTTACATCCACTTGTCAGTGCTCACGGTTGGAGAGGAATTGGAACTCGACAATAGAGATGATGGACTTTTAGAAGGCATGCGTGACCTGATCCATGGCATCACTGGGGCTGGTGCGACTGAGGGTAGCTTCGAACAGAGGAGAGTCTTACAGAGGAGCGTCATAAAGAGGAGCAGGAAGAGCATCCCCAGAAAGGGCACCCCGCAGAAGAACGTCACCAAGGAGACCATGCTAGAGAAGAGGACGCCCAAGAGTCGCACGACAAAAGGCACCACGCCACAGAGTACACCCCTGAGATCCAGTCAAAATGACACACCGAACGGTAGTAGCAAAAACACTAAGAGGGCTAGCACGGTGGTGAACACTCCCAGGAGTGGTAGCAAAGAGGCGAAGATGGCCAGCACGGAGGCTACCACACCCAGTGCGAGCAGAAAAAATACTAATTTGGAGCGGAACACGCCGCTGTCAGGGAATTATGCCAGCACGAAGGAGAACACGCCCAATAGTAGAAGCAAAAGGGATAATTTGGAGCGGAACACGCCGCTGAGGTCAGGAAATAATGCCAGCACGAAGGAGAAGACGCCCAATAGTAGTAGCACAAGGGCTAATTTGGAGCGGAACAAGCCGCTGGGGTCAGTCAATAATGCTAGCACGAAGGAGAACACGCCCAATAGTAGCAACAAAGGGGCTATTTCGAAGTAGAACACGCCGCAGAGGTCAGGTAATAATGCCAGCACCCTGGAGCCAACACCCATGAGGGGAGGTAGTAAGGAGATCACACCCAAGAGCGACAGCAAAAAGCCTAGTTCGATGGGGAATGGAACGCGGATGTCAAGTCCTACTAATACCATCAGGAAAGATAACATCAGGAAGGAGGATGTACACAGGAAGAGCAAGAGGGTTCTATACACTCAAGATGAAATTGATTCTGACTGCTGTTTGTCCACTGAAGTACCTGGGATGCGTTCAAATCTAAGACCACCCCATGTGGTTGCAGCAGAACCAACCGAGTGTCTTGGAGAAAATAGTGTTGCCGGTGAGGTGGATTGGGGCAATGTTCCTGTCCATCCGAGTGGAGACGATGGTGCAGCCCCACCCATGGGAGTCAATATGATGTGTGCAGTACTAGGAATTAGAGATGGTGGCGAAGATTCTTAATCAGATGAAGAAGAAGGCACTGTAGAGGATCAAGAATCTGGTGAAGATGAAATAGACGAGGAACTTAACGATGACGCTGGTATTCCAATCGATGATTTGGGTGTTGAAGTAGAAGAAATGAAACATGACAACGAGTATCCTATAATTTCGGTCGGCACCGAGTTCAGGAGCATGCATGAGTTCAAGATGTTGTTCCAGCATTTTTGTATCAAGGGCGAGTTTGACGTTTATCGACTGAAGAACTCTGCCGAGAGGTATGAGGCCGTTTGCAAGTTAACGTGGATGAATGGACGGGCCGAGGTACATTGTCCATGGAGGATCACGGCAAGAGCCTTACCTGTGTCAACTGCAATTAGGGTACTAGGGCAATGAATGCAGCAAACCATTAGAACTCCCTCTCTTTTTTCACTCTATAACTACAATTGATGTGCGATATCTTTCTAGCAACTAGTCGATTCTACTTATCTTTTAAATGAATCCGTGTTGCAGGTGAACAAAATGGGCCCTCCACACATGTGTCTGACAGGCAGCAAACGGAAATCCTCAATGGCTGATACGGAGTGGGTGGCTATGCAATGTATGTCCATACTAAAGGATAACCCTAAGGAGACCACGAAGAATATTCAGACTAGCCTCGATTCTAAATATAACATTGTCCTTCCATATTACACGGTTTGGAAAGGTAAAGAGAAAGCTCTGGGGGTCTTGCACGGGGATTGGACCAATAGCTTCAGGATGCTGTACAACTTCAAGGCGGAGGTACAAGGTAGGTGTCCGGGGAGTGTTGTGGAGATTGACACCGAATCAGAAGGTGGTAAAATATATTTCAAAAGATTTTGCATGGCGCTTAAACCTTGCATCCAGGAATTCAAGGACGGTTGTAAGCCGTATCTGAGTGTAGACAACACTATCCTAACTGGAAAATGGAAAGACTGCCTGCCATCTGCCACAATACTTGATGGTCACAACTGGATGTTCCCAGTGGCATTCAGGCTGTTTGAAACAAAAACGAAGGAAAACTGGGTCTGGTTTATGAGGCAGCTCAAGAGATCAATAGGCCACATGGATCCATTGGCTATATCCACGGATGCATGCAAAGGGCTGACGAATGCAGCAAAGGAGGTGTTCCCGCGAGCTGAAGGTAGAGAATGCCATGCCCATATGATGCGCAACTTGTACTCACACTATGCAGGCAGCGTATTTCGTTACATGTTTCCTGCTACTAGAGTTTACAAACCTAGTAGCAGTGAATATTTCACGAGAAGGATTTTTGCCGAAGCCCCTAAACTTCCAAAGTACTTAGCCATCCATCATTCGCAGCTACGGAAGAGAAGTCAATTCAACCCTGACATCAAAGTTGATTACATAAACAACAACCTTGCATAATGCCTAAATAACTGGCTGAAGGACATAAAAGTGTGTCCTGTTCATATCTTGATGGACAGCATACGTCGTATGATCATGAAGCTGTTAAATATAAGGAGAGAGAACGGTAGGAGACTTAGAGGACATATGCTACCGCCAGTCGTACAGCAACTACACAAGAGAAGCCGAGGACTTGCTCATCTTAAGGTTCTCCCGTCAAACAGCAGAAGCTGTGAGGTGGTCGATATGTCCAAGTGTGGCAAAAGAGATGTTGTGAACATCCAGCTGCGAGAATGCACCTGCATAGAGTGGCAGCATACCGGGAAACCTTGCGACCATGCCTTGGCCTTCTTGGTGAAGAAAAGAACTCTACCACATTTGGATCAGTATTTGTCAGACTACTACTCTATGGAAATGTTTAGAGCTGCGTACGCTGGATCCGTCGAGCCATGTACAAACCCATCTCAGTGGCCTCAAGTCCAACTGTCTTTCGAGCTTTGCCAGCCAGTTACAAAAAGGGGCAGAGGAAGACCCAAGGTGAATAGGTTTAAGAATTTTCTCGAGAAGAAGGGTTCGGCTTTCTGTGCTACAAAGAAGGGCAAAAACAGATGCAAGACCTGCCATCTTATAGGCCATAGAGCAGCTGGATGTCCCCTTAATGCTCCCAAACCTATGTATTAGATGGTACATTCACACAAAAAATTGTTTATAGTCTGTAGATATAAGGTAGTGATCCATGTACTGTTTTTTTACAGGAAGCGCATGGTAAGAAACAGGACAGCTGACTCAGTGATTTTGCTGCGGGAAAAAAACCAAAACGAGTGGAGTGATGATGCCAGACAAGATTCTGGTGCTGATTGGCCTGACTTTCCTCGGCCCGGAGATGCAGGGTACGTGAAGGTAAGAAAATTGGCACCCAGGAAGAGGAAGAACGCAAGAGATGAAGAAGCTAGTGGACGTGAAGGAAAGATGAAGAAAGTTGGCACCCAAGCAGAGAAAGATGGCTAGTAGTGTAGTAGCCTAATGATGTATTGAACTTGAACCTATATATGTAGTTTTGTTAAACTCTGGAGCTGTGTGCGTGGAACTTGTCGGGCGAAACAATCTGCCTCCCGTACTCGGAGTAAAATGTATCGCGACTTTAGGATTTGATACGGCCGAGGCCACTAGTTGAATCCATAACTATGACTGTGCCACTACTATCTGAACAATTGCGATAACTGAGCAGTTAAATCCTCTCCAAAATCAATGGGTGTTAGTGGCACAGACATGATTTATTTATAGGCGCTTAATCCATCCCTGTTGTTGGCATTACACTTATGATAAGTTTCTGGGTTGAAAAACAATTTCTTAAGCTGGCTACTACACTCCACGAAGCAGCAACTTATTTCAGCTACTGGACAACGACATGGCAACATAAACTACAAATGCAACAGATAATGAGGAAATTGTTTCCACTATCTGGCCTAATCTTGATCCCATCTGTTTCACCACCTCCCTGCCCTTGCCACCCCTGCACCTAGCGAAGGTCCCAAATCTCTCGCTCCATCGGACGAATCTCCTCTTTCTTATCCCACACAACATCACGCAGATCCTGAACAAGCTCTCTGTGAAAACCTATCAGTGGCTTTTCGATCCACACAAACTTTTCACAGTCAGTCCCCCTCCCTTCCTGCGTAGTAGATCAAAGGAAACAAAAAAAAAGAATTACATTACGCTTTCCGGATCCAGGTTACCATTGTACCTATAGTAGGAACTTACCGCTCTGATGTTGGAGTTGCTGAATTTTCCTGCAGTATTTTCATCGGTCCATGAAATCCATCTCGGCATCTTCTCACTGCATAAACACAGCATATCGGGGTAGTAATTGTAGGGCGCCCTCTGGTAGCTGATGGGGGCACCCGCCTGATGGTGTTGAGCCATCCCTGATTTCGCCCGAGACGAACTGCACGAGCTGTGAGCCATGAGAAAGGGGAGCGAGGGCAGAGGAAAGAGGAGCCTTTGGATGTCAGGGTAGTGGTGAAACGTGATTTATTCCTACTTAATAACTCGGGCAGTATCCTACCGTCCACATTCGGCTGACAGGTAGGGGACCTAGCGTGTGGACTTGTCAACCAAACCTCGCGCCTTCGTGGTTCAAAAGCCCTCTCGTGCGGATTGGACGAACTTTTTAGGCACCTTGTCTGCGTACATATCACTGGGAGGCCTTACTCAGGAGCCAGACACGCCTGGCCCACAATCTTACTCCCTCCTAGGAAGCTGTCATGGCTGGGGCCAGCAGATCCATCCGCTCCACCGCTTCTGGTAGGGCTCGCCGTGACGGATCCACCCCAAGATCCTACCGTCGTAGTATCAAATGTCCATGGTTTCTTGAGAGGAGCGACGACGCTACGTATGCGAGCTCGGCCCCTCCTACCTGTAGAAGGACTGATGTGGCGTCGAGCTCGAGCAAGAGCCGCCAGGCGGGACGGCGCTTGGCCATGCCAACCCCGTCACCTTCATCATTGTCGATTCCAATGTGGAGGACGACGGGGACGATGGTGTGCACAATGCCATTGTTGCCTCCTTGGCGAAGGGCAAGCCACGGGCGGGAGTGGATGTCGCTGGGAAGGGCACGGCGGTGTCACCAATCGAGGTGGACTCCGACGACAGCGGTGTGATGTGGGTTTAGATGTTGTTTAGGATGGTTGCAATTTCGGTTGTGTTTAATGCGAGTACAATTATTGCAATGTGTTTGTCGATCTATATTGAGAAATATGTGCAATAGCAGCATGTGAGTGCTTCCACTTTAGAAATTGTGTCTGTGCCATTTGCATGTTGCATTATCAACATAGATTACATGTAAACAATCCAACGAAAATCAGATTACAACCATCGGACGGGAGTGGCAGGATGGAAGAGAAGTTGGGACAGTGGCTTTGAGGGGAAGGAAGAGGAGGGGGCGTGACACTGGCAGGTGGGCCCTCGAAACACGTGACACTGACATGCGGGAGCGGGGGCACACTGTATTGCCGGTTTGTCCAGAGCAAGCGTACTTTGCAACGTGACAACAACAAGCTGATTGGACCAATATAATAACTCGTCAAATTATTAAGGAGTACTGAAAACTACAACTGGGGTACATTCACACAACACGTATTCTCTAAGCATCTGAGAAGCATCTCTTAAGTCTAACAGTAATGACAGCACAAGTACTACATTTCCCTATCGGTCTTCTCGATACAAATGTAGAAATGCATCTGCCTGTTCGGTCCAACACCGACAAGGTACTGAGATGGCATGCATAGGATCGACCTTAGGTCCACATACTCCACCTCCCGTGGCATCGGGCAGCTCGGCGCCTCGGCTAGCACAAGAATGCTATACAACGACGGCGGCTGGGCGTTCGCCCACATGCGCACCGTGTATACGGGCCAGGTGCACGAGACCGACCTGACGCATACGGCACCCACGACGGTGGGCCCGGCTCTGGTTCCCGGAACACCGGCAGTGATGGTCAGGATGAAAACAGAGCCGTCCCGCCTAGAAAATTAGTAGGCGGCATGCCGAGTTAGTGAACGACACCTACTCTTGGAGAAGTTGGCCTTGCCCTTACGAGATCCTAATCACTTCGATCAAGTGCCCCTCTGCAAGGTGGACGCTGAGCTCTGTCGACAGGCCGATGACGTTGCAGCCCGGCTCCGTGCAGGAGCACGTGCCGTGCGGGCACACGAGCTCGTCGAGCGGGAGCTTGTGGTAGGAGTAACGGCAAAAGCATCCTAGGTGGGAGCACACGAGCGGGAACGTCGTTGCGCAGTTGCGCGCGAGGTTCTCCAGATTCTTGGGCTGCAACATCTGCCACATCCGAAGTTCGTCGAGAAATTAGAAAAAAGATCAGCAGTTAGATTGGCGAATAGCAGGAATATGTAGGATAAGTTCAAAAGCTTGTAAAATGATTTATTAGCATGAAGGAAGTGACCCGAGAATTGTCGGATGTCTTCGGCTTGCGGCTACGGCAGGATGGAAGTGAAGTGGGGAAAGTGGCTTCGAGGGGAAGGAAGAGAAGTACAGGGAGGAAGAGAAGTAACGGGGACGTGACACTGGGATATGGCCCACTGAACTCGTGAGTCTTAACACTCGCAACATGCCAGTTTGTCCAGAGCAAGCGTGGCCAACCATGCCCTAGAACAGCCTACTCGAGGACCGCTCTCACGAAGACCGTCCCAATCATGCAAGCGCCCCAATCGAACGGTATGTAACAATCGTCAAGCTGAACAACAGTGTTATGGCGTGCCTTCTAGAAGACTCGGTCTAACGGTGGATCCATCGGGGGCTAAGGTTAGGGCTCTCCTAAGGTTAGGGCTCTCCTAAACCACACATGCAATCTACACTGGTGGATCAATGAGTGGTTTGTGTAAAGAACACACATGCAAAGACACTAGTTGATCCATGTGTGGTTTGTGGAAAGAACACACATGCCATGACACTGGTTGATCCATATGTGGTTCGTGGAAAGAACACACGAGCAATGACACTGGTTGATCCATAAGTGGTTTGTGGAAAAGAACACACATGCAATCTAGACTGGTTGATCCATAAGTGGTTTGTGGAAACAACACACATGCAAAGACACTGGTTGATCCATGTGTGGTTTGTGGAAAGAACACACATGCAATGACACTAGTTTATCCATATGTTGTTCATGTTAGGAACACACATAAAGTGAACACTGGCGGATCCATGTGTGGTTTGTGGAAAGAACACACATGCAGTGAACACTGGTGGATCCATGTGTGGTTTGTGGAAATAACACACATGCAATGATCACTGGTTGATCCATAAGTTGTTTGTGGAAAAAAACACACATGCAATGAACATTGGTGGATCCATAAGTGGTTTTTGGAAAGAACACACATGTAGTGACACTGGTGGATCCATTTGTGGTTTGTGAAAAAGAACACACATGCAACGACTCTAGTGCTGGTTTTAGTATAAGAACACACATGCAATGACCACTGGTTGATCCATATGTGGTTTGTGGAAAAGAACACACATGCAATGAACACTAGTGGATCCATAAGTGGTTTGTGGAAAGAACACACATGCAGTGACATTGGTGGATCCATCTGTGGTTTGTGAAAAAGAACACACATGCAACGAGTCTAGTGCTGGTTTTAGTATAAGAACACAGATGCAATGACCACTGGTTGATCAATGTGTGGTTTGTGGAAAGAACACACATGCAATGTACACAGGTGGATCCATGTGTGGATTGTGAAAAGAACACACGTGCAATGAGTCTAGTGCTGGTTTTAGTATAAGAACACACATGCAATGACTCTAGTGGGTCCACATGTGGTTTGTGAAAAGAACACATATGCAATGACCACTGGTTAATCCATAAGTGGTTTGTGGAAAAGAACAGACATGCAATGAACACTGGTGGATCCATAAGTTCTTTGTGGAAAGAACACACATGCAATGACCACTGGTTGATCCATGCATGGTTTGTGGAAAGAACACACATGCAATGACTCTAGTGCTGGGTCTAGTATAAGAACACACAAGTAATGACTCTAGTGGGTCCATATGTGATTTGTGAAAAGAACACGCATGTAATGACACTGGTTGATCCATGTGTGGTTTGTGGAAAGAACACACATGCAATGACACTGGTGGATCCATGTGTGGTTTGTGAAAAGAACACACATGTAGTGTGTCTAGTGCTGATTTTACTATAAGAACACACATGCAATGACTCTAGTGGGTCCACATGTGGTTTATGAAAAGAACACACATGCAATGACACCTGGTTGATCCATATGTGGTTTGTGGAAAAGAACACACATGCAATGAACACTGGTGGATCCATAAGTGGTTTGTGGAAAGAACACACATGTAGTGAACACTGGTGGATCCATCTGTGGTTTGTGAAAAGAACACACATGCAATGAGTCTAGTGCTAGTTTTACTATAAGAACACACATGCAATGACCATTGGTTGATCCATATGTTGTTTGTGGAAAAGAACACACATGCAATGAACACTGGTGGATCCATAAGTGGTTTGTGGAAAGAACACCCATGTAGTGAACACTGGTGGATCCATAATTGGTTTGTGGAAAGAACACACATGTAGTGACTCTAGTGTTGGTTTTAGTATAAGAACACACATGCAGTGAACACTGGTGGATCCATATGTGGTTCATGTTACGAACACACATGCAGTGAACATTGGTGGATCCATGTGTGGTTTGTGGAAAGAACACACATGGAGTGAACACTGGTGATCCATGTGTGGTTTGTGGAAATAACACACATGCAATGACTCTAATGAATCCATATGTGGTTTGTGGAAAAGAACACAGATGCAATGACCACTGGTTGATCCATGTGAGGTTTGTGGAAAGAACACAAATGCAATGACACGGGTGGATCCATGTGTGGATTCTGAAAAGAACACACATGCAATGAGTCTAGTGCTGGTTTTAGTATAAGAACACACATGCAATGACTCTAGTGGGTCCACATGTGGTTTGTGAAAAGAACACATATGCAATGACCACTGGTTAATCCATAAGTGGTTTGTGGAAAAGAACAGACATGCAATGAACACTGGTGGATCCATAAGTGGTTTGTGGAAAGAACACACATGCAATGACCACTGGTTGATACATGTGTGGTTTGTGGAAAGAACACACATGCAATGACTCTAGTGCTGGTTACTAGTATAAGAACAAACAAGTAATGACTCTAGTGGGTCCATATGTGATTTGTGTAAAGAACACACATGTAATGACACTGGTTGATCCATGTGTGGTTTGTGGAAAGAACACACATGCAATGAAACTTGTGGATCCATGTGTGGTTTGTGAAAAGAACACAGATGTAGTGAGTCTAGTGCTGATTTTAGTATAGGAACACACATTCAATGACTCCAGTGGGTCCACATGTGGTTTACGAAAAGAACACACATGCAATGACACCTGGTTGATCCATATGTGGTTTGTGGAAAAGAACACACATGCAATGAACACTGGTGGATCCATAAGTGGAAAGAACACACATGTAGTGAACAATGGTGGATCCATATGTCGTTTGTGAAAAGAACACACATGCAATCACTCTAGTGGGTCCATATGTGCTTCATGTCGGGAACACACATGCAGTAAACACTAGTGGATCCATATGTGGTTCATGTCAGGAACACACATGAAGTGAACACTAGTGGATCCATAAGTGGTTTGTGGAAAGAACACACATTCTGTGAACACTGGTGGATCCATATGTGGTTTGTGGAAAGAACACACATGCAATGAACACAAGTGAATCCATAAGTGGTTTGTGCAAAGAACACACATGAAGTGAGCACTGGTGGATCCATATGTTGTGTGTGAAAAGAACACACATGCAATGACACTGGTTGATCCATGTGTGGCTTGTGGAAAGAACACATATGCAATGAGTCTAGTGCTGGTTCTAGTATAAGAACACACATGCAATGACCACTGGTTGATCCATATGTGGTTTATGGAAAAGAACACACATGCAATGAACACTGGTGGATCCATAAGTGGTTTGCGGAAAGAACACACATGCAATGAACACTAGTGGATCCATAAGTGGTTTGTGGAAAGAACACACATGCAGTGACTCAAGTGTTGGTTTTAGTATAAGAGCACACATGCAGTGAACACTGGTGGATCCATATGTGGTTCATGTCAGGAACACACATGCAGTGAACACTGGTGGATCCATGTGTGGTTTGTGGAAAGAACACACATGCAGTGAACACTGGTGGATCCATGTGTGGTTTGTGGAAATAACACACATGCAATGATCACTGGTTGATCCATAAGTTGTTTGTGGAAAAGAACACACATGCAATGAACATTGGTGGATCCATAAGTGGTTTTTGGAAAGAACACACATGCAGTGACACTGGTGGATCCATTTGTGGTTTGTGAAAAAGAACACACATGCAACGAGTCTAGTGCTGGTTTTAGTATAAGAACACACATGCACTGACCACTGGTTGATCCATATGTGGTTTGCGGAAAAGAACACACATGCAATGAACACTGGTGGATCCATAAGTGGTTTGTGGAAAGCACACACATGCAGTGACATTGGTGGATCCATCTGTGGTTTGTGAAAAAGAACACACATGCAACGAGTCTAGTGCTGGTTTTAGTATAAGAACACACATGCAATGACCACTGGTTAATCCATAAGTGGTTTGTGGAAAAGAACAGACATGCAATGAACACTGGTGGATCCATAAGTGGTTTGTGGAAAGAACACACATGCAATGACCACTGGCTGATCCATATGTGGTTTGTGGAAAATAACACACATGCAATGAACATTGGTGGATCCATAAGTGGTTTGTGGAAAGAACACACATGCAGTGAACACTTGTGGATCCATATGCGGTTTGTGAAAAGAACACACATGCAATGACTTTAGTGCTGGTTTTAGTATAAGAACACACAAGCAATGACTCTAGTGGGTCCATATGTGATTTGTGGAAAGAACACACATGGAATGCCATTGGTTGATCCATGTGTGGTTTGTGGAAATAACACACATGTAATGACTCTAATGGATCCATATGTGGTTTGTGGAAAAGAACACACATGCAATGACCAGTGGTTGATCCATGTGTGGTTTGTGGCAAGAACACACATGCAGTGACTCTAGTGGGTCCATATGTGGTTCATGTGAGGAACACACATGCACTAACACTAGTGAATCCATATGTCGTTCATGTCAGGAACACACATGAAGTGACCACTGGTTGATCCATATGTGGTTTGTGGAAAGAACACACATGCAGTGACCACTGGTTGATCCATATGTGGTTTGTGGAAAGAACACACATGCAGTGACACTGGTGGATCCATCTGTGGTTTGTGAAAAAGAACACATATGCAATGAGTCTAGTGCTGGTTTTAGTATAAGAACACACATGCAATGACCACTGGTTGATCCATATGTGGTTTATGGAAAAGAACACACATGCAATGAACACTGGTGGATCCATAAGTGGTTTGCGGAAAGAACACACATGCAATGAACACTAGTGGATCCATAAGTGGTTTGTGGAAGGAACACACATGCAGTGACTCAAGTGTTGGTTTTAGTATAAGAGCACACATGCAGTGAACACTGGTGGATCCATATGTGGTTCATGTCAGGAACACACATGCAGTGAACACTGGCGGATCCATGTGTGGTTTGTGGAAATAACACACATGGAGTGAACACTGGTGGATCCATGTGTGGTTTGTGAAAATAACACACATGCATGATCACTGTTTG